>CALSBW010000065.1:983560-1043198 GCA_943590975.1 Lindbergichthys nudifrons | reverse complement strand
GTGTGTGTGTGTGTGTGTGTGTGTGTGTGTGTGTGAGAGAGAGCGTAACAAGAGCTATATGCAGTGCTCTGCTGCCTTGGCTACAATCTTTCATCGTTGCTGTTGTATGATTGGTGTTTAACTACGGTATTTAGCGTCTACAGCCCCTCCGCTTTTAGGGTTGAAGTTGAAGACACAAACGTCACCCGGAGGTCCCCCGGTGTTGTTGCGGGAGCTGCTGCACTAGCTAACGCTGCACTAGCTAACGCTGCACGAGCAAAACAAACGCTAATTTATTTTGCAAAAGGTGCAGCGGGCTTCAAACACGTTCCCCTCCACTGGTTTCAACCAAGCACTAAATTCGATGTTTTCCAACCAAATACGGTTGAACTTACACTTCCCCATATTTATTTGTAAGTAGATTCGAAGAGACATGAGTTTCTGACTGCCGCTAGCTGAAGCTTGGTTGCTAGGTCACTAGCAGGGTGTTCTCCGATAAGGGGTCGGGGGAAACAAAGTTAGTGATGACTGGTTCCATGTAGATTTATTTCTATACAAATTGTTGGGGGGAACTGAAAGGCTCTTACCGTACAGGTTACTTTGCAGCCCGGACATTTCCCCCAAAACACATTTTAGACGCGATCGCCACACAGAAGTACCTTTCAAATCCCATCATTTTTAAGACCTTCTAAATCATATTTAAGACCTTTCTTATTTTTTTGGTCATATTTAAGACCTTTTTAAGGCCTTAAATTCAGATTATCAAATGTAAGACTTTTTAAGACTTTTTAAGACCCCGCGGGAACCCTGCTTATAGTCCGAAATTACGGTATATTTGTATGCCAATATTTTCCTATGGTAAAGTTTTCGTTTTGCACTTTTATTTTGATAGTAATAAGATCGGGACTCTTATTTTGAAGGAACTTTTACCGGTTAAATCGGTTTACTAATAAAGATTTAGCCCCAGAAAGCACATGGCTACTTAGCATGCAGAATGATGTCATTCTGCATGCTAAGTAGCCATGTGCTTTCGTGTTATTGGCTGAATCTTTATTTATTGATTAGATCACATTACTCTGATGATAGTGTTCAAGACAGCCTATATGTCTGAACTCGATGCTTAGAGTAATGTGTTACGGAGCCTTCTCTTCAATATTGTTTCCACAGAGCATTTTGCGCTGCTCTTTTCCAATGTGGAAGCAGAATGTGTGAAAGCATACAGCACGATGCGGGGTGTGTCTCTAGACATCTTTAGACTGGAATAGCAGGGCCCAGTACGTGAACTCGCCTCGCAGGTGCACACGCCAGGATAGAGGACATCAGACTCCAGAGAAAACTTGCTCGAGTCAGAGTCCAAGTCGGAGCATCAATGTACAAGTCGAGTCCGAGTCATCGTGGGGGGCGGAATTCACGAGTCCAAGTCAGCGTACGCGATAATTCACGAGTCCAAGTCATCGTGCGCGAGAATTCACGAGTCCGAGTCCGAGTCGCGTCAATCAGTGCGCGAGTCCGAGTCGAGTCACGAGTCCCGAAAATCGGCACTCGAGTCCGAGTCCAGGACTCGAGTCCGAGTCCAGGACTCGAGTACTCCATCTCTGACTCCTACCACAAAAGCAGCGAAAAAGACTTCCCGCGCATGGTTGCCATGGTTGCCCTTCTGTTTATTCTCCGCTGTGGACGCTCTGGCTCTTTTTCTCCCTCCCCGAGGCAAGAGTTTGCTCCTGCTGTAAATATCTCCGGTAGTCCACCAGCAGATGAAAAACACTCACCTCTCCGCCTCTTCTAAGGGACGAGGGGACCGTACGGAAGAGTTTCAGTTAGATTTTTTTTCGCCGGTCAACATGTCCGTTAAAGTTGAAATCTTCCGGACAAAATTAGAAAAGTGCCGGTCAAAGGTCTTTTATGTTATTTATTGAGCTTTAAATGAACAACGACTTTATATAATAATATAAGAATAATAAACGGAGCCTCTCTCTTTTCCTCCCCCTCTTCTGAGAGCCCAGCAGCTGATCTCTGAGCAGGAGAGGTGGGGAGAGGCGGGGCTATTGCTTCAATGTTATCAGGAAATTATCGTATAGGCGTAAACACGGAGCCGTTTGCCCCCCAGAGCGTTTCGTTTGCAAATCTGACAACAGTCAAAATGTAATCTCTGCATTTAACGTTATTTAAGCCCCGGCCACATGAGGACGATAACGGTCGTATCTGCTACACGGATCTGTATCTGCTACATGGAAACGCAGAAAACGAGTCCCGGGTGCCGTTATCGTTTTCTGCGTTTTTATGTCGGCCTCGTGTGGCCGAACCGTCTATCTCAGAGATGGGCAAATGGCGGCCCCCGGGCGAAACAAGTTTAATATTCTAAAAACCAAGACTTTGTTTATTTGAAATCAGATGAAAACAAACTGTCATCACTGTTATCTATGATTACTATACGCTGGGCACCATCATCGCCCAGGATGTTCTTCCTGAGGCAGCTGAAGAAATTCAACCTGCCAAAGACGATGATGGTGAACTTCTACACCTCCATCATGGAGTCCATCCTCACCTCCTCCATCACCATCTGGTACGCTGCGGCTACAGCCAAGGATAAGGGCAGGCTGCAGCGGGTCATCCGCTCTGCAGAGAAGGTGATCGGCTGCAATCTGCCATCCCTCCACCACCTGCATGCCTCCAGGACCCTGAGGCGGGCAGGGAAGATAGTGGCCGACCCCTCCCACCCCGGACACGAACTGTTCGCCCCCTCCCCTCTGGCAGGAGGCTGCGCTCCATCAGGACCAAAACCTCTCTCCACCTGAACAGTTTCTTCCCCTCTGCTACCAGCCTCTTAAACAAGGCCCGGCCCCCCCGCTGACACTTTACCTCTGCCACATCATAGACTATATGCATTACATTAATGCACACAATGTCATACTCCTTTCTGCACATATTCTGATTTCACATTTCATAGTTTATATGCAAAAATTCATAGCATTCTATTTCCATGTAAATTACTGCTTTATTTAATTTGTATTTTATTACGGTGTAAAAGATTTTGTGTTTTATATTAGATGTCTTGTTTTTTATATTTTATGTATGCACCATGACATCAAGTGAAATTCCTAGTATGTGCGAACCTACCTGGCAATAAACCTGTTTCTGATTCTCATTCATAATTTCAGCGGGAGGGAGGGGGAGCGGCGCTGAGGAACAGCAGAGTGCGGGTTGACAGGTGTCTGTGTTGATGCAGAGACAGGCTACAAGTGTCTTAGGTTCACGTTAGACAACTAATGTCTGGGTTAGTGTTCATGACTTCATGTTTATGTCATCTGAATGTTTAATCTCAATGCACACACATTTTCCGTGCTTTCCAATAGTTTTAAATAGTTTTATTCCACTGTTAAATAACCTGTTCAATACAAACATGCCACTTGTAAACATTAAATAACATTTCTGTGAACTGATATTTGTTTAGTGAGCTTATTAGAGGATGTTCCCTGAAAGATTGTAAAATGTCAATGAAGATGTCAGACTTAGTATATTTGTTAATAATTACATGGAATTTGTGCGTGTGTGTGTTCCAAGTGAATCTGCGGCCCCCTGGTGGCCACTACATCAATTATGTGGCCCCCACCGCCATCCAAGTTGCCCATCCCTGGTCTATCTGATAGTGAACTGCAGCAGATACGACCGTTATCTTCCTTGTGTGGCTTAAATAACGTTAAATGCAGAGATTACATTTTGACTGTGTGTTATTAAGTCCTCTGTTCCAACTACATTTAAAAACAGAGCCTTCTCATTTAGCATGCTAAGTGTTTGCAACTGTTTAGTGCATCAGCATACATGTCAAGACAAAGTGTTTTTTGTCATGCATATTTAAACATAAATGTCCTTATACAAGGTAATCCCTACTCTGCACCTCACTTCAATCTTATATGTGGGCAAACACAAATATAGATGGAAGAAAATAAAGAACATTAAATACAATATACAGAAGAGAGATCTCTCTAATATTCTATGTATACAGTGTTTGCTAAATGTCCGACTGTGCGGTCAGAGTGGTTCATCTGCATGTGTATGAGTCGGTGGTTCAGAGTGGGGACAGCAGATTAGATTTGTAGATCTATGTGTTCATAGAGCACAACCTTTTTTATAAATCTCACCTCTTAAATCATTACAATTATTAATGATTAGGTACATTCATTTATTGTATACAGAAGGGTGTTTATTAATCTTGATGATTTTAGATAATATAGTTTGTTCTTCACATTATAACCTTTATGAAAATAGGCTTTATTGCAGGACTGTTTAAACGACATACTTTAGCCATGTGTTCCTAATAAACTGGCAAATAAGTGTAAATAGATCATTTCTTTGCTTATTCTCATGCCAGACAAAATCCATACACAGGTCCTGTACAATTAAAAATAGCCAATGGTACCTCAATCTTGGATTAGAAGCAGTTTTGAATAAAATTATACAATTCAATTAGGAATTGAAATCTAAACCATTTATTTACCCAATAGGTGGCTGCTTTAACAATTCCTTATCAATGAAATATGACATTTTACAATTAGAAAACATTTTAAGCACTGACATAACATATTCAACATAAAAATCAGAGATTAGGCTAATTTAGAAGTTAAAGATACGGATCCCTTTAACACAATACTTGAATGATAAAATCACAAAATAACACCTTATTTTAAATTGTGGATCTGCTGTATTCGGTATTAACAGCTGCAAATGTTCCGCTACATTACAGGACATTCATTTAAATCCACTTGAAGTATTGAGCAACTGTCTTCAGGTTACATTAATCTCCCCACACTAACTAACGTTAGCCCCTCTGCTCGAAACAGCTGCTCAGCTGAACAGATTCCCCAGCTCTTTATTTTTCTATTTACTGCTACCACTAAATATGAATATGCAGATGTATACGTATATATAGCCAGGAGAGTTGTGCTTACAGAGTTTATCAGCCGTTTTATTCTTGTGAGAAGCATGTGTAATCAGAGTCCTGCGGGCTGACTATCAACTCTTACCCCTAGATTCCACCGGGTCCGTCTGCGGCGCGTTACGGGCGCGTTACGGCTGCGCCGCGGTGCTCACGGCGATCGCGGCCACTCTAGTCAATGGGTGCTATTCCACCACACGCGGCGCGTTACGGCTCAGAAGCGTCCCAGAAGCGGCTCGGCGCAGGGCTCCTCTAAAATTAGGATCGAATCCTATTTTTGTTGCGGCGCAGCCGTAACGTAAGGTCGGGCAGGCAGGAAGTGGAACGTTCAGAGCATATATAGCATATATATAGATATATACACACACACAAACTAATTTTGCAGACCCTATCCCTCCGTAGTCTTTCAAGTAGGAGGAGAAATGCCAGCGTTCTCCGGTTTACAGGCACTGTGTAAATTATATATATAGAATAATTATGATGATGAATGCATTTTTTTACCACTAAAATACAGCAACACATCTTTGATTCATGTCGTTTATAACTGGAATATTACAGTTATTATTAACTTTGTCTGTACAAAGTAGCCTGTCCAGGAAATATGCCCCAATCAACAAAAACTGTGAGCCGGCAGGCAAGACGCTCCGCTTCTGAAATGCTTCTGAAACGCGCCTGGTAGGGTATGACGCCGGAGGAGGCCGGACCAAAACCGCAACACGGCGCAGACGGACCCGGTGGAATCTAGGGGTTAGCCGGCATTAAACCAGCATCTACTTCCATTTCAGATCCTAGTTTAGAGTTAGCATCAGGATTATAAATCAGACATTTCGAGACCTGTCAAAGATGAACTGCTTAACCACACAGCACAAACACCTGTAGATCATACGCACAAATACACAATCTTACAACACTTCCCAGAAAACTACACTTAATATTCCTTACCATATGCAGACTGCTAATCACTGCAGACTCATTCGATTTTAACATCGTCTGACTGTTCATAATTTGGTCACACAAGCACTGATCCCTTGTGTGACCTTATTATGAGCGCAGTGAGTCGACATGATACTTCGACAACACTAATAAGGAAATAATGAATCTCTGGGCTCTGCAGTAGACATATCCTGGTAAGGAGAGGACAGAGGCTTGTGCTGACGCCACCGGTTTAGAGCATGATCCCAAATATGACAATATACATGCTTTATGTGTGCTTAGTTCATTTTGTGCTTGGTTTCAATAAAAGACATACTATAAGAGTTGGCCCTACTGACACCATATGGAGCTGTGTGCAAGTAGAGATACAAGACACAAGCACTCACCAATCATAACTTCACTTATCATTTAGATGACATATGGTTAGGATGGAGTATGTCAGATAAGAGTGGAGTATTTCCACATTCAACTTCAGTTTAGATGGGCCGCTTTTTGTTGAGCTGCAACATGCTGTTTAAGTCTTAGTTGGTTCTGACAGAATCATCTTTGTTGCATTAATATTTTAAGATGATTGGTTTGTGCAGAAATATGTCACAATCCTAAACAGTCAGCCACAAAAATAAGAATAAGTATAATAAATGTAGGCCTACAAGTAGAAAGCAGCACTTAATATTGTGGATGAGAGTTAGTCATCAAGCAGTCACTCTGTTGGAAGGAAAGCTTGTTTGCTAATGCACGGTGATAAGCACTGATAAGACCATGTTTATGACAATAATTGAGTGCGAAATTGCCATGTCGTTGGCAAAAAAGTAAAAGACTGCTGTTTGAGCACTTCGCCTGTCAAAATGTCTACACACTGTGAATCTATAACACACAGTAGTAGCCCATCTACAGTATGCACAGAGACAATTATTAGTGTGATTAGCACAGAGCAGTGGAAAATAATAGAATAAAAGTTGTTAGTAATGTACTGATTACTTTATGTTTGGAACAGACCTGAAAGAACTCACCAGCTCTTATTGAGGGAATAGGGTTTGAGTATCAGCTGTACAGTGGCGCCAGAGCAGAGAACTAGACAAATGGCAGGTAGGGGGGCCAGGAGGGCCGAGGACACTCACATAAAATATTGTGGTGGCTGTCGTAGTAGGACTAGGACCTATGGCCGAAAAATGATTGAGAATGAGTCAATATTCAGGAGCATTCCATGTTACCTGCTGCATCTTTTCTAGCCTTTACGGCACTGGTTTAGTGGCCCATGTATGAATAGCATACATTATAAATGTTCTTAACGCTACTACCAAAGTATTGCGACTCGGCACACATGCACATAGCATGCTCTGAAAAGAGAAATGTAGACACCAAAAAGAGAACTTATACTGAAGAATGAAAAGACATTCACATGTTCATTCTTCCAGGGGGTCGTTCCTTTTCTTAGCAACTATTATAGGAGGTATTGTTGCGCCACTAATGGGGCATTTCCACCATGGCGCGGAGCGCGGTTTAAGCGTGCCGTGTAGGGCCCGTTTTTGGTTGCGCTTCCACTAGGCCTAGTTCCGGCCAGGGGGTACTTTTTCACCTCTTTTCTGGCCCGACAAAATCGTGGTTCTATCGGGGCCAACAAACAGGGCTGAGTCGGGCTGAGTTTGCTAAACTAGAGAGAGAATCGCTGGCAAGGAGGCTACAACTACAACAAGATGGACATATTTGACCGTGATTTAATTGTAATACACGTTTCAAAATGATGCCGAAGTAACAACATACTGATACCGGTTAGTAAAAACCATGAATTAATGCTTTGACAAGTCTGCAGACAGACGGCAGGCGAAAAACGTTTTAAAATGCGTGTTTGATAGAAGGAGATTGGCTAAGCTAACTCAATATATGCTCCGACCGTCCACACTCACAACAACGGCCTATACAGACATAAATAAAGCAGCGACTGTATTCACCATGACACAGGCAGTCTGTGGTTTGTACTTGTTTAACTTTTGTCTAGTTTCTGAACAGATATGAGCAGCTGTGAGCTCTGAGTGCTAACAGCTAACGGCTGTGTTGTTTTTCTGGGGTGCTCATTGAAGATGACGTCACGGCTCTGCCTACACTGCGTTACTATAGATACTACCCCAGTTCCTAAACTGTAATGGAAGCGCAGCATGAAGTGAGCCGGCCCTGTTAAGGCCCAACGCGGCCAAGCAGTACCGAGCGTGGCCGAGGCCGACCGTGTGGTGGAAATGCGCCATAAGAGACAAAGCTCAAATGGGTGGAATTGTACATCTTGACCATGATTGGCTCGACGGTTATGGGGTAGCTTTCTCCCCTTTGTACATTATTCAAACCAAATATTGTTCCAGGCTTACCAATGAAATTAAAAATATTAATATTATAATAGGCTACTTATTATTCATGTATCACTCCAGTTCATAATGAAAGCTGAAAATAAATATTACTGAATTGAACTGTATTTGATTTGATAGCCTCGTTGACAGAGGTGTTAATACAACATCTGGAACTATTTACATACTGCACTGAATCATAACGCAGGTTAGACATTAGGCTTGACAAAGTCTTTTCTAAGCAGACCCCTTCTCTGAATTTTCATTGAATACCTTTGGTCAAGGCTAAAGGTTATTGTTACCATTATAAAACAGGATCCTTTTTGGAAAATAATGACACATTTTTTTATTTAAAAATAATTATTGGAATGAAGCATTATTAAAAATTTGACAAATTACTTCTGTATGTTTATACGAAGGCTGTGATATTTGTAAATACAGGGATGCAAACACACGTATGGTGAAAAAAGAGAGAACAATTCGAAGCAGAAAGAAAACAGCGTAATATACCACCTGACAAAGGCCGGTGCTATAATGCTTCAATTAACTGGCTATTCTTTATAATATACTCAGATCAATAGGAGACAGATACCCCTTTCACACCAACGCGGTTCCAGGGCCGGTTCGGAGCTGGAGCTTGAAAAGCACCGGTTTTTCCTGTTCACACCGCAGTTGAGCCGCCTCTAAGCTCCGGAATCCGGTTCGTTTCGAGCACCAAAAAGTTGTCCGTCTAGAAGCAAGAACCGCATACGTCACGCTTACGTCGGAGGGGGGCGAGATTAACCTGAGCTAACAGTTAAGGCGAGTACGGCAAATACAAGTTGTAACAAGCAGTAGTGCTGAACAAAGTGACTAGAACGCAACCACACACTTGTAAAAAAAAAACACGCTTTATAAAGTCAGGCAACACTAACCAGGTTTCTTGTGATTCTGTTTATTTGTACCTTACTTTGACCATCCGTTCGCTGTTATTGATCATTGTGGAGAGCAGGCAGACGTTTTGTTTTGTATTATAGCAGCTATCGGATGGAATCAATACATGGGCTGCACAGGTTGTCATGTCCGACTATCACAAGTAGAATCATATAAGGAAAAATACGCCGGTAAAATGTGCCTGTAGAAAACGGCTTATGCCACAATAGGATAGCAACAAGTAGTCAAGTTATAGTCAATTTAGCTTCGGTTGCTATGCTAACATCACCCATTTTATATCAGAGACACTTTCATAACAGCGTTGTGATGCCATACAGCGTCAATTCAGACTGACACACATTCACTTATGGGGAATTGGGGATATGTATCAGCTGCTTGTGTGACAGTCAGACAGTGAATACTTTACATCGGCCGCTGCCGTGTGAGCTAACCCGGAGCTAACGGGAGAATAAACTCCGACGGAAGAGCAGCACTGCAGCGGTCGGTAAATGCCGCTGAAACACATTAATAAACAATGAACCACGGCACTCTGGAGAAAAGTACAAGGGTTGAGAAGTAGTTATTTAATTTAATCTGGCTTCGTATGATTAAAAGCAACACGATCAACGACCCGACGCAGTCCCCCATTGTTGTTGTTGTTGTTGTAGTGAGCGACGTAAACTGTGACGTCATGACGCAGCAGCGGCAGCACCAGTCGGGCTCTGAGCGGTGTGAACAGAGCGGGAGCTGAACCGAAGAACCGGTTCTGAACCAGAAAAGCTCTAGCACGGAGCTTGAACGGGAAAAGCCTTGGTGTGAAAGGGGTATGAGATGTTAAGTTATAGATCAAGGGTTTATATTATTATTTACAGCAGTGGTGGGGAACTCGTGTTGTGTTCAAGGAACCTATCCTTGGCCAGGAAAAACAGGCACTCGCTTGTTTAATTCTTTTGCGGTCTAGATTTCTTAATTTCTTCTTTCTTTGAAGTGAGAAGTTGTCCGTCAGTCCGTGACGGACAGTATATGAGTTTAAGTAAGGTAAACTGGTATATTGTATATTATATAGATTAATTACACACAATGTACGTTATTTCAAGCCTTTATTTGTTTTAATCTTGATCATTACAGTTTACAGCATATGAAAAACCCAAATTCAGTATCTAAGAAAATTTGAATATTACAAAATATCTGATAATTAAAATGATTTTTAATACAGAAATATGGGATTACTGAAATGAATTAACTTTTCCACGATATTCAATTGTATTGAGATGCACCTGTACAGTTAAAACTAAAGAAAATCAGGTGCCCAAATAACACTGCTTACCAGTAAGACTGATCTCTGACGTAGGAACATACTTTGGTCGCTTTTCCAACGGTGACGGCAGGATTTAAGGTACGTTGGTTTGTTAACTGCTAATGTTGCCTCTGCTACCGTGTGCATGTATACTGGCGTGTGTGTGAGACTCACCTGGGGAAGGCATCAAAGCAGTACGTCTTGCGTGTGTCAGGGAAGGCCACCCGGAGCCCTGACATGAGTGGTGAATGGAGGATGACAGCAGCACATTCATAGCGGGCAGCCAGGTCAATGGTGGGCACCGTCCCAATACTCTGACCGTACAAGATGATGTTCTCCGGAGCTACATCATACCTGTACACAGCATACGGACAAGCCAGAACAATTAGTTCATTGATTTAATATAGAAAAAGAAAAAAACATGCATTTAAACCGGGAATACTAAGTATATGTTTAAAGAGATGCTTATTTTCAGGTTTATAACTTATACAGTTATAATTAAACATGGAATATAACTTGTTTTCATATTGTCGTCTGATTAACCTGTATTCACCCTCTCTCTTTAAGACACCCTCAAGGAAAAATCCATGTCTGCTCTGATTGGTGAGTGTTTCCGGGTCCTTTGTATCTGTATTCTGACGACTGTAACAACGCTGTCGTGGCACTTTCAACCTATATTTTGTACAGTTCAGACATGACAGCCTTATGGACGTCCTGACAGTGAATTGTGCAAAGGCACAGTTTCAAAAAAGAAAAAAGGTGTGCGCTCTCCACAGAGAGATTTTTAGATTTTCACAGTATTTATATAGCACCTAGACCTTTCTGAAAATCACAGACATAGCATCTTTAAGCCTTTTGAGTGTTTGTGCATACATGCGTGTGTGAGGTGTGTTGGGGTGGGGTCAGGTGCAAATGATTAGGTTTTATATCAATATAAACATTGTGTTTATTATTTATTTATAGAGCATTATTTTTACCATAAAGGGTCTGAGGTCTACCCAGCAGTTTCCTGTGGGGAACCTTATAGCTGGATACGTTAGTCTAGTCGGCCTGACTGAACGATCACTAATCTAAGGATTGGGCCAGTTTGAATCTATGGCAACCCCCATGGCCCCCAAATATCTGTAGCCTAAGAGTGAGTGTCCAAAAGGCTTTTTTTTCTGGCAGGGGAGCACTTTATCATAAATGATCTTGCTGCACATGGGTTATGTTTCTATGAAACAATATATTGACAACATATCGCTGCTCTAACCACCGCTGTATTCCCACATTGCTTATCATTTAGGCAGCCCTAGATCCACCAACATTCCTACACAACTGTGTAAATCTGTGTAGTGCAGTGTTCAGCAGCAACTTGATAACCCAAACATCTAAAGATGAATGACTACATCTAAATTATTTAGAGCGCACTTGGAAAAAACTGTGGTCCGGTAGGGTCAGGTATAGAATGTGTGTTGCACAATACAGAACCATTTGATATATGACCTCGACATGGGCATGGTTTCTCCCAACTTCTCCTCTTAAGGACTGCAGGGTGAAAATCAGCGCTGACAGAAAACAGGCCTGTCAGGCAGAGAGAGGGAGAACCAGGGACGGGATGTTCCTTGCCAGAACTCCCAATCTAGGGAGGAAGATTTGAGCAAACCTCCCATCCTGACAGGGCTGGGAGTGCAGAGGCCTAGCAGAACATCAGCAGCCCTCTGCCACAGCACAGACACACACATCTGCACACACACAGAAACATTGGACCCTAGCTTAACGGACAACCATGTCAAAAGCTTGTACAACAAACGCCTGGTTGAATGGCTGGATGAGTCCTATGAAGCGATGCCATCAAAAGAGCTCTTCAGATAACAACTAGGGTGTGACTAATCTGTTGGCCTAGACAAATCCTGCCTCTGATAAGCAGCAACTAAACTGAGCAGTCATCCTGATAGAAGATTATGACCCCACACATGGATGGACAAAGTAGCTGGCTGCCAGCTGAGTCACAAAACATGGACTTTGATGCAGCACACTGTTGGGGCCAGAGAGTCCCTACAAACGTTTTATGATTATAGCCATAACAGGGCTATGCTACTGTAAAAAAGGGCTCATGCATACATACATGACAAGGAAATAATGTTTGTTTGTTTTTAAATCACATTTCCAAGTTTGACCGTGAGTTCTTCCCTTCAGCTTGGCTGTTAACCATGAATTGCCTGGCAGTGAAAATAAATAATATGCAGATTAATCCGTACACTGATCATCAGTAAGAACGATTACTTACAGCAGAACTAAATAAATAACAAATATGCACTCTATCTTTAGGAGCAGTGAAAACGAAGAAAATGGCCAGGCATTTTGATAAAGCATGCTCTAGTTTCTTAAAGGGGACCTATTATGCTATATTTGAAAAATATATTGTAGGGCCATATCTATACAAAACATGTCTGTGAAGTTTTTTGCTTAAAATACCAAACAGATCACCCATTGTAGCCATGCCTCATACTGCTCATACCCCTCTTTTGCAGCCCTGTTCCAAAAAGGCTGATTCTGTGACCGTAGCTTTAAATGGAACATATGCTGCTAGCCACGCCCCTTTGTAGCGTCACGCAGCTCTCCCCTGCTAATAGAGTTTTCTACCGGGAGAAACTCAGCTACACACTGCCGTGATTAAATGCCATATTATGTTCCTAACCACTTCAAGCATTATTTCTGAAACAGTATGGAGCTCAAACCTTTCTCTCTCGCAGGGTTTACCACAAGGACATTACGTTACACATATTCTCTCCAGTACAGTGTTAGCTCAGAAAACTGCCATTATATGTATTATATATAACAACTTTACTCTAAGTGCCTCCTGCAGACATCCTGCTGAATACACAGACACACAGCTGCGAGAGGGGATTCAGCTAGATGATTGTATACGGAGACGATAGGTTGGGACGTGTCACGTGTGCCACATTTTGCCAATGACGTCATAGAGTGGCGAAGTCACGCCCATCTACTTCCGGTCCATGGGACCTTATTTCGGAAAAATAATGTATTGAAGTCAATGGAGAGAGAAAACGTATCTTTCGATCCCGTTTGAATTGTGCCATGAATTACACATATGATGTTTGTCAATCGTAAAAAATAATTTCCATGTAAAAAAAGTCACAGTTTGTCGTAAAACTGTTGAAATATAAGACTATGAAAAATACGTAACTAGAAAGACTACAAATCCCAGAGTCGCGTAAGTGATGTCACAATTGTTTTCCTCCACTAAGAGTCTATAGTGGAATCTATCTATATCTATAACTCTCTGATTTCTCTTACCAGTTTGTCATGCATTTCTGCATTAAAACACCACATGTGCATATGTTTTGTATTCCCCAAAATACAAGTTGAACATGGTATTTTAAAGATGTGATTAACCACAGATTAATATTGTGATTAACAAAAATTAAAATGTACTTTTTTTAAACAATTGACAGCACTAATATAAACGGCAGCTGAGTCGAAGTGCAGGGCTTAAGTCGTGCAAAGCTGGAGAAAAAAGGAGTTCACAGAAGAGAAACAAACTAGTGCCAGGCTGAGTCAGAAAGACTGGACTGTAGAAGACTGTAACGGACTAGAGTAACAACATGTTCTCAGATTAAACTTTTATAGCTCTTTCAACACCTGTTCCTCTAACAGTCAAACAGACAATAGAGAGGTTTACAAGCTACAGTCTCTATACCTACTAAGACCCTCTTTACACAAGAACAAAACGGGTTGTATCCGCATAGTTTCTCTTGCGTATAGCCCTTTCATTTACACGAGGCCGTAACAAAACGATAGAAACGGACCCCACAAACAATAACGGGTCCCAAGGTGGATAGATTTGCAAACGAAACGCTCTGGGGGGTCAAACGGCTCTGTGTTTACGCCTCTATACGATCATTTCCCGATAGATGAAGCCATAGCCCCGCCTCTCCCCACCTCTGCTGCTCACTGCTGTAGCATGGTCAGTAGCTACTGCTAGTGCTACTGACCATGCTACAGATGTTAGTACAACATCTACAGCTCGACCATGCTACAGATGTTAGTACAACATCTACAGCTCGACCATGCTACAGATGTTAGTACAACATCTACAGCTCCTCTACCACAACCATCAGCAACAAGTGGACATGGAGAATTACATGAACTACTACATGTTGCTAAATCCACCGCGGGGCATAAACAGAATGGTAGCCATGGCAACCATGCTCCGGGGTCTTCTTCGCTGCTTTTGGTGTTTTGTGGCGGAAGTTACAGCGCCAGTTACAGGCCCGGCATATGTACTACAGCGTGTCCAGCGCTTTCGAGCGGTCTCGTGTGGAAGTACAGCGCCACTTACAGTCCCGGCATATGCACTACAGCGTTTCCAGCGGTCTCGTGTGAACAGACACGTTAAATGAAACGAATGCGTGTGAACGGAAGACTTTTTTCAAAGCGCATACTGTGCATAAACGCAAACGTTCCCGTGTAAAAGCAGCCTAAGAGATATAGTGGAGTTAATTGATGATCTGGGGATGCTTCAGCAAGACTGGAATAAAGCAGATTTCCTTTAAAACATCAGATGAGCAGAAGCCCTGGTGAGCAGCTTGTCAATGCAATATAACTGGTTTGCTCTTAAAAAGGTCAGCCCACCTTAGGTGAGCCTGAGCCGTTGTTGAAGCTGGCCGTGTGGCTCATTTTTATCAGCAAGTGGTAAAGACACAGAGACCCTAATAGGATCTTGTACCATGTATTCACCAACAAATACTGTATAGACACTGCACTGTGCTTTCAAAGGTTACAACTCTGAATAACACTGATTGGTCGGAGAGAAATTCATGTGTGTGTTACACAACTTTAAAGTTAAAATGCCAAGCTACACTCAATAGCAACAAATATGTCTTGAAAAAGGTAGCTTGCTAAACTAACCCGGACACACTGCAGACACTGCGGCCGGATTCAAAACTTAAGAGGGGGTATGCGATCAAGATAATAGGTCGGTCACACATGTTTTGGGGAACAATACCATCTGTCAAAATAGTCTAATGTTTGCGTCATTTGAGAAATGATTTCAGTCATGTTTCAAAAACAGAAACAAACAGCAACATCTTTCAATGCTCTGTACACAGATGTATTGATATTAATAGAAAAAAGCCTCAAGTGTAGTTGAACAGGAGAAGGGCTCAATTGTGAAACGTATTATCAGTGGTTGGCCAGTATCGTGCTGCTTCAATTCAGCCTTGTGGGGCATTGCATAAAAAGGCTTTAGAAAAGAAGTGACATTAGCATTACAACTCACTTTGGATTAAAGTGAGTGAATAGTTCTAGGTGGTGGCTATGCCCAGACTAATGCCTGAGGCATTCAGGTGGACTGCCAGAGGCCACATTGTGAAGGATGAAACAGCATCCGTATTCTGAGACGTGAAGCCAAGTGCAAATTGATTTAAAACAACCCTGCCTAAAAATAAAATCAGTAACCGCACATTATCACCAACATCAATAATCCCAAAAAGAAAAAGGAGTCAGTAAACTAAACACTGACACGCCAAAGATGCTCTGTTGAATGCTTTCAAAAGATAAAATGATTTGAAATCTTTGGATTCTATTTAATTGGATTCATGGAAAACAGCATGTAAGCTGTGAACAAGGTAAAAAATCTGGATAAAAGTGGCTGTTGCAGGACTGTAAGAAGCCGTCCAATTATTTCCATCCCGTCTGTCTACCTCAGGGTCTGCCGGCATACCAGCCTCATACCTAATTGCACGGGAATCTTGGTTTAGGTCATTTGGGAATGATCACATCATCAATGCAGGGTGACACTCCCTGTTCGGCCAACACTAGCAGACACAGAGCCATGGCCAGCACGGACAGAATCAATGCTTTATTTTTATCTCCTAATAAAAGCAGAGGAAGGGCTGGGTATGGGCTGCTTTTCAATCAAAACACAAAGCCCACATTCACAGTGATTTCTTCTTTGAAGACAATCTCTCTTGTTATGCCGTTGCAACCCAAATCACTTTGTTTCACAGTGATGCTCTGTAACTGTGGTCATTTAGAAACGATTGGGGGTTACAGGGAACAGTCTGGCATTACAACACAAAAAAGGGATTATTTAAAGTCTGATGGGGAAGATGTAATTTCATAAACAACAAATACAATAAAATCAATGGGCAATTATCAAAATGTCAAGCGAACTGAGCAACAGATCTTTACCTCCAAAGTCTTTCTAGATGCTGTATTTCAGCAGAGCCCTGAAGGCTGAGCAATGGGACTACCACTATGAAAATAAATTGCTGTTTAAGGGCACAGTCCTAATGATTTTCCACAATGTGTAATTATGAACAAATTGAATAAACATAAACCCCCTCCTTAGGTGCTTAGCTCCCCAAAGGACTGCCTAATGATTAATAGTGTTCTACGCTTGGGCAGGTTGCGCTCCAGAGAACCTTTTAGTATCGGCTCAGCTCAGCTTTGGTGGCACTGAAAAAGTACCAGGTACTATCCATAACTGTTTCTAATGGGAAAGTAACATAGTGCAAGCCGAATACAACCATACTCTGCAGAGACAAAACTTCTCAGGAGAAGTGCTCGAGGCTTTAATGGGACAAAATTGATTTTGGTGAAAACAGCTCATATTTTATGGCTTTTCCTCTGATGACCTCCGGATGCTGCTATTACTATGTGATTTATGGAGTTTCCTGATGGACAGAAAGCTTTTACTTGTTGCTAGAGCAATGCTAAACCGCTAACTGCTGCTAACAGTATGTGCGGTCAGCCAGTTAGCTTTTAGTTCAGTTAGCTGTGCTGCCAGGCCCTGGAGCTCCAGTCACAGGGGGAATGTTGGGGTTTGAACTGCTGGGACAGGACCTTTGGAATGATGGGAAGAGAAGTGATGTAGACCAGGGGCAGGAGGGAACGCTGGCATTTTAGAGATACTCTTTATTTATTAAATTATGATCCCTCAGATTAGTTTCTTTACAGGAAAACATTTTAATAAAAAAAGGTAAGAAAAACAGACCTCCAAATCTGAGGCCATGGTTCTCAGCAGGAAACCGATGGACTGTCCACTCCAAGTAGGGAATGAGTCCTTACCCCAAGTGAAGGAGTTCAAGTATCTCGGGGTCTTGTTCTCGAGTGAGGGAACAATGGAGTGTGAGATGGGCCGGAGAATCGGAGCAGCGGGAGCGGTACTGCAGTCGCTTTACCGCAGTCGCTTTACCGCACCATTGTGACGAAAAGGGAGCTGAGCCAGAAGGCAAAGCTCTCTGTCTACCGGGCCATTTTTGTTCCTACCCTCACCTATGGTCATGAAGGATGGAAGTTTTTTTTGTTCTCTTGCGTTTAACTTAAGGCAGCAGATATTGCTGAAATTGCATTAAACATCTACCAGTGTTTTACTTTCCAGCTGCTTTTATACACTGCTATTATTTAACTTAGCAATAACATTCATACTTGTAAAAACAATTATTTTGATATATAATTCTTTTTTATAAGCATCCACAATGCATTTGTATTAGAAACTGCTTTGGCCCGGTTTACATAATGTTTTACACCTGTGACTGATGACCACTTGGACACAACTGCTAAATACACCCTTGTCACATTATATGTCCTACTTTGCTGGTTAATAAGGACCACCTGAAGGCATCATCTTGAACTGATTGAGGAACGCAAAAACAAAAAGGCTGCTGAAAATTAGGGTTGTTAGCAAGAAGGGCCAGAGAATGAAACATGTTCACCTGTATCATGAAAGCCAAAGCTTAATGTCCCTCTCTGCTCGTCGGTGTGCTTGTGCTCAGGCAGGACAGATGCAGGACACTTCCATTATGCAGCCTCTGCAGGGGGCATCCCAACTAGCTGGTCTTACTGACAATAGCCGCTTTCACACCAAGTACTTTGCGGTACTTACTTCCCGGTACTTAGTCCCGCCGAACTCTTTAGTCCTGGAACTCAGAGTTTCCGTTAGCCGGTAATTACCGGACTATGACCGGTAAAATATGCTGAAGACCGGCAAATCTAAATCTCTCCGGTCAAAATGTCCGGTCAAAATAATTCCCCCTTAGCGCAATACCGCATCAGTTGCGCCACTTATGTGACAGACAAGAAGAGTCAATACGCTACATGCACAGTCACTTCCTTTCTAATGTCTGACATTTAATGTGGAGAAAGAGATTTATCCTCCTGAAGGGGAAATGTTGACGCCTCATGTAAACAAATGCTTAATGCTGCGCTATACTTTTGCCGCCACACCCCCGTTGCCATTAGCTAGAACTAGCTAGATCTGATCGATATGGACATAAACGCGAGTGAAGTATAACCAGTCGAAAGAGAGAGAGATCAGAGAGCAGATCAGCTGCTGCTGACGGAGACACGCAGCTCTATATGATCACAGCGGAGCAAAACATACACTTCAAGTTAGACCTAACATACTTAGCTAGTTTGTCTACCTCTGGAACAACCCAAACTAGTTATAAATATGTTTATTCTTTACTGTCGGTTCACTCATTACTGGATCAGCGAGCTGCATGAGACGGACCGGCTGTCAGGAGAGAGAGAGAGGGAGGAAAGATTATAAATTCTAACGGAAACTCTGCGGAACTGTCCTAGTAGATCGCGTTCACACCGGAATAAGTCCCTGAGGGAGGATTACGCAACTGAAGCCGCTGACGTCACTTCTTCTTCTTTGGGTTTACTGGCAGGCCGCAAACAACTTCACGGCGTATACTGCCACCCGAAGTCCCCGGCCGGAAGTCCCCGGAGTTGGGGACTGGCTTCTACTGAAGCCTTCCGAGTAAATCGCCAGAAGCGCTGACACCTCATCACTCCACCGCTCCCATGTTTTATTTTGTGTTGCCATAAGTTAGTCTCTCTCCGTTGGTGCGCTGGGCTAATGCTAATGCAAGCAAATAAAATGGCGGCTTCACAAAACCTTTCTGAGTTTTAAGGGAAATGGTTTGCTATTCGCCCAGCCGAACAGAAATGGTTAGTGTGGCGACACACCCACGAACCATTTCCTCCCCAGGAAAGAACCACCTCTCTAGCAGGGGGCTATCTGGGGGTAAAAAGGTTTGCGCGAACTAGGTTCTAGTTCCAGATCTTTTTGGTGTGAAACCAAAATCCCAAGAACTATCGGCCTAGTTCTTGGGAAAAGTACTCCAGTGTGAAAGCGCCTAATGGTAGATGGCAGCAAGCCATAGATGTCCCTCAACTGTGAACAAGGTGCCACTGTGACCATATCAGCTCAGCAGTGAACTGCCATCGGTGCCTAACAGGTGTCTCTCCCCTGCCACAGGCACAGACTGCTACTGAAGGGAGGTTTTTTTAACTACGCATTCTGGAAAATAAAGCAAAAAGACAACACTTAATTGGGGAAACAGGCCAAACAACATTTTGTTTGAGGACCTTTAAGAGTAGCGTAAGGAGTTATTTTTAGTTTACATTATTATTATTTTTAAGTGTGTGCCTGGCCTGCTGCTGCACAGCGGGAGCAATGTTTATTTTACTACATTTTCTATTGAAAGTTTACTTACATGTCCAAATTGCACATCTTGACATTAAACCAGTGTTCTTGTTTATTACATTTCTTTGTGCACGCTATTTTTCAGAACAATTATAAGTTATACTTGTGGCGGTGACAAATCCCCAGCATCCCCAGCGCAAATGACGCCTATGCAGCTGCCACATTTTGAGAGATACTATGTATGTGGATGATTTAGACTTTTTGCCACAGAGATATAAAGCTATTTATTGCTTTTCTAGCAATTAGTATGTGCTAAATGTAAGCCCTGAAAGTGTGTGCAAACCACAATTTGTCATATAGCCCATATTTGACCACATGACCCTGGGAGTCACTACATTGAAAACCTATCAACGTGACTATGTAAAGTGGTTGACTGCTTGGATGGGATCTGAGCCTAGTTTAGTTTATATCTTCGTCAATATGTAAAGGGGGTAGCGTATTGCACGCTAAAGGAGGGCATTTGCTCGTGCACCACACTCATGGTTCATACTCACTTGTTCCTCAGGACCTGCCAGGCCGCCTCGATGTCCGCATACAGGTTCTTCTCAGAAGGCTTCCCTGTACTGACTCCGTAGCCTGAGTAATCGTAGGAGAACACGTTGCAGTTGATCCTGGAGCCGAGGCCGATGTAAAAGCTGCACATCTGCCCGAGGTCCACGGCGTTGCCATGGGAGAACAGCAGCGTGTAGCGACTGTTCGGGGCGCACCGCACAAACATGCACCCGACCCGGTTACCCCGGCTGCTTCTGGTGGTAAACACCTCCACCGCATCGAGCTCCCGCTGCGAATACTGCCAGTCCGCCCGCTCTGTTAGATGTAAGCTAGTTGCCCCTTCAGTGTCCGTGTGCACCGAGTACGTGGGCTCCGGGGGGAGGAAAGCTAGCTTGGCCGCGATGCGACTCGGACAGGGCGGACAGCAGAACAACCAGCACAGCTCGCCAAGAGAAAAGCCATTCATCCTGGGACCTTGTTCGGGCATTTAGGCTCGGGGTTACCCGGTGATTTAACTCTCCTATTAAAACGGGAAGGTGGTCCTCTTGTGGTTCAGGTCCTATTTATTTCCCATTAACAGACAATACCGAGCAGAGTAGGATGACCAGTGGCTCGGCAGCTAACGGGCTAACGCTAGCAGGCTGGCAGGTAGCTAACAGCAGAACTAGCCTTCCTGAGGAAAATACTTTACCTAAAACTCAACATTTACATTCACGGTATTGTACAGCACAACACGGTGAAGCGGCGAGTCTCGGTAGAGAAGTTCAGTCCCTGGAACACATTAGCTGCTAAACGTCAAGATATGTTGCTAGTGTGTTTGTAAGAATGAGAACGGCCATTTCTCTGGGATGGAGAGAAGCCGGCCTTCCGTTACAACCGGATATCCGGATTGGTTTGGTTTTGTCGATGGATGTTATTTTAGAATACTTAATTGCATATTTTCATACTATTAAAGGTGGGGTAGGTAATTTCGGAGAAACCAGCTCGAGTGCGGTAGAATTTGAAAATACACAGCAGGAAAAAATCTGCCACTTCCTCACAGAGCCCCTCCTCCAACACACACGAACGCGCACATGACCAATGAGGGCACGAGATAAGTTTGTGCACAGATGGAAGGCTGACAGGCAGGTAGGCCATCCAGTTATTTTAGCCGGGCCGGCTCAGATGATTGGTCGTGCTTTTTACAGTACTACAGCTTCCACAGATGACATTTTTTTATGGATTTATTGTCAAAGCACTTCAGATATTCATTGCTATCGGGATGTTAAGAGCATTCCACGGAATATAACAAAAAGTGTATCTCCAGCCGGTTTCTCAAACTTACCTTTAAGTCTACTTCAAAATGCTGTACAGAATACAGTGAGCAGAAGGCAAACCATTGTCATATATTCTGGTATAGAAATGTTTTGTTTGGCTTCTGGGAAACACAAGAAAAATGTCTCTAAACAAGAACCCACAAACGTTTGGGGAAAAACACCAGAGGGAATTAAAAGAAAAATCGTACTTATTTCTTGTTTTAAGAATAGCAATTATTAAACAAATAACAAGGATTTGTTTTAAATATAATTACTTAATAGCTTCATTAACTCACAATGTAAGAATCTAGTAAAGGAGATTTATGGAATGGAAAACAATTAAATAACAATGAGAATCAGAAACCAAGTTCATATCTTTGATGCAAGATTAGAAAAAAGGGTGATGAGAACACAAAACCTTGATATTGATCAGGTGGTAAGATGTCACTAATAATGTATGTATGAGTATTAGATAGATAGATAGATAGATAGATAGATAGATCAGCAGTGTGTGATCTATCTATCACACATTGTGTGATCTACACTGCATTACAATATTAATGTAGTGTCGATTATGTGTAAACTATACCTTGTTTTTAACCTATACATTTGTTTCTCTCTTTTTCTTTCTTCTCTTTTCCTGATTTGTGGATTGTTATGTGGTTATTTAATGTATCTAAGTATTTATTTTGTTATGTACTCCTTGTAATCAAATCCTTTCTTAAAATGCAATATATATATTAAGTTTAATAAAATATACACAAACACACATCAGTCAAAGGATTTCAATGTATGCATAATGTGTATCAACATAGATAAATGGATTTAAAAAATCACAGAAGACATTGTTGGACTTGTTCATGTTTTTCTAACAAATAGTAAATGTAGTATTGTTTGTTGTAGATGAAGGAATGGACCTCAAATATATTTTTATGATGTATTGACAACCATGCGATTACATATTTGAACCGATTGACAACCCTAAGTATAACATCATTTGGTGATTGTCAAATACCTAAAAGGTAACATTTTTAAATATGTTTTACTTTTGTCAACATTTTGGGAGACAAATAATAGATGCTCTTCTGTTTTAAAGCTTACTGTGACCTGTTGCCTTTTGAGGAAGTGTTTGTTCAGTGTCGGCACAGTGAAATACAGAGCTGTTGGAAATGTCTCTCGTTTGTGGGAGACATCAGTCGGCAAAATTATACCTCAGTCCCCATCAACAGGATTGTGTCTGTATTTGACATGTCACTTCTGTTGTATAATGAAGATGGTCAATGTGCAGTAGGAAGACCTGCAGACAGTATGCAGTCACATATTTTACTATGAATAAGGTTATCATTTCACAATGTGATGTTTAGGGAGGTCAGGATCTCTCACTCAGAGTACTGGAGGTGTGGTTGCGGCAAATAAAGACATAATGCACCCTCTCATGACATCACAAACTTTTTTTCTTTTAATGACTGGTGTAGATTCTCGTTGCGTTTAAGGTTAATAACGTTAAGAAGACACATAAGTTGTGTATTATTTGTATTGTGAAATAAACTCTGATGTATGAAATAATCACTACTTTTTTGTTAAGTATGCCATACTTTCTGAAGAAAAAAATGTGTTAGTTCATATACTTTACATGCATACCGTGGTGCCAGTCATACAAGTCAGGGCGAGAATTCACCCAATTCTAACAAAATATATTACACCATTTCATCCCCCGCCACATCCATGTGCACCCCTTTCCTCAAGTGACAGCGACTCCGTTTCACTTAAGGAGGGCTGGCATAGGAGATGGGTGAGGTCTGCTATTATAAAAACAATAATGTGAAAGCCAAGCCATCACATGTAACTAAAGAGGTAAAAAGCTTAAGCTAGCCCGAGGCACACAGCACTTGACAGAACATCAGAAGTAGTACATTTTCTGCGGATTCTAAATTAGATAATCTTTTAAACTCAAAACATAGGTAATTATTACATGTTAGACGCTTTTATCCAAAGCGACTCAATACTGTGGGCAATCCCCACAGGAGCAAATTGGGGTGAAGTGTCTTGCCCAGGGACACAACAACATGCTGACTGCAGTGGAGTTTGAACCTGTGCTCACCTGGGGCCTCATTTATAACGCCTTGCGTAGGATTGACGTGAGAAGGTTGTTTACGTAGTACAAAGCAAAAAAATAGGTACAGACATTTTCCGACATTTTCCGATTCACAAAACATTGCGTACCGGCGAGGGAAGTGCGTACCGGCACTTCCTACGCCTGTTTCCCTTTATAAATCACAATCGACTCGAAATGCGGCGCAGCTTTTGCAGGCTTCACGTAACGCCCATATTTGCCTATAAATAGTCAAAGAAACGCCCATTCATTCATTCATTCTGACTGACTGCATGAAGAAGATCGCAGGAAATGACGACCGATCGGGCTAAAAAAGACATCTCAAACCGTGTCAGATTTTGGTTCTTTTGGGGAGGTGGAGATAAATCATATTGTTTGGTGGATGCAGTTTGAACCAGAGTAGCAGCATGGAGGTCGGATCGTCACCAAAATAAATAAACAAGTGGTCCGAAAAAGGTTGATGACAAAAAAAATACACATAACCTTCCTCAGGCAGTGTGTTTGTACCGGGGACAGGGGACCCCCCCTTGATGAGAAACTGTAAGAAATGATCGGGGAATCCCTCCGGAGTGGAGTCATGACGACTGGATCTGAATTATTTTGTTGTATTTTGTGGTTTGTGTTCCAGCTGTCGATCAGCAACTATATATCCATAATCCACCAGTTAAAGGAAATACAATGTGTTGTGTTATATTAGCTGTACAATTGACCACATATGGTGTTCTTAGTTTCCATACCTCCTGTGTTTTACGAGCGACTTATCAAGTCTTGGCAAACGGCATAAAACACGATTAAACGTGATAGTATATAAAACCATGCTCGTATCTACAACCTATAGAAATGCAAAACGGCGTCAGTTTAGACGTAATTCTGTCCTCCTGCTTACCGCATCATTTATGAGAAAACATTTCATAACATTAACACAACATATTCCAGGTGGTTTTAAATAACATATCCGTATTTATTTATTTCTCCAAGTTATGTTTTTGTGTGCACTGAGGAGTCTCAAACAGGCGTTTGTTTCATCATTGATTGGCTTTAATCAATGTTTGAAAATGAATTCTTCATATTTGATAAATGAGAGGTAACATTTTATTTACACATATTTCTCTCCATTCTTCCTTCTGCCAACGGTGTCGCAGTTTCTCGTCTCTCCCGTTGTTGTGCTTAGTGCGTACGCATGGGTTAGAGTTTGTGTGGAGGACCGCACATTTTCCCGTCAAGTTAGTATTTTATAAATCGCAAACATTGCGTAGAAACTGGCGTACGCCATTTTTTGAGCGTATATCCCTTTATAAATGAGGCCCCTGATCCGAACACCAACGCACTAGTCCACTGCGCCACAGCAGCCCAGAGTTAATGCTCTGTTAGTGATAATAAGGTCTTATGAGTGCTCTGATTAATACATGTACTTTGAATATGAGTAGCCGTATTTTGTCACAGGTTGCAATGCTGGACCTCACAATGGTGTACTGCATATGTGACGTTTAGGGAACATATGTCAATTGTAGTGTTGCTAAGTACACATATGTTGCACAATAGGCAACGCAGGTTCTGGTTCAGGCTCTTGTCCTCTCGCGTCCTGACAACTGCAACTCCATTTTGACTGCTCTACCTGCAAGTGGCATCCAACCTCTGCAGATCATTCAGAATGCAGCAGCTTCATGGTTTCTAACATCGCTAAGTTCTCCCACAATACACCACTCCTCCACTCCTTTCACTGGCTGCCAGTGGCTGCCAGAGTTCTCTTCCAGACACTGGTTTATTGGCCTACTGTGCTGTTAAGGCATCTGATTCTTCCTACATCCAGGTCAGGACTGCATATGATCCTTGCCCTTGGGCCTTCAGTGGGCCATTCGCACCTTTACTGGAAACGGTATGCAATGCATGTGTCGTTAGACTGTTGAAGCATTTCAAAGCCATCTGAGAAGGAGAAGAGGATCTACACAGTCACTACTGTCCATATGGAAACAGGAGTCCTCTCCATTTGTCATAGCCTGGGGGAGCAATCACTGCAGTCTAATGTGTTCTAATGCAACAGACTGCAGAGATGGAGTTTGTGCCAAGCTTTAAAACAAGTAGAGAAGAATAAATTGCCAATTGCTCGACACCATATGTCTGATATTTGGCGAAGATAGGGTAAAGCTATGTTTTTCCAAGCATTAGTAGAATATTTATGAGTCTGACACCTAACCTATGTCTCACCCTTGCAAATATATTGTGTACCACAGTCTGGAGCAGAGCCTCTACACAGACATGCTGCTGTCAGACACAGTATATTTAGAAGGAAACGAATATATGATTTTTATTTGCCTTATTAAAGGTAGGGTAGGTAAGTTTGAGAAACCGGCTCGAGATACACTTTTTGTTATATTCCATGGAATGCTCTTAACATCCCGATAGCAATGAATATCTGAAGTGCTTTGACAAAAAATCCATAAAAATATTTCATCTGTGGAAGCCGTAGTACTGTAAAAAGTACGACCAATCATTTTAGCCGGCCCGGCTAAAATAACTGGATGGCCTACCTGCCTGTCAGCCTTCCATCTGTGCACAAACTTATCTCGTGCCCTCATTGGTCATGTGCGCGTTCGTGTGTGTTGGAGGAGGGGCTCTGTAAGGAAGTGGCAGATTTTCTCCGGTTGTGTATTTTCAAATTCTAGCGATCTCGAGCCGGTTTCTCAAACTTACCTACCCTACCTTTAACTTCCTAGTTAGTTAGTACACTTTCCAGCCATGCAGGTGTAGCTACTGTGGATGCATCAATAATGTAAGTAAAAATTAACATTACTAAAGATGATTTTTTTTTTTTATGTTGTAAGTCCTGTAATATATTGCTAATATTCTTTTGTATAGAAAAAATAATTCACGATTTAACACCCACAATGAACTTCCTTTTTGATCATAATGTACACACCAAAGTAAACTACACCACTATCACCTATAGTTTTTTCATTGAGTAAAGGGACTCTTAACACTTGTTGATTTGAAAGTGGCTCTATTCTGCTCATATTCAGGTTCATATCAGTATGTAGTGTCTCTACTTTAAAGAGTCCTCTCCTGCTCATATTCAGGTTCATATCAGTATGTAGTGTCTCTACTGGGACATGTCTCCAGGCTTTAATGTTCAAAAAGCTCTTTATCTTTCTCACACTGCCTGTGCTGCAGCACCTCTTTTCACCCTCTGTCTGAAACCAGAGCCCAGTCTGCTCTGATTGGTTAGCTGGCCGGCTCTGTGATTGGTCAACCGCTTAGAGATGTCCCGCCCCTTGCCCCTGGAAGCGTGAGTGTTACATAGTGATGTCACTATGTCATAGAGGTAAATAAAGAAGTACAATCCTCCTGAAAGTGAACTTTCAGAATCAGAATCAGAAACAGGTTTATTACCAAGTAGGTTTACACGTACGAGCCCTGGGCTCTTCCTGGGGTTTGGTGTTGTCCTTTAAAGTGTTTAATGTTGTCCACCTCCATCATCATGTCAGATGTGTGACACACACCTGACCTCTGTTTCTGCATCACTCAGTACAACAATGTCAGAGTAGATGAGCTTCTAGTGCTATAACCCCAGCCGTATTGGCATAATGAGATTAAACCCAAGTCAGCTGCGATAAAAGCATCTCTGCATATATGGCAGATCAGCACTCAGCAGTTTATGATCATCGTAGAGCAAGGATTACTGACTGTTTTGGTTCACAGCAGTCACACACACACACACACACACACACACACACACACACACACACACACACATACACACACACACACACACACACACACACACACACACACACACACACTGACAATGTTCCCCTGTCATCATAGTGTCTTAGATCAGCAGCAGGGGAGGGAGGATCATAACTGAGAAACTGTGAGAGAAGACAGCAGCTCTGCATCAAACACTACGAGAGGAAGACCTTTGTTCTTCTGTTGGAATCTAATAAGAGTTTTGATTAGAAAGCAACAATGAGGGTCCACCTTCCAATAGTCCACACCCTACCGACCCAACAACCAAAGATCCAGCATCTGTAATTACCTCCATTCTTTAACCTTATTTTTATATGTTCACATTGTACCAGGATGATAGTTATTTTCCCTCTTACATGTAGTGCTATTTATTAATCCCTATAGTTTTGGTGTGGGTTGCAGAGTGTTGGAGATATCAGTTGTAGAGATCTCTTCTGTCTTTCCAATATAATAAAAATAGTTGGCCCTTGGCTTGTGTTCAAAGTGGTGTTGAAGCCATTTGCCTAATCTTTATTTCTGATGAGATATTGTAGTGATTCATGCTGCTATTACCTAGATTATCGATGAATAATAGTGTCGAAGCTGTAGGCGGGGTATTGGCCCTTTAATGTAGGACAGGTGAACAGTTGTTCACTAATGGCGCTTTTCCACTGCAGGACCTAGCACGGCTTAGTACGGTATGGTTAGGCCTTGGTAGGCCAGGCTCACTTTATGCTGCGTTTCCATTACAGTTTAGTAACTGGGGTAGTAACTATAGTAATGCAGTGTAGGCGGGGCGATCGGCTGTTCGGCGGGCGGAGCGACGCTGCGTAAAACTGCCGTGACGTCATCTTCAATGCGACACAACTCACAAAACACCACAACAATGGAGGATATGGAGACGATCGTTTACTTGGTTCTTGATTTTTATCACAGCAAGGAGGCAAAGGTTGTTTCGGAAAAGGCGGCGTATAGCAAGACGAAATACAGAAGAAGCTAACAGGAGAGTTTGCGCAGCAGAGACGACAAGACGACTGATCACTACAAAACGACAACGCTACTTGGTAAGCTAACGTTCGCTAACTAGCAATGTGTTAAGCTCACTATAGGACCAGTGTTTCAAGTATTTAATTAATTTTAGCTACCACTTTTATGTATTAAAATATGTATGCTTTTTTATGTGTATTTCAGAAGTTATACCATTTGCAAAGTTGCCGCCGCAGACCTTGTGTTTGGACGTTCAACCGAGCTACGAAGTGGTGGGGTGTGATTATTCCATCTTTCACACACACTCAGTGGGTGCAGAACTTCAGGACGTCTGAGGAAACTTACACCTATCTGTGCAACAAATGTCATGGAGAGGCCTATTATGAAGGTAGATATGGTGCAAAATGCGAGAGCGTGTAAAACCTGATGTGAGCACTTACACTTGTATCAAATATCCACGTATCTGTGAACCACATTTGAAGTCACAGAAGAAAAAAAAAAGGTTTTGTAGCTTGTAGAAAAAAAATGAACTTAGTGATGAAATGTTCATTTGCAGAAAAATATATATTTTTAAAATATATTTTCCATTACAACTGCAACTTGGTAATTACAACCTCTCAAATCAGTCATTACAACTTCACGAATCTGCTCTGTGGCAGTATAAATCGACGTATCTGCGGCCTTGACTTTTGCTACACTTCTTGCGCAAAAGTAATTTTCACCTGTAGATGTGGGGGAGGGAGGGGGGTTGGAGCGAAGGGGCGGAGCTATCAGAACGACGAGGCTCGGGTCAGTCACACACAGTGTTGCCAACTTGGGGACTTTCTCGCTAAATCGGGCGACTTTCCAAACCCTCCGGCTACTTTTTTTTGTCAAAAGCGACTAGCGACAAATTCAGCTACTTTTTCTGGTGTTATTGGAGACTTTCTGGTGTTTGGAGAATCTGACGTGATAGCACGTAATTGTTACGCAGTTACTTTCCTCAACGAGCAGCGGGTGCTGAGCCCCTCCGCCGTCTCAAAGCACTCACAGGCAGCCTCGCGCAGCAGCTGCACTCGAGCAGAGAGGTGGCAAAGTGACCCAAAAGAGACACACTACGTCCAGACCATGGTCCAGATTGAATATTAATCGCGCATGCGCAAAGCCATCGCTGATCCCGCCCTGGCTTGCAGTGTGTCTCTTTTGGGTCACTTTGCCAGTCCCAAGCCCAGATAAAGAAGGAAGGTAGCAATTCCATCCCACATAACCATTTTTTTTTATTAAATGTGACTAATTCTTTAACAATACTGGACAAAATGTATGTATGTAATGTTGGTCTAGACAAAGCATTAAAGTCATCAAGTGATGGACAAACATAAAAAAAGAATCAACAGAAGGAAGTTCATTTGTAGTGCTAAACACATTAAGGGTGTTTTTTTCTTCACTTTTTGTATATAAAATATGCAAATTAGGCGATGACGTCATTTAGCGACTTCTAGCTACTTTTAGGACAGCCAATAGCTACTTTTCTTACTATGGAGTTGGCAACACTGGTCGCACAGTCACAGCATAGTCAGGTCGAACCGGATGACTGCGGGGCTAACGGTCCGTGTCTTCATGCTTATATATCGGACTATTGTGACTCGCTCTGCGGTTAAAACAGACGGTGCATGAATGCGGTTTTGCGGTAAGTAAAATTTGAGTACTTATTTATGTGTTTATGATTTTAATCAGCTACGTAATGAATGTTAAGGCTTGGGTTAGCGTGTAAGCGAGTGGTAGCTACATCTGTGCTAACGATGCTAATCGTAGCCTGCAAGTTAAAACCATAGACTGTATATATGAAGGTTAAAACTAAATAGACAAGTGTTAAGCGTTAAGTGGGATAATACTGTAGAACAAACGGCTTCTGTTTGAGGTTGATAAAATAAGGTCATCCTTGTAACTCTCAATATTGTCTGTAAAAACGTGGTAAAAGTGATTATTTCAGTGAGACAACAGAGCAAGCTTCTACAGTTGCACTACGTTTTGATAAGTTAAATATTATTTTGAGAATAAAATACATTTCAATGTTGATGAATTTCATACTGTTCATTCATAATCTGATTGTCTTTGTAGCTCACTGTTGAAATAAAATAAAACATTACAATTACAAAATAATTATATCTACAGCCCCTAAACACAAACACACCTCTTTCATAAATAACACACTTGTTCTGCAATAATATGTTTTATGTTTCCTGTAATTTTTGTTAGGAAAGGACATGCCTGAAAGACACGACTCAGCATCTCCTCTTTCTCCGAGGGTCAAGAAGAACATCCAAGAGGGAAATTAAAAGCTGATGTTATGAGATGTTAAGACCAGTACAGGACATTCACTAAGAAACTACTTTTATTGTGAAAACACAGTCAGCTGATCGAATGCACCTATTTCCACATCTACACTCCATCAGCTGATTATTTCTATTTGCCTCACTTTATGAGCTTCACAACATGTACCTTGTACCGCAGAGTTTGCAACGTCACAAATAAATGGGGCCAATCTTCAGTCGGATGTGAATGTGTAATCTAACATTTTCAGTAAGAATAATGGACAAAAGGAGTGCAAATACAAATTCAATTTATTGAAATGTGAACCAAATCAAAAATGTTTTAAATAAAAAGCACATATGGACAGAAGGTGTAAACCTATTAAATGTATAAGTAAACACATTTAGTCAAATAAAGTGACAGACTAGGCCTGATCAGGTGGTATCAGCTGTGCATGGGCTCCTCCATCAGGCCTGGTCCTCCTCGCAGAGGAAAGACCCTCAGTCCTCTCCAAACCAACAGACAGGACGTCCATCACACGGAGGTTTCTCCCTGAAGTCTCTGCAGCTCTCTGGACCAGGGGCGGACTGGCCATCTGTAGAATCTGGAGAACCACAGAACGGCCGGTCGTCAAGGGCCGTTGACGGCCGGCCGGCCCTTTAAAAAAAAAATGTTTAACGTCATCTTTTAAGTTGCGCTGACGGCCGACAGAGGGCGACAGCGGCCGCTAATGCAGTTACAGTATGTGGTTCTTATCTGTCAAATAATCACACACGAAGAAGAAAAAAGACCGGCCACACAAAGAGAAGGGATTAGATGCCGCGGCAGACAGAGAGAATGAAAAAACATGGTTAAAAATCAAAGAAAACTAAAAGAAAAAGGTGGGGTCACTCGCAGGTGAAGCATATAAATGTTGCAAATTGACAGATCTTTTTGGCAGCAGCGCTGCCACAAGCACTATCAGCAGCAGCGTGCAAGATGATGAAGAGAATGATGAGGGCGCGAGTTCAGATATACAGCCAGCCTCCTGCGTTCATGATGAGGGACAGAGAGTTGAGGTGGTGGAAGAACCAGCTCAACTGGCACATACAAGAGCAGGGCAAGAGCAAGAGCAAGAGGTGGGTGAGAAGTATCCCTTGAAATGCATAAATGCAGCCTAATAAACAGCTGATTTCTAATAACTAATAACAAATAGTACTGTATGTTTACTGTTTTACGATGTCCCATGTGTTTAAGACATCTGAGGAGTGTCCTCCCTCTTTAGGTGAGAATTATCCCTTGAACTGCATAAATGCAGCCTAATAAACAGCTGATTTCTAATAACTAATAGTAGGCTACTGTATTTGTTTTTGTGATGCCATCCCCCCGATGTGGCCGGGCTGGGTCAGATTCCAGGGCTGAATTTTAGTCCCAGTCCGCCCCTGCTCTGGACACCACGCTGTCTCAATCCGTCCACACCGAATATGAGAGGGGAAAAATGAAAATAATAAATGCTTTAGACCAGCGGTTTTCAAAGTGTGAGGCGCGCCTCCCCTGGGGGGCACCAGAGAGCTTCAGGGGAGGCGCAGCGTGAGAAAAAAAACAACGAGAAAAAGACGAGTAAAGTGACACTTGCACACTTTTGGCTGTCTGTGGAGACCGAGTTCCCCCACCTCGCCAAAAAGGCTGTAAAAGTGCTCATTCCCTTCACCTCCACCTACCTGTGTGAGTGCGGGTTTTCCGCATTGACTTTGATCAAAAGCGAGTGCCGGTCAAGGCTGCAGCCAGAGGAGGATCTGCGTTTATTCCTGTGTGCATCAAAGACGCAGACTCATTGTTCCCACTAAAGTAGCGGCCCCTACACACGGCGGCGTGCGTTGACGCTTCAACGCTTCTGCCCATTCACTTTGAATGGGGTGACGTCACGATTCGCCGAACTGCATTGTGGGAGCAAAGCGTAGCTTTTCTCGCGGTGCTCGTTGCAAAAGTAGAGCAATGTTCTACTTTTGAAGCTGAGGCGAAGGCGTCAGCCAATCAAATCCCGCGTATGCAAATCTGCCAGTACAAGCGCTAGCCAATCAAACCGCGTGTATGCTAGGAGAGCCAGACCGCAGTTCATTTCCTCATATGCCAAAAAAATGGATAAGAAAATAATCGTAGCGGTAGGGAATCACCCGGTGCTTTCAGTCCCTGTTCACCTACCGGGATACAAACCGGAGGAGCCAGGCATGGAGGGAGGTGGCAGAGACAGTGGGTGAAACTGGTAGGTTTTCGCCTGTTTGGGGAGTTTATATCCAGTGTACTTCGTTTGAATGGACAGCAGGCATAGACAGTATATTTAGCCACCATGCAATGTTGCATAAAATAGCACCATAGACATTCATTAAAAATCGCTTTTTAGACATTAATGTCTATGGTGAGATTCATACACGGGAGCCTTTTTAAAGCCTTTTTACCCCGCTGCAAACAGAAAGCCCCCTTCCCATCACAAACTTTACGCAGACCCCCCCCTTCCAATGATCAACTCCTGTCTTGTTTCCGCAAACTCTTGTGTCCTGTGCAGCTAAAAGTTTTGCAAGCCCCCGTTCGTTTAGTACCTAAAATAATAGACATCGCTTTTTCCAGCTGACAAACCCGACTTTCTGGTCACTTCTTCCATTTTCCAGCCCTTGGGGAGAGACACAGGAGATTCATGTGATTGGTTGTTGGTCGCGTTGCTCGCGTAAACTCCCCAAGCTCAAGACACGCCCACCGCCAAGCGGCAACGCACGCCGCCGTGTGTAGGCTGCGTAGGGGTGAGTGTAATAAGGAGGCAAAGTCCACGATGTTGAAAATGTAAAAAATGTTTAAAAGATATGTGTTGAGAACACGGCGTGCGAAAATATACGGGTCGTGCTGCAGCTAGATTTGCCTGTCCTCTGTAAAAAGGTGTCGGCGACTGACATGCAAGGATGAACAGCTGTCCACAGGCTGTTCCAACTTTAACAACTTTATTAACTTCCAGGGTAGTGAATTGAACATGCAATTGTAATTGGGTGTGTGGTATATTTTCATGCACGCACACGCATGTTCCACAACACACAAACTGAAGAACACTCAATTGTCCGATCGCTATCAGTGTCCTTGCGATCTTGTTATAACAACAAGTGCACGTTACTGATGCAATATGGTTGAGACCATTCGGGCTTATTCTAGAGGGGTGCAAGGAATAGTCCAAGTAGTGGGGGAGGTTTATACAATATGTTTAAAACATAAAGATAAAAAGGTTTTAAAAAGTTATTGTTTAATGTTTTAAGGAGGTGACGCTACTCAGCCAATAACATCGGTGCAGTCAGTGAGTCAGCATGATAGATTCAAACCTATATACAGTCTATGATTCAAACACACACACAGAGACGAGACAAGAGGAGAGAAACAGTCTTCATTTTATCTTACTGGACCTCTTTGAAATGCAATTGAATACCCCTGCATTATAGCAACAACAACAATAATAATAATGATAGCAATAATAATTGGGAGGGGGGGCGCGGCTGTTCTTATGTTCTCTGAGGGGAGGCTCACCTTCCCACACTTTGAAAACCCCTGCTTTAGACAATAAGAAATATAAAAGTGAACCATTGAGTTGCTCAGTTTTTTTAGATTGTCAATACTATTAATGTATAACTAATATCCCAGGTTAAGAGGCACCTTCAAATAAAGATTAGTCTTTAAATACATTTTGTCTTTTGAATTGTTTGTCTAAAGTCAAGGATCTAGAACTGGTACTTCTAGTTTTAATGGTACAGTCTGGTTATTATGCTGTTTGGAGGAGGCCTCACAGGTAAGAGCACTAACTAGCTACCATCACATGTACCTTAGCTTGACTTAAATGTATTAAACGTATAATTAAGTGATGGCAAAATATAAATAACTAATGTCATGCAAACATATTCATATTTGCTTGATTCCAGTGTTGAATTTAGCACAATTGCATACAAACATCAAGGGATTTTAAGATTCTGAAGTCTTCGTTCTAAATAGAAAATAGCATGGATAATTTACAAAGGCTTTAAAAACACAGCAGGAATTATTTCAGTACAGTTCAATTGGTTTTATTTTCATAAACGGTTATCAACCGTTAGTGCCAAAGCAGTAGGCTATAATATATGAATTACTGCTGTATAGACTACAACCACTACTTGTTTAGCTAGCATAAATTCAACAAAGCTAGCGTTAGCTGGATAACTGACGTTATTTTGCCGCTAAACTGCACAATATAAAACGGTGGTCTTCAAAGCGGATTTCATCCTCAATCACAATAACAATATTCAAAGTAATACTGGGGAAGTAATGGGCAAAACTTACCGTTGATTGACGCGCCATGTCAGCGTCAGACTGGTAGCGACACGGACCGTTAGCCCCGCAGTCATCTGGTTCGACCTGATTATGGCTGTGACTGTGTGACTGACCCGAGCCTCGTCGTTCTGATAGCTCCGCCCCTTCGCTCCAACCCCCCTCCCTCCCCCCACATCTACAGGTGAAAATTACTTTAGCGACACATTCATCGCAAGAAGTGTAGCAAAAGTCAAGGCCGCAGATGTGTCGATTTATACTGCCACAGAGCAGATTCGTGAAGTTGTAATGACTGATTTGAGAGGTTGTAATAACCAAGTTGTAGTTGTAATGGAAAATATATTTTAAAAAAATATATTTTTCTGCAAGTGAACAGAAAACAGTGGGTTCAAAAGTTTCAAACTTAACCTTGTAAAGAAGTTTTTTCATCACTAAGATCATTTTTTTTCTACAAGCTACAAAACTTTTTTTTTCTTCTGTGACTTCAAATGTGGTTCACAAATACGTGGATATTTGATACAAGTGTAAATGTATGCACACAAGCTCAGATTTCTTTTCTGCAAGTGCTCACATCAGGTTTTACACGCTCTCGCATTTTGCACCATATCTACCTTCATACCTATGATGATGAATGGGATGCAGCAGCAGCAGCAGAGCCAGCCAGGGGTAGCAGTGACACAAGGTGCAGAGGAGGAGGGCAGTGACATACGAGAGGGTATGATGTGCTACTTGAATAGCAACACATTCATTGTACTGATTGTAAATTGTATTGAACATAAATAAATATGTTTTACTCTTTCACATATACATGTTTGTCAAATGATTTTAAAAAAAATGTTATCAGAATTGACTATTTAGTAAATATTTGAATTTCAAGCACCTGTAAGTACTGCCCATAATAAGAACATTTGAGAAAATAACAGATCATGAGAAGAAAATCTTTCTGATAAATGAAGAAAGTTGTTTTGTGGTCTGTTTTGTTTGTTTAGAGATCTACTATTAACACAGAGGAAATCACGATAAAAATACTTGTTGCAAACTAACAGTTTAATCATCAAACAAGTGCAAATAACAAAGCAAACTATAAACATAAATACAAAAGTAAAACACAGCAAAACTATATACATAAATGCAAAAGTGTAAAACACAGCAAAACTATATACATAAATGCAAAAGTGTAAAACACAGCAAAACTATATACATAAAGCTGCAGGTGCCATTCCTGATGGGCCAGATCTGCACTGTGCATCTCTCTCAGCACTAATCCCCAACCCCCGCAGGGAAATTCAGGTGTTATAGCAGCAACAGCAACAAGAATAAAAAACACAGGACATTAAGAGGTCACATAAGGATATAAGAATAAAATATATAAGTGTAAACAGAACAACAGTAAGGATGAACTAGATGTTTACAATGATTGTGAAAGTGAATTACACTATGTCCAGCCTGTTGATAATGATGTTGATATGTATACATATGTATGAGTTACTATGTACAGTCATGAAGTAAATGGATAATTACAAATGAATATAAGTATGAATAAATATGAGACAGTTTAAAGTGCAAAAATAAAAAACAAAGCAGATACAAGTACTACAGCTTCCACAGATGACATTTTTTTATGGATTTTTTGTCAAAGCACTTCAGATATTCATTGCTATCGGGATGTTAAGAGCATTCCATGGAATATAACAAAAAGTGTATCTCGAGCCGGTTTCTCAAACTTACCTACCCCACCTTTAATAATGTATGCTGAAAAGCGTATATATATTACAGCACGATTTTTTGTTGAATAGATTTGAGTGGTTAAAAATTTCGGGTCGCGATTTATTGACAAAGGAAAAAGTGGGTCCCGAGGCCTGACCAGTTGAGAACCACTGCTCTAAAAAAAACATTCATGGGGTTAGTAGATTCCACTTAAAAGAGAACATAGAACATTTTGTTTTTTACCTCAACTTATTTTAGTTAGTTTACAACTCATTTTAATAAGTCGGTCAAACTGAAAAAGAGCAAAGAAAATGTTACTTACAAATGTAATGATTTTGATAACACATTTCTGCGTTCACTCAACTATAGGGATATATTAAGTTAAAGTAACTCATATCTATTGAGTTTCAACGGTATAGTTTCAAAACTGAACACACGCTTGGACTTGCCTGGACTTGCCTGGAATGCAATCTGCATTCATCCTGGAAGTGGAACACTTGATAGCAGTGCAACCACTGTTCGAAATGGGGGGGAGCCAGGCCGACATTAGGCGCGTTCAAGTACTTTTCCCACAGTAGTTCATGAGAACTTTAGTTCATGAGAGCTCTTTTAGTTCTGATGAACTAAAGCAGATCGCGTTCACACCAAAATGAGTTCCTGGGGGTGGATTAGGCAAATGAACCGCTGACGTCACTTCTTCTTCTTTGGGTTTACTGGCAGGCCGCAAACAACTTCACGGCGAGTACAGTAGGTGGCGGTATGCACCTTAAAGTTGCAATTCGCCAAAAAAACGAGAGAAGAAGAAGAAAAAAAACTTCCGCTTCCGCTGTATGCTTCTGTTTACCTTCCGACCTCAGACACGGTATGGAGTTCACGTTTTGGTGGTCGTGTTATACAGCTTCGTAACTGAGTTATTTAAGCCAATAACTCAGCCACAAATACAAATACAGATCGATCATTCAAATGCAATAGAAATGCTGAGTCGGAGGCGAAGGCGGTTAAGAAGCCTTAACAAAAGGATTGGACGACGAAAGCACACACTATGGACATGTTTCGCCGTAGGACAGCTGAGGATGATGACCGTTATCACGCCCAAAGAACAGCAACGTTCATTAAATCACATTAATACTATCTAATGTAGGATTTATGGAGTTATGTAGGGCTAATTTGTGTCTTTGTATGTGTTTCCAGATATGCGAATACTACGGAACGCGTCGTGTCCCGCGCTCTCTCTGGGTGAACAATAGAACATCGGCCTGGTGGGAGAAGGTGGTGCCAACGTACACCAATGTGCAGTGGATCAAAGATTTCCGAATGTCCAAGGGCTCTTTTCAACTCCTCTGTATTCGCCTGGAAGCAACGTTGGGGAGACGCAACCTAAAAAAATCACCGCGGGGCAAGTCACGCGCACAGCCCTTATGCGGCATCTGAACAGCATGGAAATTGTAAATTGACAATAAAGCTGATCTTTTGTACAGTGCATTTGGTTCTCTCTTTTATTTACACAGTCAACAGACACAATTACAATAGTGCAGACACACCTTAGTGCAAAGATTAAATGTCAGTATCAAAACAGTACTCGTACTGTATATTTGTATATTAATATGAGTATATTATTATGTTAAATGTGTGTTAAAGACAATGGGATGAGGTTGAAAGCTCTTTAAAAAGCTTTTGTATACCATCTTTACTGTGATAAATACATACATGTTAAGCACACACACCTGAAGAACTACGTTACACACACACAGGTTAGTCTGTGTACCGCTGCACTGCTGCTGGTTTAAACAAAGACAGTCATGATGCTGGTGCCGTGCATGTAGGTTCTCTTTTATTTATCAGCAGCAGATCAATAAGTGTCAGTAGTATCAAAACAATATAATAACAGTGGCAATATATATATATAATAACAATAGGTAGGCTATATATATATATATATATATATATATATAATAACAATAGGTAGGCTCAGCAGCAGACACACCTTAGTGCAAAGTTAGGTGTCAGTATTAATAACAGTGGCATATATATATAATCACAATAATACAAAATGAACTGCCCCAGGTGTAGGCAATTTGGGGTGAAGTGTCTTGCCCAGGGACACAACGACATCCTGACTGCAGTGGGGTTTGAACCTGTGCTCCCCTGATCCGAACACCAACGCACCAGACCACTGCACCACACGCCTCCCAACAAGTCATTGTACAGTTTATCAACGACGACAAGTTTTTCTTTATTTTTGTATTGAAGGCCTGTTGGATTTAATCAGCTCGCTTAGCACTGCCAGAAGCCCAGCCTGAAAGGTATTTTGTTGCTGCATTTGTGTGAATGCAGCAGCCGTTCGTCGTGCATCTCCTTGGCACGCAGGTCCTCATTCTCCTTGCTGACCATGGCACGGCGGTCCATCGCCATGATGGTGTCAAGGAAGCTGTCATCGCGTGCCCACTTTCCTAAGGTGAAATATGCAAGATGCAAGATCAGTTTAATCGCAACAACGAGACAACATTGTCCAACATTGGACATGGTGCAGGCAGGGACAGTGTACAAAATGCAGGTATAAAGTATAAGATAGATAGATAGGATCAAATAATATCAAATAAAAAATAAATATCAAAGTGCCCATATTTATTGTTTTGTGCTTAATGTATGCTTGAACTTTGTTTTATAGGGATTAGTGGACATCAGTTAGATGTGTAACCTTCTTTCAAGGCCAGAGTAGTTACAGTGTAAGTGGATTGACATCTAACATAACATGGCTGAGTACAATTATAACTATCAATAAAAAAAAGGAAAAATAAATAGAATTTCAATTACATTTCTACTTAAATGTGCAAAAATATTAGATCATCAGTCTTTGTGGCATGCAGGTAATCAACTGTTTAAGCTTTTACCATTAACATGTAGAATGAATGTTGCAAATGACTTGAAATTATAGAAACTCGGTAGCATTATGTCCAGCTAGCATGCTAATTGCTAACGTTATATTATCGTTTTATCCCAGAGGGGAAAACTAGTTTCTAATCCTGAGAGAAACACCTCGCCTGAAACACACGATTAGTGCCATGAGTTAGTGAAGCAAATTACAGAACTTTGCACACTTATTCACAAGTCAGACCGTGTTCATAGCGGGCATGGCTGAGAATAGCTAGCTAGCTAGATGTTGTTAGCCAGCTTGGACCTATGATAGCAAGTTCTAGCATGGCTAGCTCGATCTACTGAGCAAATAAAAGTACATCTAAGACCAGTATTGTGCAGATTAAAACAGTGCAGTGCATGTATTTTATTTTACCTTCGTAGTCGTCCCGACATGACTTTGCCAGATCATTCAGTAGAAGCTTCTGAATGCGTCCTCCGAGTAAATCGCCAGAAGCGCAGACACATCCTCATCACTCATTCCGCACAGCGAATCAGACGTACGAACTACTTTCTCCCACGACAGTCCCTGCTCTCTAGCAGGGACTGAAAAGCGGGTCGGACGAACTAATTTGAGCTACTTTAGTTCCTGGGGCTTTTTGGTGTGAACGCAAATATATCGTAGTTCTGATGAACTATTGTGGGAAAAGTACTCCAAAGTACTCCGGTGTGAACGCGCCTAATGAGATAAATAGGGGGAGCCCAAAACAATCGGGCATATTTGTGTCACACAGATTAGAAATGTTGAGTTTCTGTAAATAAAAGTTCTTGTTATTGTTCATTACAGTTTCTGAATATTTGTTTTATATTTGTGAATATTTCTGGGTGTTGCCATCTTTACGCGCCGGCGCTGCATTCTTTACGCTACTTACGTTGCTATGGTTACGGCAGGCGATGCTAGCGCGGTATTTGATATTTTCATACTGATCTTTTTTTTAACTCTGGCTTTGTTATAAAAAATATGGCGAAACGAAAACAGCCAAGCCTCGCAGCTTTTGGATTCACAAGCAAAGAAGCGAAGGAGTAAAAATGACAACGTGAACAGAACAACTTTTAGTTGGCCGACTGTAAGCGGCGTTAGGGTTGAGTTTGACAGCTCCACACCGAGGGAGAGGCCTGCCGACGCGGAGCCTGAAGAGGCTTCAACAACGGCCACAGCCGCCGGCGCCACCTACACTAGCGAACCTGATGATGCCCATGACCTGCCTTTTAACTGTAGCATGCATAACATACTGATAGCTAGCTGTTTGTATCCTCCTGTATCCTTTGTTTCACAGTTGCAGTCAAATTTCATTATTTGTAATACAGTATGTATATATATATTATTTTTTTTCTTGTTAGAATTAACGTTACATTTGATAAAAACTGATTTAAAATAAATATGAACAGCAACTGACAATGCCAGGCATGTTCAGTTTTTGCAAACAAGCCTTTGTTTTTTTTTCTCAACATTAAAATGTTCTCCTTTAAAGGATGATTCGGTGGAAAGAATAAAAGAGGTTGCTATCCGGTGCTTGGTGGTGTGTCTTCATGAAAAGGAGGATCTCTTCAAGGAAAACTTAAAGTGGACCTATCATGCTATATTTGAATAATATAGTTTAGGACCATACCTATATAAGGCATATTTATACTTTTTTTTTTTTTAAATACCAAACAGATCATGCATTTTAGCCATGCCTCATTTTGCTCAATTTGACCATTTCTAGCTCTGGGCAGATTCAGTGAGAACAGCACCATCTACCATGTCCTGACATCAGGACAGTGTTCAAATCTGGATCAGTTTTTATCAGATCCGTTGCAGCCCCTTTTTTAGAGATTTGGGTATGGAGGAAAATAGAGAGCGTTGTGTTTTCTGACACTTGGTGAGTTCCCTGGAACACCGGGGACACATATTCATGTAGAAAAGACGTACAAAAGTGCATTTAGCATGATAGGTCCCCTTTAAGTAAGTAAAAACGATGCTTAAATCATACTGTAACTTGTGTTAACCTGAAACACAAAGCATGTTTTACAACAAAAACACTGAAATGTATTTTCTAATCTACTTATTCCAGGATGGTGAAGTGGAAGTTAGCAATGAGGTGCTGAAGATTGTTTTGACCAGGGGTGCGGATGCAAGAATAGTGATTGAAGGAACAGAAGTCCTTCAAATCTCGGATGCCCCAAGAGCCTGTGCCTGTGGGGCTAATATACGAACTCAACCTAAACTACCTAAAAGAGATGTTAACAACGTTGGAAGCAGGTTCATGCCATTATTTTAATTTACTTTTTTTTCATATTTGAGAACAATTGTTATAAAAAGGTCATTGTGTAAAGAACACTTTAAAATAAACTGTTAAAAGTGGAACTTAAATGTGTATATTGTTTTTGACTCAAATAAATGAATTTCTAATACTCAAACAAATTAAGGTAACAATTTGCATGGACATTAAATTACAATAGCTTAAAATAAACAAAATGCATCTTAATATCACTCCATCTTTACGATTAAAATTAAGTTGGTTCAACTTAATTTAGTTTTAAAAGGTGAAAGCATATTATGTTTAGTTCTGAACTAATTGAGTTAATCAGATTATAAATGGGTACTCGGATTAATTTAATATTCGATTAGGTTGTAAATACTTAAAAAGATCGACGTTGTTATTGTAATTGTTACCTCAATTTATTTAAGTAGAGCCGGTGTATTTTTTTTAGAGTGTACTTGATGACTGCATCGATGAAATTGGTCCTGCACAATTTGTCAGTAAGCTGGACATGTTAAAGGGATACTGGCAAGTTCCTTTAACACAGCGTGCTTCTGATATCTCAGCCTTTGTGACACCTGACAGTTTCCTTCAGTACACTGTGATGCCTTTCGGTATGTGTAACGCACCTGCCACCTTTCAGAGGCTTGTAAATATTGTATTAGGACATGTTTCAAACTGTAAGGCATATCTGGACGACATTGTTGTCTATTCTAATGACTGGGCTAGCCACATGTCTAACTTAAGAGAAGTTTTTAAGTGCTTGTCGGCCGCATCCCTAACGTTAAACCTTGCCAAATGTGAGTTTGGAAAAGGTACCGTTCTCTACCTTGGTCAGCAGGTTGGTCGAGGGCTGGTGTGCCCTGCTGATCCAAAGATCAGGGCAATTGCCTCCCTCCCAGTGCCATCCACCAGGAGGGAACTTCGCCGCTTCCTAGGAATGGCAGGGTATTATCGCCGTTTCTACAAAAACTTCTCCTCGGTGGCGGCCCCACTCACTACGTTGACCAGTCCCTCAAAGCCTTTTGTTTGGTCCGGTGAGTGTCAGCAGTCATTTGAGAGCCTAAAAGGTATTCTGTGTTGCACTCCTGTTCTTTCTGCACCAGACATTTCGAAGCCATTCAAGCTCGAGGTCGATGCCAGTAGAGTTGGGGCAGGGGCTGTTCTTCTACAGGATGATGCACAGGCCATGATGCATTCACCCCGTGAATTACTTCTCCCGAAAGTTTAACAAACATCAGTTGAAATACTCTACTATTGAAAAAGAAGCTTTAGCTCTATTGTTTGCCTTGCAGCACTTTGAGGTGTATCTTGGCTCCAGTGTAAAACCTATTAAGGTATACACTGATCACAATCCCCTGGTTTTTCTTGCAAGGATGTACAACCACTTTTGGTACATTACTTTACTTGTAACAGAGCATTTCCACACAGTGGTATTCCAGTCGTTTTGCCATGCCTATTTCGTACCTAGAACCACATGCTGTCTGTCTGCGTTGCTGGTGCTCGAGGCTAACGGTGCTCTGGAGCACTGCCATCACTCGCTGTACGGGACTCCTCCTCGCTAGTCACAACGGCATCTAGAACAACATACATGACTTGTTAATTCCACAAACTACTGCAGCACAATACTAAATAGCAACAACAACTCTAGAAAACTGGACGTAAACAATGGTGCATATGGTGTTAGCAAACAATAGCTCTAGCTAATGCTCTCTGTGCTAACCGTAGCTCTTCGGGGCTCCATAAAAGCATGGGTTGTCGAACATAAATGTAAGGATAAAATAGGTTTGTTTGTTAGAAATGAGCTTTACAATAGATAGCGACACAGCGCCTTTCAAGCAAAGAACAGAGCGTTAGCAAAAACGTACCATCCTGCATGGATGCAGGACGCCGTTGCCGAGTCCAGGCTTCGTTTCGTGTTGCGCCATCGAGCTCCCTGCTGTATTTTTGCGAGATTGAGTAAAGTCTGTAGTGGCAAAGCAAAAAAAAGCTGCAGTGGAAAAGCGCCATAAAGGCCCTGACACATCAGGCCGTATTCGGCCGTCTTCAGTTGTCTGGCGACAACGCGTTCCTTGTCGCCCAAAGTCAATTTGGTGTGTCCCGAACCCTCGGCCGTGACAAGCCTTATTTAGCCTTTCACGGTGTTGTAGCAAACACTGTTGGATGGTGGCTCACAGCTCCGAAGCGAATCAGAGAGTCCGTGGGGAGGAGCTGTGTGAGCTGCTCACTCCCCCAGGTGTTTTTACTGGTTGGATTCACTTCTGGTCGGGTCCAATACAGCGAATCAGAGTTCTGGGAAAAAATGTGTTTTCTTCTGAGCAGCGCGTGAGATTCGGAAGTACCCAAGGACAGAGTCAATCTTATCTCTGCACCGATATTCACTCCTTTACTTTCCCAAGGAATATTTCACACAAACTATTCTTTCCCAGACAACCAAACATTGTACACAGATATATTGATGCCCAGAAAGGACCTTGAAAATAATATGTGTGTGTGCTGGTGGGAGGAGGTGTATGTGTGTGTAACAGGATCTCTGGGTCAGTGAGTTGTAAGTGAAAAGACAATATCTATATATGTGATTACTTAAAACAGTTCAAACAATACATGTTCACTAAAATACAATTCAAAATAATACATGTTTACTTCAATACAGTTTAGAACCATATCTGTTTACTTTAACGGTCGACACATGTACGGACAAAATACGGACACAAGCTATCGGGCCAAGAAACCACTCTGATCAGCTGTTCAGCTAGCAAATGAGAAGCGAAACGGAAGTGAGGGACGTGAACAAACAATTTAAAAAGGCACAGGACAGCAGCTAAACCCCAGCAGGTGATACTTAAAGACATCAAACATAGCCCTTAAATGTCCTCTCTTACCTCCCACACATAGCAGGGACATCTCTGATATCGGCGGGAGCGTCCCCGGCTGTCCTCTGCTGAGAGCTCCGTGATTTGTTTGGTCAAGTCCGGTTTTTCATCTCATCGGTTTATTTGTCAGTATAAAGTTGCAGAATTAGTCACAAGTACCTCAACATTGTCCTTAAGTACAGTGTCTAAGTAAATGAGATACTGTCTACTGCTGTTCATTTACCTATTGTCGCCTCGGATAAAAGCATCACATGGAAATGTACATTTAGCAAGAAGTGGCCATTATTACATTACATACATTATTACATTGCTGACTCAATAAAGTACACACCCGCCAGAACACTGCGATCATCAGATGCAGGTCTATTAACTGTGATGTTATAGTATGTCTGCACTTTATGTGCTCATTTCATCATTCATGTATTTTTATATTCTAAAACATGTTTTCGATGGACGAGAGTGAAAATGGAACGCACACGCTATTTGTTTGTTTATATCAGTCTGTTCTTCTTCTCTGTCTTCCGGTTGTTTCCTATTTTGAATGACGAATACACACTACTGCCGCCTGCTGGTAAGGAGAGTTATTGCCACTCACGCATGCGCAGTTGTACGTGCTCGGCTGAAGTCTTTGCGGTGTGTTCCAGTGCGACACATGGCCAAGACGCAGGAGAACTCGTCGATGGAACTGTCGGTGTCGGTGTCTGCGAGTTCTCTGGTGACTGCCTGGTGTGTCAGGGCCTTTAGAGTGAAAGGGCAAAAACTTTTCACCTGCATGAAACACAAGCTACCTATGATACGCCATAAGGCTATGAATCCTTTTCCTTCCTTTAAATAAACAGCTGACTAACTGGACGACTAATGTGGAGGCGCGTTGAGCTGACCACTCATAACAAGTGGCAAAAACACATGAAAAACTCAGTTGTAAAAGGAGAAATTGAAATAATTGTACATAAATACAAACTAATAATCTCATGAATATAATCCATGTACCTCTACCTCTTGTTTCCCTAACAACCACCACCCTCCAGCCAATGGCTTATACTCATGGACTGAACTTAGACAAATATCCCCAATTTGATCTCGGCCCCTGCTGTCAACATGTCAAAGAGTCAACATTTCAAAGAGTCCTTGGGCAAGACGCTGAACCCAAATTCCAAACTGTATGATCTCAGTCTATATAGGTTTATATGTAATATGATGACTTAGCATAATCGGGGGGAAAGCGACAGGTTAGACCAGGACAGACTCACAGAGGACAGTAGAGTGCACTTGTTTTTTATGTTTTCATTCAGGAATATCATTTGTAACTGGGTTTGCTCTGATCTCAGGATATGTGTATTTGTGACCAGAAGGGACAATGGTGTGAGTGTGCGTCTGGTCACACACTGATCCCAGGGTCAAACAATGAAATCTATACATGTACTTTACTGGAGTGTTTTCATTCTTTGCAAATCTCTCTATAATTAAATTATTAAATTCTCTATCCTAACTTTAAACACAGGGTGTATATGTTTATATCCTACTTTTTGTTTTTGTTGGTCAAAGCCTTTCCCACTACACTAAGTCAAATATATTGTATGTGGAAAACAACTATTAAACAGTATTGTAAGCCTGTTTTTAATTCTGATATGAGTTATTGAGGGTTCTGAAACCAAATGCATCCTGATCCAAACCCTCAGTGTTCTCCCTGTGAGGCGGTGCTGGGTGGTGCAGGGCGACATGACTTTAATGACTGAGCTCAAGTGACAAATATCTGCAATATCCAACCAGCCAAACCATATGAAATGAATAAAAAGGGAGCTTGTGGTCTGAAGAGGCATACCATTCCTGAGTTGGTTTTAATGACACCAACAGTCTCTCCACATGAGCATTTAGGTGAGGGAGATAGGACAGAATCTGCACGGTGGGTAGTTTCTGGAATAGGCAATTGAATTGGAAGAGGCAGCCATTCTCAGCTCCATCAGGCTAAACTATCAGCAACGTTTTCTCTCCATCTCCAACGCTTCACCGATTTTATATCAGTCTTACTTTTTTAGGTTGCCAATTTTGTAATAGCAACTTTTCCTGCAGGATGTTACTCTGTTGTGTCCTGCGTTCACCATAAGATAGGATAGGACATACATGTATTTGCATTTAAAACACACAGAAATAAAACAGCCAATAGGAATGCCCTCTCTGAACTGATCTCTGATTAGCCAAAGTCTCCTGTTATGGCCTAGATTATCTTAATCCTGAAAACAAAGCAAAGATAAATGGCTGGAGTCTAGTTTTTTTCTCAGACTACCTGAATTACCTGAACGTCTCCCTCCCTTTATTTTTTTCCTCAATTAAACAGCTGTCACGAAAATCTATTTCCAAAATTCCCTTAATTTAAGTATTTCTGAGCACTGCAGTCTGTTTTCCTAAGCCTTGAAGAAGAAGCCTTCTGTTGTGTGCTAGCTTGTTAGCAGTACGACTAACTGGAAGCCATTTAGGCAATAGCTCATGACTGAACTGTAAGAAAAAAAAAGTCTAGTAAAGATGTATTGCAATTTATTAAATTGCAATAGAGTACTTTTCACCGTACTTTTCGCGTTTAGTTCCGTTAGTACCCCTTATGTCGCGTTCACACCAAAAAGAGCACTTCATCTCGGGAACTTTTACCCCCATTTTTAGTGCCTGCTGAGAGATGGTACTTTCCTGGGGGAAAAAGTGCCCCAGTTCTGGTTGGCTGGGCGAATTGCAAACCACGCCCCGTACAACTCTGAAATGTTTTGTAGAGCCGCCATTTTATTATCCTCGCATTAGCATTATTAGCATTAGCATTCGCCCAGCGCACAAACGCAGAGAGACTAACTTATGGCAACACAAAACAAAACATGGGAGCGGTGGAGATGAGGAGGTGTCGGCGTTCTGGCGATTTACTCGGAAGGCTTCAGTAGAAGCTGCTGGGAGTCCCAGCAGCTTCTACTGAAGCCAGTCCCCAACTCCGGGTGGCAGTATATGCCGTGAAGTTGTTTGCTGCCTGCCAGTAAACCCAAAGCAGAAGAAGACGAAGTGACGTCAGCGGCTCATTTGCGTAATCTTCCCTCAGGGAAAAGTACTCCGGTGTGAACGCGATCTGAACTAAATGCCCTGGGGTCATAAGTGCTGGGGCTCTGAGTGCCGGCACTAAATACGGCAAAGTACTTGGTGTGAACGCGGCTAATGAGTTCATTAGCTAGCTATTGTGTCCAGGATTTTAATCAAATGAAGAATGCTTTGAATTAATGATTGCAAATTATTCTCACTTGGTGTGCTAGAAACAACATGAGTGCAGTCATAGATGCCAATTACATTTGGTAAAAGCAGACATTGTATTGTGTGTCTGACATTGAAAGGTAAAACAAATATATATACCAAAAAAATATAGCTAAAGGTTAGCTGAGATAGGCCTGACCTGTCAGACAGTTCACTCTGTAAAGTGCTGGTGTAAACTGAATTTGTCCTTCTGTTAACCTTATTATTTATGAGAATACTTTTCACAACATGTAAGTAATGTCTAATAATTACAGAACAAATTGGCGCTCACCTTCTATTGAGCATACTCAGCGTTTCTACATGAGGCCTGTGGTCAGACACATTACACTCAGCTGTCATCCCACAGGACACTGCGCTGCCTGGGCATCGATGGGAATATGAAGGGAAGATCGAGCGGGTGAGAATAATCAGGTTGTGATGTGTGTGTGTGCGTGTGCGTGTGCGTGTGTGTGTGTGCGCGCGTGTGTGTGTGTGCGTGCGTGTGTGTGTGTCTGCAGGTGAACTGGCAGTGGGTTGTTTTTCTCTCCCTGTGGTTTGAATGCTGTTGTTAGGAGGAGATTCACAGCAGCGTGATTTAAGATAGAGCTGTCAGCATGGAGACACACTGACTGCAGACAAGCATGCAGCTATGCTCTGCCAACCACAATGCACACACACACACACACACACACACACACACACACACACACACACACGCACACACGCACACACACACACACACACACGCACACACACACACACACACACACTTACTGCATAACATCTTAGTGGCTTATGCAAATTGAACACTATCTCTCAGACACACACACACTCCGACACACAGCACAGCAGAGCGTCTGTGTGATGGTTTGGGGCCCGAGGCAGGGCGCTGTATAAAGACCAGATGCCTCTCCAATGCTATCTACAACACTCGAGTTGTCAAATAAATACCTTTAGCTTACGACAATCAGCCAGGAGACGTGGAGCATGTAGATGCAGAATGAAAACATCCCGGGAACCAAATGTTCCGTGCGAGTCCATCACGAATGCTGCAGAGCTTTTTGCAGATGTCAGAGGGGAATTTAAGAGGCTAATCGGAGTGCATGTCATGTCAGGAAGGAATGCGGGAAACTATTTTATGTTAAATCACCATCCAGTTTGTTCAAGACTGAAGAAAGGTGTGAGAGTGCCAAGCAGGAGAGGATGCCAGTTTGTGTTGGTGAGAAAAACAGATCTGAGCTTTGGCATTCCACACACTCACGACAGCTTTAGGAAAAGTTTTCCTGGCTTATGAGGAGCTGATGCAGGCTGAGTGGGCTGCTGAAGGGCTGCAGGACTCATACTTATATATGATTTATGAGTCAAGCTGCTTCTAGAACATCGCTGATAATGTGCAGGTGAAGTCTAAAGTGAAAATATAAAATCCAATAACTGTTCAGACCAAACTCTGTCCTCTTCCTGTCAGAACTGTGTCTGTGCTGTTCATGCTCTGTATATATTAAAGGACAGATTCATTAACGTGCCTTGTTAAGGTCACAGAGAGCTACTGAAAGAATAAGGCTACACTTCCTTGTATGTGTCACGCACTCAGGAGAGACTGTAGGAGTCTTTTTATTGTGGGGGTGTCCAAACCAACTGCAACCTGTAGTCCATTTTTAATTGGCCCGCAGCCAATTCTAAGAGTGTAGTGGAATACGGCCCACACAGGAAACTTGTGCTTGTCTTATATTGTCCTTCTTAAATATATATGTAAAAATAGATTAGACTGTATTCATGTGTTAATAAGCCCCCTTTTCAATAAATTCAGCCAATTAGAGTTGTGAAAAATGTCTAGCAAATCTTAGTTGATAAAAAAAAAGCCCAATAACTTATTTACATAACAAGTTTGAAATATACCCTTCATATTTCCCCTTGGGCTGCAACTTACAGAAACCTCCCCAAAGAGCACTTAATCTCGGGAACTTTTACCCCCATTTTTAGTGCCTGCTGAGAGATGGTACTTTCCTGGGGGAAAAAAGTGCCCCAGTTCTGGTTGGCTGGGCGAATTGCAAACCACGCCCCGTAAAACTCTGAAATGTTTTGTAGAGCCGCAATTTTATTATCCTTGCATTAGCATTATTAGCATTAGCATTCGCCCAGCGCACAAACGCAGAGAGACTAACTTATGGCAACACAAAATAAAACATGGGAGCGGTGGAGATGAGGAGGTGTCGGCGTTCTGGTGATTTACTCTGAAGGCTTCAGTAGAAGCTGCTGGGAGTCCCAGCAGCTTCTACTGAAGCCAGTCCCCAACTCCGGGGACTTCCGGCCGGGGACTTCGGGTGGCAGTATTTATTCCGGTGTGAACGCGATCTATACTAAGTGCCCTGGGGTAATAAGTGCCGGGGCACTGAGTACGGCAAAGTACTTGTGGTGTGAACGCGGCTATTGACACCAAGCTGACTAAAGACCAAGCTGGTTTCCGTCCTGGCCGCTCCTGTGCTGGACAGCTACTCAACCTCACCCAACACATTGAGGATGGGTTTGAAGGAACACAAATAACTGGAGCAGCATTCATAGATCTTTCTGCTGCCTATGACACTGTCCAACACCGTACAATGGTCAGGAAACTACTGGACATGACTGGTGACCTGAATCTGTGTCAAGTCATCAAAAGCCTCCTCAACAACAGGCGCTTCTACGTCCAGTTAAATGACCAGAGGAACAAGTGGAAAGCCCAAAAGAACGGCCTCCCACAAGGTAGCGTACTGGCCCCCCTCCTGTTCAACATATACACAAACGACCAGCCACTACCCCCAGAATGCCAGCGTTTCATCTACGCAGATGACCTCTGCATCACCACCCAACAAGTAGACCTCCAGAAGATTGAGCCTGTCCTTGAAAGTGCCCTCCAAGAAATGTCAAGCTACTACAATAACAACCACCTGAAACCCAACCCATCAAAAACCCAACTATGCAGCTTCCACCTGAGGAACCGAGACGCTAAAAAAGAACTGAGCGTCACCTGAGATGGCCACAAACTGTCCAACCACACGTATCCCATGTATCTTGGTGTTACACTGGATAGGACACTCTCCTTCAAGAAACACCTGGAGAACACCAAAGCTAAGGTCAACACCTGCAACAACATCCTGCGCAAACTGGTCAACTCCAAGTGGGGCGCAGAACCACCAACAATCCGTGCAACTGCCATGGCCCTGTGTCTCTCTACAGCAGAGTATGCCTGCTCAAGCTGGAGCCGATCACGTCACACCAAACTGGTCGACACAGCCTTGAATGACACCTGCCGCATCATCACGGGATGCGTTAAGACAACACCTGTCCCGTGCCTCTATGCGCTAGCCGGCATCTCTCCCCCACCCATCAGACGACTGGGTATCGCTCAAGATGAACGGAGAACACAGGAGACAGACATCAGACACCCCTTGCATGGCCACGTAGCACCCCCACGCAGGCTTCGATCCAGAGCCAGTTTTGTGCAGACAGTCCTGCCCCTCCAGACAACCAAACAAGCAGCAAGGACCAACATCTGGGAAGATGAATGGCAAAGAAATGACACACGAGCTCTTGAATGGCTGGACAGAGGAATCACACCAACGGAAAGCCTCGCTAGTGGCCACGACCTTGGCTGGACAACCTGGAAGTCACTTAATAGACTGCGTGTGGAACAGGGGAGGTGCAAAGCACTGATGAAAGTGTTGAACTACACCACAGAAGACACGTGCAGCTGTGGATCAGTGCAGACAATGTCCCATCTACTGGAATGTGCCGATGCACCCCGGTGCAGTCCAGAAGACCTACCTCATCAGCTGTGGCCTGTGCCCGATACTGGCAGAACGACATCTGAGATTGCTACGGACTCGAAGAAGATTTCCCCTTATTATAAGCAATCTGAGGCTTCTGTTTTTAAGGGATGAGATGCAACACTGTTTGTAACAAAATAAATGAAACCCTATGGAGAGCTGTGATGTAGGCTGTTTTTTTCTCATGCATATTCAAGTATCAAGCATAATTGACCTACATTTGATTGATTTAGCAAATGTTGCCTCATAAGTTAACATAACCTAACTTATGAGGCAATATACCTAACATCTAGTGGGGGGCAAAGCCCTTCGTAGGGTTATCTATATGCGGCCCTCAGTGACAGTAACAAGTGACATGTAACAAACACCCCTGCTTTAGTGAGTTTTGAAGATCAAGCATTGAATGTACAGAGCAGCATTGTGAACCCTGCAGCATACCTGAGGACGGCCCGCTCCGGACTGCAGAGAGCAAGGCTGGAAGTACTCAGAATACTTATTTAAGTATTAGTACTAATTCTACAGTGTAAAAAAACTAATTTCAAACATTAAACATTTTTCTTAAAGTGGACCTATCATGCTATATTTGAATAATATATTGTAGGGCCATACCTATGTAAGGCATATTTATACTTTTTTTTTTTCAAAATACCAAACAGATCATGCATTTTAGCCATGCCTCATTTCGCTCTATTTTGCTGTCCTCCACCCTGCCTTTGCATGCGCTGCAGCTGACCACGCCCCCCTGCAAAGGAGGGGGCCGAGTTACGAGCGTCGTGTTACCATGCTGTTACCATGCCACGGCAACCTCTCATTCCCCTGATAGGTCAGCTCCGCCGTCCTGACGTCAGAGGAATGTTCAAATCTGGATCAGTTTTTATCAGATCCGTTGCAGCCCTTTTTTAGAGATTTGGGTATGGAGCAAAAGAGAGAGGGTTGTGTTTTCTGACACTTGGTGAGTTCCCTGGAACACCGGGGACACATATTCATGTATACAAGACGTACACAAGTGCATTTTGCATGATAGGTCCCCTTTAAGCTAAACGGTCTGAATAACAAAAGTGTGGCAGCAATACTCATACCTTACTCAGTACAATTTGAGGGCTGCCAAGACATAAGTGATAAGGAAATAATGTACATTTTGGTTAAGGGAATTTGTATGACTTTATACAGGTTAGATGGCTGAACAAAACATTCAAATAGCTACTTACAACATAAATGGGGTGCTTAATCCAATCAAGAAGAGCAAGATATTGAATGAATTGAAAAAAGATAAGGTAGATATAGGATTATTACAAGAGACACATCTCACAGAATTGGAACATGGTAAACTAAACAGATTGGGGTGTAAACATGTATTTTCATCTTCATATAGGTCAGGGCACAGGAGGGGGGTAGCGACACTGATCTCAGGTAGGATGAATTACGAACACATATTAGAAATGAAGGATAAAGAGGGAAGGTACAGCCTGATTCGAGGAAAACTAGATGGGATGGGATGCTTATCACGATATTGAATATTTATGCCCCTCCAGGCTCACAGTGGCAGTTCTATAAACAAATGTTTGATCTGATGGCTACAGAAACACAGGGCATTCTGATAAGGGGGGGGTTTAAACGTGAGACTGGACCCAAAATTGGACGCAACAGGATCAAATCCAATTCGCAATAAATCTCCAATTCAGAAATGAAAGGGCCTAATGACAGAAATGGGACTAATAGATGTATGGCGGGAGTTGAACCCAAAAGCTAGAGATTACACGCATTACTCATCCCCACATTTAGTCTATTCAAGGATTGACTACTTGCTGATGTATAACAAAGACAGACATAGAATTAGAAACTGTGACATTGGTATAATGGATCTCTCAGACCATAGCCCTGTGTGTATGACTTTGAATCTGAACAATAGAAAGAGAAACACCCTACACTCTTAAAACTACTGGGTTAAAAAATAACCCAATCATAACCTATAACCAGAAACTATATACAGTAGAACAATAGAACCTATTTCCCCTAAGTACTCCATAACTTCATTATCGATCACATCACCAGTTAAACCACCTACTAAGACAGAGTTAGGCACCCGGGTAGAGCTAATAGTGTACTGGTTCTTATCTGGATCAGATCAGTGTGAATTCAGCAGGATTCTTCAAATCACGCGTCCTCTGTAGGCAGGTCCAACGGTAGGCCACACCGCTTCCAACAACCGCTCAGATTCACTGGGCTTGGCTCGCCATCTATCCCAAGTCAGATTGGATCTGGCTGGCTGACATCAATAAAAAACCAACCTGCACGAATAGTGCAGAATATTATCTTTCTGTTATATCACACTCTTATAAACATCTTTAACTAGCATGTTTCAAAATATAAACAGTAACTTAAATCACATTTAATTTATAATGAAATTATTTACCTTCATCACTAATGTGTATTTTAACTAGTGATAATTAACTTGTATTTCTAAACAACACAACTTACATTCAAGTTGAAATACAAAGTTTACACTTTATGTTTTTAACTAACAGTTTAACTGTTTTCAACCACTTTTTAACAGTTATTCCTAAATTATTCTTAACATGAACAGACATTGCAGTCAGCATGTAGCAGCCTGTAGCTGCACTACAGCTAATGAAACAAATTAAATAACTAAAAGAGAGTGGTTTTAAGTAAAAGAAGAGCAATGCTCTTTTAATATTTAGCTATGCTATCAGCTTCTGTTCTATGGAACTAACACGTGGTGTTAGCCGTTAGCTTCTGCTAGCGTTTAGCATCAACTCACAGTTAGCGCTAGCTAGCATTGCTAGCTCGCGATTAGCATAAGCTAACGATCTTATTACAATGGTTTAACAATGATACAATGTGCACAAAAGTACATAAAAAAACATTAGACATCACTTCCATAAACCCGATTGGTTTTTAAATGAAATGTATCTTATAATAAACAACAAAAATTGACTGTCATTGTCATATTAGCAGGCTAGCCCTTCAGTGCAAGGAGCTAACAGCCTCAACTCACCAGAGTTTCTACACTTATAAGACGACACAGGCTGTCGTCTTCTAGTTCGGGTTCACACAGGGGTTCTTGCAGGTCAGAGTTTGTTGACTGATATAGTTGAGAGTACAAATAACACAGTCTCACGGCATTTCGTGTTATAGTCACGAAATTAATCTATTGATTCGTGTTCACCAACACGATTTCGCCATTTTTTTCGTGTCACACAGAACGATTTTAAAAGCAATGTAAATAATTAGAAGGAAAAACAGATTAAAAAAAATACCGATTTCAGTATTCTGACACAGAACGATTTTAGAGGCAATGTATTTCTATTGGTAGTATGTTTCGTGCCTGCACCAAATAATAACAAATTAGAAGGAAAAAAAGATGACAAAAAATACAGATTTCAGTATTCTGAGGCTCTGAGCCATCTCTTTTCCTCGCGGACGGCAAAAAAACTCCCACATTATACAATTTAAAAAAAAAGGGATAGGGTTAGGCTTAGGGTAAGATATTGAGTAAGAACATGTTTTTATGAACCACACAGCTTCTGGTCTTCCAAGACCCGACCGGACAAAAAGACGTGGTGCAGGCACGAAACATACTACCAATACAAATACATTGCTTTTAAAATCGTTCTGTGTGACACGGAAAAAATGCGAAAATCGTGTTGGTGAACACGAATCAATAGATTAAATTACTTTCGTGACTATAACACGAAATACTGTGAGACTGGGTTGATTATGCACACTACACTAGGAGCTGCTCGACTTATGTCTCTGTCTTCAGGGTGTTCACAGGGAAAAAGAGAGAGAGAGGGGCGGAGTGATTCGCGCCACTCATTACCCTGGGTGTACATTCTAGAGTGCTCAATGCAGAAACAACATGTATTCATACATCTCAATGACATAAAGGGGTCAAGTAGCCCTATATTTCATATGGGTTACATTATACTTTGCACAGTCTGTTAAATGCCTTATTACTATTAATACAGATCCCTATTGTGCTGTTATCACAACTCGTTAAAAAAATATAGGTTACAGAATTGTATAATTATATAAATATAGGTAAAATATAGTGATAAAATATAGGTTACATACCTTGTGTTTTGATGTGAGAAATGACAAAAAGATGGTTCCAGAATGATTCAGAAGTGGGAAAATGAATAAAGCAACCTCTGGGTTAAAAATAACCCAGGCAGGTGTTCAATTGCAATTGAAGCCCTAATAACCCCTTTGACCCAGCATGAACAACCCACCAGTGTGTTTACACTACCCAAATAACCCATAATTATGACCCAGCCAAATCAACCCAGCAATGTGTTTATAGAAATAACCCAGCATTCTTTAGAGTGTATGGAGACTAAACTCAGGTATCCTGACTGAACAAGTGAAGGGAGACTTTAAAAAAGAAATCGAACTGTTCTTGATGGAAAATGACAAGGTGAGGTGGATGCGGCTGTGCTATGCGACGCATGCAAGGCAGTGATGAGAGGGACAATTATAGCCAAATCAGCCTTTGTCAAGAAGGCAAAGCAGGAGAGGCTGAGGAATTTGGAAAGTGAATATAAACAGTTAGAAACAAACCATAAGGAATCAGGTGACCCTAACATAAAACATGAACTTATGACAACAAAGAATAAAATAGACGAAATCCACACACAAGAGGTACGAAAAAAAAATGTATTCCTCAAACAAAAATATTATGAAGTAGGGGGTAAATCAGCCAAACGTTTAGCTTATAAACTTAAAAAACAACAAGCAGAGAATACCATAACCAAGATCCGAAATCCAAGAACTAAAATAATTCAGGATAAATTGGAGGACATACAAAGCTTTTTTGAGACATACTATAAAGAATTATATACACAACCAAGTATAGACAATGAGGATCAGATTGGAGGTTTCCTTGCATCCCTCCAATTGCCGATGGTAAATGCTGACCAAAACAATCAGCCCAATCAAACAGGAAGAGTTAAATGCAGCTATAGGTAGACTAAAGCCTGGAAAGTCCCCTGGCACAGACGGGTTCACCTCGGAGTGGTATAAGTCATTTAGAGAAACATTAGATCCAATTCTAACATTCAACTTTGTGTTACAAAAGGGGGAGATCCCATCTTCATGGAGGGAGGCCACAATTTCAATAATACCAAAAGAAGGTAAAGATAAATTAGACTGTTCCAACTTTAGGCCAATTAGGGTTCTGAATCAAGATTATAAATGATTCACATCAATTATAGCCAAAAGAATAGAGAACATTCTACCAGTGATTATCAATACGGACCAAACAGGGTTTATAACGCAAAGACAGACACAGGATAGCGTCAGGAGAACACTGCACATTATAAGACACATACAATTGAGAAAGATGAAATCATTATTGGTAGATGCAGAAAAGGCGTTCGACTCTGTCAGATGGACATTTTTATATAAGGTGTTGGAAAGATTTGGATTTCACAAAATGATAATTAGGACCATTCAGACGTTATATGACAAACCATCAGCAAGGGTAAAGATTAATGGGGACCTATCAAATTCTTTCATACTACAGAGGGGCTGTCGTCAAGGTTGCCCGGTGAGCCCACTGCTCTTTGCCATTTTCATAGAACCACTAAGCCAGTGGATAAGACAGAATAATGACATTAAAGGACATGGCTGGAGGCCAACAGAAAGTATCCTTATTTGCGGACGTCGTCCTGATATATCTGACCCAACCAGAGCAATCTTTCCCTGAGCTGATGAAGAGTCTGGAGTCATATGGCTCATTATCAGGTTATACATTAAATGTTAAAAAAAAAACACAGGCCCTCCAATTATAACCCCTCTCAAGAAACAAGGGAAAAGTACAACATTACATGGGAATCGGATTTCATGAGTAGATATTCCAAGAGATCTGGAAAAGCTGTGTGAAACTACGAACCTTTGATTTCAAGAATGAAAGCAGACATAGCACGGTGGAACCTGTTGCCTTTGCTGGGCCTAAGCTCTAGAATAGACTCTGTGAAAATGAATGTCCTACCAAGGCTCCTGTATCTCTTCCAGACACTTCCTGTAGCAGTCACTGAGAAACAATTCATAGAGTGGGACAGAATGATCTCTAGATTTGTGTGGCAGGGGAAAAGGCCCAGAATCAGACTCAAAACACTACAACTAGCGAAAGAGAAAGGGAGAACGGCTCTCCCCTGCCTCAAAGACTACTACGATGCAGCTCAATTAAGACCCTTAGCATGTTGGTGCAACCCCGACCACAAAGCAAAATGGAAGGACATAGAGAGTGACTTGGTAGAAGGAGTACCGTTGCAGGCTTTGAGTGGAGATGGGAACTTGATGGGGAACTTGACTGACATAGACAATCCATGGATCAGGTTGCCACTACAGATATGGAACGAAATGTTAAAGGTAAAAGACTCAAAAGAGGCGGCTATGTTGTTGAGGTGGTGCGCACATGACTCAGACTTTATCCCAAATAGAGAGGGGGGATTCGAGGGATGGAAGCAAACGGGACTCACATTTTACTACACATTGTATACCAAGGGGACTATAGAATGCTTTGAAAAGCTCAAATGAAAATATGGACTGGAAAAGCATGATTTCTACAGGTATCTCCAAATACGGCATTATTTGAACCAGAAAATCACAAAAGTACATGTGAAAATCATAGAACAAGGCGTGTTGAGGGTATTTGTAGATGCGTACAATTCAGAACAGTGTAGAAGGTTAATAGCAAAAATATATAATGGTTTACAGAACTCGAAATTGACAGATACATCCTACATCAAGGAAAAGTGGGAGCGAGAAGCAAATGTTACTATTACGACAGAAGAATGGGGACAAATATGTAAACAACAATGGAAAACAACCAATTCCCAGACCTGGAGGGAGTTTGAATGGAAGAACCCGGTCAGGTTCTTCATCACGCCTGCTCAAAAACAGTATAGGGAAACTGGGGCGGGCTGCTGGAGGAAATGCGGTAATGTGAATGCCACTTTCACCTGTTCTGGGAATGTCCATCCATAATCCCTCTTTGGACTCAGGCCCACAATTATATGGTAAAAATGCTTAATGCAAAAGTACCACTGAAATGTGAAGTAATGTACCTGGGGAAAGTAGACTTCGATATAATGGATAACGACAATAAGTACATTTTTTACATTTTACGGATGGCAACCAAAAAATCTATAACAAGGAAGTGGACGAGCCAAGAGGTCCCGACGGAGGGAGAGTGGATGGACGTGATTCATCAGATATATATAAAGGAAAAGTTGACATATGCACTGAGACTACAGAGTGGAACATTTGAGAAGAGGTGGAAGGGATGGCGGGACCTGGTGAGGCCCACAAGGCCAGATTTGGTTTAGCTTAAAACAAGGAGGATTGCTTAATGACTGTTAAAGAGCTCTTGCCTGCGAGCAAGGGATAAATAGCCCTGTTGTGATGTCTTTTGTGTTTTTAATTGTCTTTTTTTTCTTGTCTACGTATAGGTCTGTTTGTTAACCTGTAAGGAATGGAAAATAAAAAGATAATTACAAAAACAAAATGATATCAGGCATGAGATTAATGCAGCCCCATTTGTTGGAGTAGAAGTAGATGAGACAACGGATGTCACAAACAAAGCCCAGATCTCTGTCATTCTGCGTTATGTGGATACAAGTGATGTGAAGGAGGCGTTCTTGGGATTTGATGATGTGAGTGATGACGGTGAGTGATGACGGTGAGTGATGACGGTGAGTGAGTGATGACGGTGA
>CALSBW010000065.1:928527-947687 GCA_943590975.1 Lindbergichthys nudifrons | reverse complement strand
ACACACACACACACACACACACACACACACACACACACACACACCTGCAGTCGTCCGATGGCCACTAGGCAGTATTTTCCAGTCGCACCTGCCTCTGTGTCTTCTTCTGGGATCGTCATACCTGAGGAACAAACGGAAAGAGAGAAAGGACGGTGTGAAACAGAGGCAGAAGTTCTTCATAATATTGATTGGTTTGGCAGTAGGACTGGGGTGGAAAGGTTGCGTGAGCGGTGCCAGATCACCTCCTAAACACTGACACTGGGTGTCCTTGAGCAAGGCACCAAAACACCTGACTGCTGCCTGAAACCAGCAGCCTCTTTTCATTGACACCTCTCCATAACAACAGTGCATGCGAGTATTTAGCCCTAATGTGTATAGGTGTTCATGTGTGTAGTTTACTGTGTACAATAAAAGAGTTAAAAGTTCCCCTTGGGGATCAATAAAAGGTCTTCTTGTTCTGAGGTCTATCAGGCTCTTTCTCAGTGTGCTCCTTGATCCTGGCAGCAGGGAGGTCACCTCCAGGCTGACTCAGTGATTTACAAGTCATGTCTTCCACACTGACAGATACATTTCAGACACAATACAAGAGCATTATAACTGCTCCAATGTTTCTGTTGTGCTGGATCAAATAGTACGTCTAATCAAATCAAACATAATACATCTCAGTAATGCCAGTCCCAGCTGCAGTGGCTTTGTTTTCTTGCAGCTATCTTGTTCATAAGACAGATGAATTATAAGTGAAACCAGAGTAACTAAAGTGTTTTAGTTTAGTTCAAACATCCTGCCAGTGCAGAGTGGGTTCTTTGTTTTGTTTGTATGCACATGTACTCACACATGCATGCAGGTGACTCACTATACATTTCTGTATTCTCTAGCAAGTTAAAAGGCACAGCCTCAAATTATTATCTCAATAGGTCTTAGTACTATATATGGTCTCACCCTCAACCATGTCAGTTATTATTATTTATTTTTTCTAGTAGAGATGCAGGGTTTTATGTGGTTGATCTTGGGCATTATTTGATGTGTGAATTATATTATATCGCATTTGGATAGTGCAGGACATCCATTTGTGAAATATTTCATCATGAACGTCCACACTGACTACATTTGAATGGATTGTTGTGGGCTAAAAGGAAACAAATGTGATTATTTTGTAATGTTCTCTGTGTTTTCCACTTCCCCCTGCCGGTCTGGCAGCACTCTTCTTCTCTACCACAGCACTGAGTCACTGTCAACAGAAAAAAATGGAGTTGGTGTAAGTGAAAAATGATTTATGCACCAGGAGGTGACAGACAAAGGAAAGTAAATGCTAAGTTTTAACATGAGAGGAAATGTTATATCTCCCTTTCTTGTTATTAAAGAAAGCAGCGTATAGAACGATGTGAGAGCAGCTTTGTTTTGAGACAGCATTGACCTTTTCACAAATATCATACCAGCTTTCCCTTAATGACATTATTTCTGAGGGTAGGTTCATGACATGAAACTATTCAAGCGACTAACCAAAAGATTGTTTGCGAGGACAGACACTTCCCTCTGTGACACCAGGCTGAACCAGGACATTAAGCAGAGGAAACAAAGACTCTTCTCTTTTGTCCTTTTCGTCTTGGCCCTTCTTCTTTCCTAGTCCTGCTCGGCTATGGCCAACTTCGCTCAAATCTTTAGGACCTTATTGTTTGCTACAGGCCATGGCTACGGACTGATAAACCCCAAAGATCCACTCAACACTTCAAGCCCCCAGTGAGTTGAAGTTGAAGCAAAACGTTCTAATGACCAAACTGCGGTCCTGCAACTTCCGTATGATTCCGTGACGTCATTGGGCCCTGTGCCCTCTCAACAGAAGAAGTCCCCTGACCCAGGGCAGTCCTTATCCACCTGGGGACTCGATCTTAGTTTTTGTGTCCTATCCTCGTGTCTTAGTCCCGCCCACAGGAGATGCGAGCGGAGTCGAGGAGGGGAACCGAGGAGAGAGGAGGGGAAGCAGCAGGCGTTTAGAGAAATGAGAACTCCATTAAAAAGAGACGTCCATTAATGATGACAGGAGGCACAGCAGCCCTCTGTCTGATGGACAGATGTGTTCATGACTTATTTACTTTTAATTCATTGACAGTGCGGTATAATGAGACAATAACAGGCTACAGATGCGGACATATACACACACATATATTTATATAAATATATACAATCTCAGAATCAAACAAGTATGAGAGCACTCTCATAACGTAACCCAATCAGAGACTGGATATATGTTTGCCTTTGTACACCGTAGGAGCCAAAATGCCTATCAGGCCTGTGTTTATTGTTTTTGTAATTAGGGATTTTGTGTACACAGCACACAGTTCTAGTAATTGTCCCCTGGTCTTATTGGTATTTTGGGCAATTGTTGTAGGTAGGGGTTCTTGGAAAGACAAAGAAAGTAAGCAAGGTTCTGTTATTTTCAGTTGACCTTATGCTTTTGCTTTAGAATCTGTTTTGTTTTATTTCTTTATTAACATCCTGAAAGCAAAACTTCAGCACATACTTTTGTTTGCAACGAGTCACAGTGATGAGCCAGACTTAGCCTGTTAGTTTATAGAAGGTTTGTTGCTCCATACACTGAACTAAGAACTCTGTAGCTAATTCAATTCCTTTTGTGTTTGCATTTCAGTCTCAGCGATTACTTCCCTGAAAAAATAATAGATTATGTTAAATTCTGTTCTATTTGAAGTTTCATTTTAAAAAGGCAAAGTAGATGCATGAATTCTACAACAAATATAAAATAAATTGATCATTCAATGATTATTTCTAGACTACAGCTTTATGTGAATGTGATTGATAAGATATTTATACCACATTTAGGTATACATGTATATGAGTAATGGGTCAAACTCGGTTTTGGCAGATGCCTAAAATAAAATAACTTTATGGAGTATAGGCTGAAAAGAATGTGATTGAATCCAGATCATACAGGCTTATCCATGACCTTTGGTAACATATACTGTAATGCCAGATAAACCAAGGACCATACACATCCAAAGGCCCAGGGACAGCCTATGGAAACATAGAACGCTCTGTAATCACGTCCACATTGACCTGGGTGCTGTTTAATCTGCGCTTATCACGGAGCGGACGTTTTAATTTGATGGAATTCCTTCCACTTAAATAGGACAGTTTACAATAAAGTTGGAAGACATTAGCTCCACATGAAACAGAACCCTGAGTCCGAATCTGAAGCGAGCGTGTTCTTCATACATCTGCCCGTTATGAGTGCGTGTGTCTCCTCATCCCTGCATGCCAGAGCTATTGTGCCCAGAACATTCCGACGATTATTTTTAGTGCAAGGATGTAAACCATGTGTCAATGATTTCAAAACACATATGGTGCGTGTGTGTGTTTGTGTGCCATGAAATATTCCATGTCACATCAAAGTTCTAAGAGGCCATTGAGTTGTGTGGTACTTGAACTTGTTGAGTTGCATCACCCCACCCTCACACACCAAGGGGGGCTTCCATTCTGTCTCTGTAAACACTGCATGTGAGTGTGAGTGTGAGTGTGAGTGTGTGTAATGGATTACATTTAACGGGATACCGTGGTTATATCTCTCACAGGCTCCGCCCTCTACTGGACTCTATGGGTACTACCTTATCATGCAAGCATTCACCTACTGAGATTTCTATAGACGTAGCCGGCCCCGGGGCGGGCCTACCTGAATGCGTGCGCATCTCACTTCCGTATAAAAGGAGGCCTCGCCTCCTGACCACCATCCTTTACTCTTCAGCGAGCGGAGGTGATAGCCTAGCACTGAGTCCGAGACGTACTATTGAGAGAAAGGAAGAAAGCGAATATTTTTTTAAATGGAGCCACTCCTGGAGCATCGTAATTGCCCGTCGTGCCCTGGCCTGATTGCGGGAGCAGATCTGCATCGTCAGTGTTTCCAGTGCCTGGGACAGGATCATGCCGAGCAGGGAGTGGGCCAGACACCGGCCTGCGTTGCCTGCCGTTCGATCCAGATGCTGAACCGCCGGCATCGTGCGGAGCACTTCTTGAGGAAGCTCGGCCCGCAGGTGCACGGAGAGGAAGAGGATGTGGACCTCGAGGTGGTCGACTTCGCGGAGGAAGATGATGACATCTCATTGTCCGACACCCCCGGTTCCGACGGCCAGGAGGGCCCAGCACTCAGGTCTGCGCGACTGGACTTCCCAGTGGTGATGACACAGGCAGCGGAGCGTGTAGGCTTACCGCTCCCCCCACCGCTGCCACCGAGGCCTATAAGCCGCCTTAGGCAGGGGCTTTACGGCCCGGTGCTTCCGGCGCAGCCGGCCTTCGTCTCGCCCCCGGCCTTCGTCTCGCCCCCGGCCTTCGTCTCGCCCCCGTTACCAGACATCTGGCAGTGTGTGGAGGCGACATGGCGGCGTCCATTGAAGACGAAGGCCGCCATTGCATCTATGTCGGGCATTGTCAGGGTGCAGGGCCGATCAGACACGGTGTGTTCTGGCGTGCCTCGATGAGAGCCTGGCGGCCCATCTGTTGCCGCGATCAGCTGGTTGGGCGGAGGGGAAGAAACCTCTGCCCCCTGCTGCCGCGGGACCGGGAGGCCTTGGAATATTTAGACAAAATGTTCAGGCTCGGTGCACAGATGGCGGCTGTGGCCAATAATCTAGGTGTGTTGGGCGTCTACTTGATTTCTCCTCAAGCAGACGCCCCCTGATTATCCAGACCGCTGCATAGGTCAGATGAACAATCTGATCCATGGAGTGGCTGCCGCAGCCGGGTGAGTGATATAGCCACAGTGGCGTTACATCATGTGTGGCTGGGACTCACCGCGCTGTCGAGAAAGAACCGAGTAGATCTCCTTGGAGCCCCCGTTTCCACGGAAGGGCTCTTTGGGTCGATGGCCTCGGTCACTCAACGTTTTAGCCGTCTGGAGGAGGAGAGGGTGCAGCTTAGCCGTATGCCACCGCTAGCTTCTCCTCAGACATCGCAGCGCGCTTTTCCGCGGACGGCGGAGCGCAGCGCAACGGCGAAACGGAGGGAGAGGCGCCGGTACACAAGTCCTGTATCTGTAGCGCCCCCCACTTCTTTGGCCCACCCTGCGGGACCGGCGTACCGGCACTCACGGGGACGGGCTGCCCGACCTCGGCAGGCTCAGCAGCAGCAGAGGACCGCCGGGTGGGGCGCTCCACCAGCACGGAGCTGACTGGCGGGGGGAGGAAGCGTCTCAGCGGGTCTCTCCACCCGGGACGCCAGGGTGAATCCCACCTCCTCCCTGTATGATGCCCAGATCCCTGTTGTGTCCATAAATAAAAAGGTTGATCTGTATCCAAGTCTGAGTGCCGTTTGTTTTCACAATCCTGCACTCACACACATTGTTGACTGTAGATATTCCCCACTCGCTACCCCAGCTGTTGCTCCTGTAAGGGAAACAGCTAGTGGGCATGCGCAGATGAGAGAAATAAACCGCAGGAAGTGCTATCAAAGCACTATGCGGGTACAGGGGCTTTTTTGTCGGCGTATTTCTGCCTAGAATGAAAGCTCCAATTAATACAGTTTACCGTAGTGGTAAGAGCTGCATTCTCTCAGGAGCGTTCAGGGACATCAGTTGAACTCACTACGTCAATAAAAACTCTGATTAATGCTGGTTACCATGGTAATGAGAACAGCGTTATGGTGGAGCGTGCGCTCACACAAGAGCGCGCGACGGTGCGTTCAGGGACCGCAATAAATAATCGGCCCTTTCTGTGTCGACCCTCCATGGGCAAATCTTCCCTTTACGGGGGGTTTTGCGGCAGAACGGGTCGCCAGAGAGTATCACAGCTTTATAGCTGCGGCCCCACAGCTAAGGGCTTGTCCATAAACACAATGTTATGGGGAATGGAGCCTCAGCTGTGTGTTAACGAAGTGGATGGACAGGACGCTGAAACGGGGTTATTCACTCCAGTTTTGCAGCATCCCACCTCCATTCAGAGGCATGCGAGAGGTAAATGTGTCATCTCAGGAGGAGATGGGTTTCCTCTCAGCAGAGATTCAGGCTCTGGTGCAGAAACAGGCAGTGTTTGTTGTGCACCCTCAGCACAGAGAAAAGGTTTTTTTATTCCATGTACTTCCTGGTTCTCAAGAAGACAGGGGAATTCAGACCTATTCTAGATTTGCGCAGCCTGAATCATCACATTTGCCGCAGGAAATTCCGCATGTTAACCATAAAACAGTTAATGGGGCTAGTGCAACCGGGCGATTGGTTCACCACCATCGACCTGAAAGACGCGTACTTTCATGTGGAAATTGTGCCAGAGCACAGAAAGTATCTGCGTGTTGCCTTCCAGGGGATAGCCTACGAGTACAACAGACTCCCGTTCGGCTACTCCCTATCCCCACGCACATTCAGCAAATGTGTGGCCACAGCGCTTCAACCGCTGCGCGCCCGTGGCATGAGAGTTTTGTTTTACCTAGACGACCTCATAGTCATGGCCGAGTCCAGGGAACAGGCAATGCTTTGCACAGCACAATTGATCTAACCAAGTTAGGCTTTGCAATCAATTGGAAAAAGAGCACCCCCATACCTCACCAACAGGCGTTGTATTTGGGTGTGGTGCTCGATGCAGACGCGCTACGCGCCACCCTGTCAGAGAGCAGAAGTGCGTCCCTTCTCCGGGCGGTGCACAGGCTGCAACAGGGGGCGACAGTGACAGCTTTAACTGTCATGCAGACTTTGGGTCTCATGGCGGCTGCTCACGTTGTGGTCCCGCTGGGGTTACTGCATATGCGCCGCCTGCAGAGGTGGTTCTCCAGCCTGCGTTTGGATCCCAAGAGGCACAAACGGCGGCTGGTGACCATTACCCCCTCAGTGGAGGGCAACCTCCGGTTCTGGAGTCTCCCGGGCGCCTCCGGAGGGGGTCTCCACTGGGACGGGTAACCTCTTACATCACAGTGTTCACCGACGCATCCAGAACAGGATGGGGAGGGACCTGCCTGAAGAGGGCTATAGGTGGGCGCTGGGCTCTACAGAGTCTCGACACAGCAACCTCCTAGAGCTACGGGCGGTAGTGTTAGTCCTCCAGCATTTCATGCCCCTAATTCAAGGGAGACATGTAATGGTCAGGAGCGACAACAGCACCACAGTGGCTTATATCAACAGGCAGGGCGGAGTCCGCTCCGCCGCCTTGTTGGCCACAGCGGAGAGGCTGTGGTTATGGGCTTCAGAGGTGGTGTTATCTCTGAGAGCCCTCCATATCCCGGGACTGGAGAACAGGGGGGCCGACCTCATGTCGAGGGGCGGCCCCCTGCCAGGCGAATGGACGCTTCACCCGGAGGTGGTGAAGCAGATCTGGGCCCAGTTCAGGAGAGCGGAAGAGGATCTGTTCGCCAGCCGGCACAACAGCCACTGTGCCCTGTGGTTCTCCATGGCCCTGAGCGACGACCCGCCTTTGGGGGTGGATGCGTTTGCACACGAGCCATGGCCAAGGAAGCTGCTCTACGCCTTTCCACCGCTGCGTCTCATTCTCCCTCTCCTGGGGAGAGTGAGGCGAGAACGTCTGGCAGTCATTCTGGTGGCACCGGATCGCGTCGGGGCTCCGTGGTACTCAGAAATGACACAGATGAAGGTGGGCCAGCCCTGGGCGATCCCCCAGTTCTGGGGGGCGATGTCTCAAGAGGCAGGTGCAATCGGGGCGTTACCCACTCTGGGCCGTCCTCTCCAGGCTTGGCTCCTGAGAGGGACATGCTGAGACAGGGTGGATTGTCTGACAGCGTTATTCAGTCTATCCAGGCAGCTAGAGCAGGATCCACCATAGCCTGTGACAGGCCAAAGTGGCTGGGATTCCAGCGATGGTGTGAGGAGCGGAGAATAGAGCCCCTATCTTGTGAGTTGGGCTCTATTTTATCCTTCTTACAGTTACTGGTGGACAGAGGGCTTGCTCATTCTACGGTAAAGGTGTATGCAGCAGCCATCTTGTCCTGCCATGAGGGATTTGACGGCAGGTAAGCCTTTTCTCATCCACTGATGTCGCGGTTTTTACAGGGGGTCAGGAGGCTGCGCCCGGCAGTGCACGCCTCCGCCCCGCAGTGGGACCTGCCGTTGGTGCTCGAGGCTCTGGTCACAGAACCATTTGAGCCTCTGGAGCTCTCCTCCCTGAAATCACTGTCGTGGAAGACAGCTTTGCTACTTGCCTTAACGTCAGCCAAGAGAGTGTCCGAGTTAACCGCTCTGTCGGTGCACCCGAGCTGTTTACTGATTCGGGGTGACCGGAGCGGCGCGACACTCAGACCAAACCCCACCTTTGTGCCCAAGAGCCTAAGGAGTGCGTTCAGGTCGAGGGTTATTCAGTTGGGGGGATTTAGTCTTCCACCCCATGGTGGGGCCAGGGAAGCTAAATTACACCTCCTCTGCCCGGTGCGCGCGTTAGCATATTATGTAGAGCGCACAGCTACCCTGAGACGCACTGAACAGCTGTTTGTGTGCTTCGGGGGCGGGGTGACTGGAAAAGCTCTGTCCAAGAAACGCCTGGCAGGCTGGCTTTGCGAGGGCATTGCACACGCCTACGAGCAGGCGGGGAGAGCCTGCCCCGCGGCGGTCCGTGCACACTCCACACAAGCTGTGGCTGCATCAACAGCTTTATTCAACGGTGTGAGTGTGGAGGATATATGCACGGCGGCGTCTTGGTCAACACCAGGCCCCTTCATAAAGTTTTATCTCTTGGATATGTCTGGCTCTTGATTGACTGGTGCTGAGCCGACTCAAAAATATGAAACTGCATACTCTCTGTATGGTCCTTATTCATAGTGACCTGAATAGGCTCAGTGCAGTGTGTAACTGTGAACAACAGACGGCCGTCTAAGGCACTGGCGTTAATAGGGTGAGATAGCGGAACAGTCTTTATTTTTAGCTGATTGACTATGCAGTCCATAAGGCTTTCGTCAGCCCCTGAGTCTATTAACACACCCTGGTCAATAGACTGATTGTTTATAAAAATGTTTGCCTGAGTAACAGGTCGAGGAGGAAAGTCTGTGGGAAACTTGCTCAGCAGCGCCCTCCTTTTGACTGGCAAGCTCGATCTTTTCCCGGACATGAAGCGAGTTGGTGATCCAGCTGACCGCAGTAGAAACAGCAGCCCTCCCGTAAACGGCGCTGCCTCTCCTCCCGAGTAAGCCTGGTTCTACCCAACTGCATGGGTTCGCCGGAGTTAACCGGAAGCGCTGTCCTCCGACGGTCCGATACCACGGGCTGGAAATCCTCACCCGGCGGAGCGATCCTCCGAGAATAATCCTGGGAACTGGGAAAAACGTCACGGGTGCGTCGGCGCTCTCTCTCTCTTTCCCGAAGACGGTTGTCGAACCGGATAGCCATAGCGATGAGAGATTCCAGATCCCGGGGCACCTCCAGTGGAGCCAGCTGGTCCTTTATTGGCTCTGAAAGTCCAGTCATGAAAGCGTCACGAAGAGCCGGAACATTCCACCCGCTGTCCGCTGCGCGAAACTCGATGGCATAATCAACCACCTGACGGTTGAGCTGACGCATCTGGAAAAGTCTTCTGCTGGCCTCTATAGCAGGTGATGAGTGGTCAAAAATGCGACTCATAGTGTTTATGAAATCGGCCAATGAGTAACATAACTCAGTGTCTCTAGACCATTCTGCAGTAGCCCAGGCTGCAGCTCTTCCCGTTAAGTGAGACACGATAAAAGCCACTTTACCATGGTCTGACGAGAAGGCTCCTGGGTGGTGTTGGAAATGCAGATCGCACTGTACCAAAAAGGCTCTGCAGTTCATGTAGTCTCCGGAAAATCTCTCCGGAAGAGCCAGCCGTAAAGAGGAAGAAACAGACTGGTTCGGGTTGACTGTGTCAGCAGGATTCTCGACAAGGAACCCCCCGGCTGTGGATGACGTCACCGGAGGAGCAGTCTGTAGGTGAGTGAAGAATTGACTCATCTGTGTAGTCAGCTGTTGTATTTGCGTAGAGATGATTTCCTGAAACTCTGCCTGGTGTCCTCCCAGCTCTTTTATTCCTTGGTTGGCTATGCCCAGCTGTTCCTCGTGGTGATAAATCTTCTCGCCTTGTGCTGACAGGGCGGCATGAAGCGTTCTTGGGTCGGCTGGGTCCATAACGGTCAGTTCGTTCTGTTACGAACTCAGATACTCAGGATATAGGACCCGATTGCAACGACCCATGAGACAGAGGTAAAGTATTTGTAAGATACTTTATTTTTCCAAAAGATGAACAAAATATGATCACTATACAATCTCAGGATGAGATGACAAAACGAGAACAAAAGGAAAATCGCTCACATTGTGAGGAACAAAAACTTTCTTGAACAAAGAGAGCATAGACCTGACTTTGGCATGAGACAAGACGAACTGACAATGAACACTGGGAGACTGGGGAATTTAAACACACGACAAGACACAGGTGAAAACAATCAGGGGCGTGGCTAATGAGCACAGGAGACACACAAGGGGTGGACAATCAGGAAGCCTGGAATGAGAGGTAAATGGTGAGTGACAAAACAAACATAAAACAACATAAAAATGAACATCTCTTAGCATTTCTGTCGGTGCACAACACTGGTGCTGTGCGATTGACAAGTAAATCACAAAATGTAGCTTTTTTTTTTTCACATAGACTAGTAATTATAAAGGGATAGATATTTCCCAACCCTGCCGTTTATATAACAAGCACACAGAGTTCATCGATCATTTCTGTTCAACAGATTCTTCTGCTCTAAAATAATCTGGTCTTTTTAACTTTAGGAAAAGAGAAATCCTTCAGGATGGTTTCAGTTGACATTTGGAACAAGTTCAGTAGGTAGTTCCAGCTTTTCTGGGTTATTCTGCTTTTCATATTGTCAACAAAAGCGTTCTTCCCTATAACCCTAACTGGAACTCTCAGCCCTAAGCCCCATCTATACTGTCCTAAACAAGTTAATAATTTAAAGCAGCCAACAGATAAAAATAGTTTTAAAGGGCCCATGTCATGCTTTTCCGGTTCTTACCCGTCCCCTTGTGTGTTATGAAGGTTTTTCTGCATGTAAACGGTCTGCAGAGTCTCAAACCCTCAAAGTACACCCTGTAGCGAGTGAAACTCTAACACAGAAAAGACCTGTCTATGCTGCCCCAGAACGCCTCGTTGGACATTTCTCTTGTTCCATTGTTTGCTTCCTGGGTACTGTGACGTGTGAACACCCAGATCAACAACAAATGACCGGATTGGCCCAAATGGACCAATCCTTGGAGCACCTCCCACACCAGGATCCCTTGGCTAACTAACAGGGAGTCCCCATTGACTTGCATAGAGCTCCCTGAACGCTGGTAATAGACGAGTTGGGATGGCGGAGAAATGCTCTCTGCAGACCCATTCTCACAGCGTCATAAACCTTTTTCTTACTCAATATCAAGCCACACTTATTGTTTTTACTTCGGCTGTGAGTGTGTGTGTGCTCAGGATGAGTTTCGCTTGTTCTCGCTGTATCGCAGTCCCGGAAACCTGTCCGCTCCTCGCAGCAGCTCGCAGCAACGAGCCTCGCAACGTCCCGACCAATCAGAGCACACTGGGCTCACAGGGAGGGGGGGGGCAGGAGCTCCAACAAGCCGTTTAGGACAGAGAGTGAATACACATACTATACAGAGATGCTGTATGAGAAACCAATGTGAGTTTGGAACATTGCACAATGTAAATCTATTCTAGTAGACCTCAACAATGGAAATATGATAAGTAGAAATGGCCATGACATGGGACCTTTAATAAAAAAATGTAATTAAAGTATATGTGTAAATAGTACAATGCTTTGGGACCTCAGCAAAGGATGAACCCACATATAAAGTCAACATAAACTGTGTGTGTTCGTATTAAAGGAACATTTCAGGATCTGACTTTTAATGCACACAATACTTGCTAGTCGGACCAGTTTATTGGTAGTTTGAATATTTTCATGGGATTTTCTGACAAAAAAAATGGACTATCACTATCCTAAATGACGGCTTACATTTAAAGAGTGTTGATCGGAAAAAACATGTGTGTCTAAGTGCGTTTAGTCCCATGAAGTCACTTCACTTGGTATATTCAACCCTAAAACAGTGAGGAATGTAAATATTTGTATGTTTTACAAAATATGTATGCATTGTCCATGGCGTCACATGGTTTGAGATTCTTTAGTTTTGTATCTGCAGGTCAGTAAGACGGGCCGGTAAAATTGTTGGCCTGGGTACAGGAGAGCTTGGAGAAATATCTTTGGAAGGTCTTTTTCACAGAAAAACAGATGTGTACTCTGGCTGACTGCGGCTGCTGCTCTTCAGAAACTACAAACCGTTCACAGCCACGTCTCCATCCTCCATGGGGAGTCTGCCTCATACTCCAAAGATAGATTCTTGACCGGGTATTGTCAGGACGAACCACAGTGTGTGGATGGGATCACAATATGTGTCGGGAAGAGCAGCGACAGCCAAATCTCCACAACAAATGTGAGGAATGCTCCCCTGCAGATGCATTTTTAGAACCTATGTAAGGCAGCACAAATGCAAACAGCTCAATCTGAAGAGGTTTCATCAGAGGAAGAGGAACACCTGGAGTTCCCGGGATGTTCAGGCGTGTTGTTACAGCAAACATGGGGAAATCTATCAGCCTGCAAAAACACTGCAGCAGTCAAATTCAGACAAAGACAAAAATATGTAATGTTTGCTTTGCGCTGTAAGTGAGCAGGCTTTCCAGAAAGCTGCTCTGTATCCTGCTGCTGCACCCTCACACCCTGGGTGAGACACACAGGCCACACAGTGTGTTGTGGCTCTGCGGTTTAATCCGGGTTCTGATCCAGAGCTGTGCACGGCCCACAGCTGCTTCAGGTTAAGCAGGGATAGAGACAAGAGCCTCCAGTTCAGTGTGTGTGTGTGTGTGTGTGTGTTTACCTGCAGGGGGCCAGGCTTTGATGTAGCCAGTGCAATGCACCACAGAGTACTGAGCCTCTCCTTCTTTTGAGGGTCCAAGGCCATTCCTGTCCATCAAACACAAACAGAGACATAAGAACATGTTTAGTTATCAGAAACAGTTAAGAAACGTGTAGATGCGCCAACCCTGCATGCATCCTGTTGCAGTTGCTCCTAGATGTGTTACTATTACTATTTACCAGAGGTGGGGACTCGAGTCACATGACTTGACTCGAGTCAGACTTGAGTCGCATATTTTTTTACTTGAGACTTGCTTGACTAACATTGATAAAAGACTTGACTTTGACTTGGTATTCATGACTTGAGACTTGACTTAAGCTTGAGACAGATGACTTGAAAGGACATGACTGTTTAAAATTAAATATTTGCGTTTGTTTTTGTAGTGAGATATTATGTTTAGTTTTTTCGAAAAACGTGATTGGGTGATTATAGCGCCATGCGCGCAAACCTGGCAACCCACTAGACGGCAGGAGTGTCAGTTAACATGGCAGCGGCTAGCGTTACTCCACAAATAGTGAAGTGTGGATTCAAGGATTATGTTGTCGATGAGGCTAATAAGAAGAGAACAGCGGTATGCAGGGTCTGCAGCATAAAGATCAGTGACACGACCACCACAACATCCAACCTCATTCGTCACTACAAAAAACCCCACAGAGAAAGGTGCGTGAATGTGTTGTGTTAGCTAGAAAGCTAACGTTAAGTTTAAGCTACGTTAGACTTGGTTTCAAATCGATGAAGCAAAGAGAAGACAAAACGGTAAATGAACACTAGAACCTCCAAGGGATTCATTTTGACTAACCCTGATACTGACGGGCTGTCAGGAGAGGGAGAGAGAGAGAGGGAAAGAGATGCCTCGTTTATTTCCCTGTGTTATCAGAAGTTACTGTAAACTGTTGAATCATGTAGTTCATCTACTTTTAGTAGTTTGTTTAAATGTTTTAATGATGTTGTGTTTGTTTGTAGAAGTGCATCATTCCTTGATTTATTGTAAAATGAATCTGAACTTTTTGATCTGTTATGATGATAAACTGAAGCCATTTCTAAATTAACCCAATTAAGTGAGTTTTAAATGGTCCTACTTAGTTTATAAGGAAATGATGAAGAGGAACAAATTCAATGATTTGAAAATGATATCTATGTAGGTGCTGACGCTGTTGGCGGTTCTAGTGTTAACAGACATTTAAATTAAATATGTGTAATGGCAAATGCCATATTTGATTTTCTTACCTGGAATTCTGCCTTTTTGAACAGACTCTTTGAGTCCTAGCTATATTGTCTGCAGTTCTGGGGTTAATATGAATCTAATATGATTGTCATCGGTCTAAATTAGATTTCAAATGATTAACTGTGTATGTAATGAAGATCATAGTGTGGGTTGAATCCATTTTCATAACCACTGTCTTTGAACTGATTTAAATGTGGAAACTGGGCTTATTCATCAGAACTTCGTATGACTTGACTTGACTTGACTTGACCTGAGCAATGACTTGACTTGCTTGACCTGGGCAATGACTTGACTTGACTTGCTTGACTTGACCTGAGCAATGACTTGACTTGACTTGACCTGAGCAATGCCTTGACTTGCTTGACCTGAGCAATGACTTGACTTGACTTGCTTGACCTGAGCAATGACTTGACTTGACTTGCTTGACCTGAGCAATGACTTGGCTTGCTTGACTCTCACCACAGTGACTTGGGACTTGCTTGATACTTGTAGGTCAAGACTTGAGACTTGCTCATGACTTGCACATGTAGGACTTACTCCCACCTCTGCTATTTACAAATGTTGGCTCTTTATTTCATCTTACTTCTAATCGTAACTTCAAGTAGTAACTTCTAAAGCTGTGCTCCCTCTAAACGTTCTGGTAGAGAGATATTTTGTTTGCTTTTTCCAAAGTAAATTACCGCTGATATTCATTCAAGCTCTGTTTACACCTCTGACAGCTGATTGAGTTAAAGTCGGTTAGCATGGCTGAACAACAACTCTCCCACTGAGATCTGGAGACGGACACAGAGGATGCTGGGTAAACCAAAGAGATTTATATAAAGTGTGATGCGTCACTACTATCTGTTCTAATACAGAATAAAGTGTCGATGAAACTAGTAGTGTCGAAAGAAAAATGAACTGCAACATTATTATTGCATTTTATGACAATATTACAATTACGTTCTCAAGATATTATAGTGGATAACCACCATGGTAATAGAAGTGGTTCCTGTACCTGTATCTCTTCCTCATGTTAGATAGTCGGTTTAGGGAGATGTGATCCAGGGGAGCACTACCGCACCTGCACACAAACACAGAGACACATGTTTAAGTGACATTCCAGTGGAAAACAATACCAGCAAACGGCTGCTAAGCACATTATGAGGCACACACATACAACTGCTTGACAATAAATAAGAACAATGTACTGACACACCTCAAATGATGCCCTCTTTACTGAAGATTAAAACATTTTGTTACGTGAAGTCCATTCTCACAAACTATCTTGCACTGTTCCACTGAGAGCTTGTTTATTATTGAAGATTAAAGATATTTTGTTTTCAATATTGTTGCAAAGTAAAGGTAAGAATACCTTCGTTGTAGACCTGTTGTAGACAACTGTCTTGTGATACTCTTTAGTTTTAAAAGTCAAATTCACCTAATTTCACATAGATTCTGTCTGAATGATGCTATTTTGGGGACGATGGGTTCCCAATACCCCATACACTTTCCACTTCACAATGTCTTTGAGCAGAGCTGTCAACTGTGGGCTGAAGGAGGGAAGGAGGGCAGAGCAGGAAAGAAGACAAAAGGAGGAAAGGAATGAAGGAAGAAATAGCAGAAGAAACACTCCTTTCTTCATCCTACTTCCTTCCATTGTTTAAGAGGAGGGAGGAAAGAAAGAAAGACGAAAAGAAAGGAAGCATGGAGAAAGAAAGAAGGCAAGGACGATTAGAGAAAGGAAGGAAAAGAAGAGAAGGAAGGAAGAAAGGAAGGAAGGAAGGAAGGGGGAAATGGGAAAGAAAGAGACATAAGAAAGGAAAGGAGGGAGGAATTAAAGGAAAGAATGGAGCAAACATGGAGGGTAAGAAGGAATGGAAGGTGAGAAGGCAGGAAGTGAGTGCTTCCAGTTGGACTTCCTCTGGGCCACGGTTCACAGTCTGAGCTGTTTTCTGTTTTCTCTGTCTCGTGGCTGAGCGTTACATAAGCCAGCCTGAATCTAATCATGGCTTCCCTGAAACCCTGTCTTCCTCAGACATGTTTACACTATACGTGTCACAGAAGTGGTTGCGTTTCAGTTTGCTTGCAGTCTCGATCAAAGCGTCCCAGCAGCATGTTGTTTAAATTATGCAAAGCCTGAAATAGCAACAGAACAGAAGAACATGGCAGTCCAACACATTCCTCACAACATTACACAGTGTGGCTCCGCAGGCCGAGGCCTCTGAGAAGGATCCGGACCAAAGAAGGCTAAAGCCACGCGTCATAGAGACAATGGAAAAGGTGTGTATGCTGTCCATGAAGCAGTATAAAGCTTCTCTGATGTATTTTGTAGCCATGTGATGTGATGTCCAACAGACGGCAATAGTTATTAGAACAGAAAGCAGGCCTGACAAAGCCGGTCTCGGGTGTCAGGGCTTTTTTACTGATTTCTGCCTGATCTCCGGACATTCAGAGGAGCACCACACTGAAAAAACTGAAAGGTTGACTTTAATTAAATGTATTATGTTGACAGGTTTCACATAACAGTATTAAGTTAGTTGAAAGCAATAATAATACATTTAAATAAACAATATTAGGTTCAACTTAATATTATTGCTTTCAACTAACCTAATACAGTTATGTGAAATTGGTTGACCCACCCATTACATTTAATTCAGTGTACTGGGTCAGTCCTGATGTTCGGAAGGTTATCCGAACTGTTCTCAGAATCATCATGGCTGCCCCAAATAACTTCACATTATATGTGTCATAACATGTTTGAAATTCAGGAACTATTATCCTGATGTTTACGTCAGTACTTTCCGAGCAAGGCACAATGGTAATCATTCTAACGTGAGCTAACATATTACTGCTGACAGATAATAAAACACACAGTTAAAGTCTGACCTCCAGACAGTTGTTGCTGAAGAATAGACTATACGACCTAAACCAGGGGTCTCCAACCTTTCTTCATCTGAGAGCTACTTTGAACAAATTAAAGTGGCCAAGAGCTACTTGCATCACATCGCTTACATTTATTCACATTGCACTCATCGGTTGAATTAAACTACTTTTGTACACGTGTGAAATTGCAATACCCAAAGCTTATCAAAAATCTTAACTTCACATCAAGGTCCAAGAAAACGACAATGTCTCACATATTATGGCCCACATAATAAGTACATCACTGAAAATTCACATAAATGTCCAAGAGAAAAATAAAATGTTTTCACTTCTTATTATGGCCCACATAGTAACACCTTACAAGCATCCTATGGCACATGTGTAAAATAAGTGTATTCACTCTTTTTTTTCACAGTTAGTGAGATGACTGGCACTGCATGGAGTCCACCAGAGGTGTATGCTGGAGTGTACCCACTTAGGTTCACTCTAATAGAGTCATTTAAATGTTCATCAGTCAGTCTTGTTCTGTATTTAGATTTCATTCATGTCAGAAAAAGCTGCTTCACAAAGGTCTGTAGAGACAAATAAAGCAGACATGTTCAGTGCTGCTTGGTGATGTTCTTATAGTTTGGTCTACAAGGCTCCAGAAGAGTTGTGATTTTTGCCGAGACTTAAGCTGAACATGATTTTGGAGATTTATAACCTCCATCTCCACAGGATTGACACTGAACAGTTCAGCCATCTTTTTCTTCTTCTTGACATTAAAGTGGACCTATCATGCTATATTTGAATAATATAGTGTAGGACCATACCTATATAAGGCATATTTATACTTTTTTTTCCCAAAATACCAAACAGATCATGCATTTTAGCCATGCCTCATTTCGCTCAATTTGACAATTTCCAGCTCTGTTTTAGCAAGGGCTGATTCAGTGAGAACAGCACCACCTACAGGCCTGGCATATGTACTACAGCGTCTCCAGCGCTTTCGAACGGCAATGGCCGTGGCTGTCTCCTCCTGATTGGTGGAGTTGGCCTAATAACCGTAGCGCCACCGTCCTGACGTCAGGACAGTGTTCAAATCTGGATCAGTTTTTATCAGATCCGTTGCAGCCCCTTTTTTAGAGATTTGGGTATGGAGGAAAATAGAGAGGGTTGTGTTTTCTGACACTTGGTGAGTTCCCTGGAACACCGGGGACACATATTCATGTGTAAAAGATGTACAAAAGTGCATTTTGCATGATAGGTCCCCTTTAAATTATAAACCATAATAAATTAATTGTATAGGTCTAGCCTCCCTATATCTGTGTGTGAAATTGTTCCATCCTCAAAAACAAAAAACTAATACTTCTGCAGTCTAGCTGCAGCTTCTAGCAACGGTCTTCTGTTTAAAAAAAGGACACTGAAGGTCCTGAATGTGGCATCACAAACATGACTTGAGTCTGAACCATAGACTGTATATAAATGGACGTAGTGTCCGTGACGTCACCCATAGGATTCTGCAGAGTTGCCGAGAAGCCCTTAGTAGGCGGAGTCGGCCACTAACGTCTCGACAGTGGCGTCAGAGTCTAACTCCCGCCTGCTCCAGCCTAATAGAGTGGCGAAGTCCCTCCTCTTCCGGTTGAGCCCCATGGGACCTTATTTCGGAAAAGTTATGTATTGAAGTCAATGGAGAGAGAAAGATTATCTTTCGATCCCGTTTGAATTGTGCCACGAATTACACATATGATGTTTGTCAATTTAAAAGATAATTTTGCAAGTCAAAAAAAAAAAAAAGTGTCGTAAAACTGTGAAGTAACACATTTGTTTGTGTGAAACGTTCAATGAACTACATCTCTGGTCAACAACACACGTCACCAAGATGGCCGTCACTACGGTCTTGTCAACAAAACGATTGACTTCTCTCACTATCAACACAATGAAACACGTCCTGAAGAAAGTCATGCAAAGCTGCCTGCCTGCCTTCCTTTGATTCTCTCTGAACTGCCTGGTCGTTTTAATGTTTAATGTCAACCATTTGTGCAGATAGCATGAAGTAGAAAAGATCGCTAGCGTTAGCGTTAGCATTTCTCCCCCGGTCTTAAAGTGTGTATTATAGAATGATCACACCGGTGACAGTACTCTTCAAAGGGTTCACGAAATATGACTACTACTCTTACTGTTTAACAT
>CALSBW010000065.1:904413-923527 GCA_943590975.1 Lindbergichthys nudifrons | reverse complement strand
TATTGGCCTCCCGGCTCTGCCCCAGAGTTTGCCGCTTGGTCTGAACACAGCAGACAACAGGAGTATTTACAACAGCATATAAAAACAAAAATACTGCATGTGGGTGCACACTTATTCTCTGTCTTACTGTTCCATACACCCCATGAATGTATGAGATTAAGTTAGCATTTTAATAAAGTTTCTATCAGGTTACTATCAGCCTGTCAGTCATTATATTTAGGGAGGGGGCGGGGCTTGGAGGAACAGAGGAGACCATGATCGCGGAAGCTTTCCTCCTGCCTTCACAAACTTTACACAAGTATCAACTGAAAATAGCTAGAGGACATTCATACTCTGCAATCCAAGACGTGATTAAATCCTTACATTACATCCTCTCTCCTATGAAATCAAACTAGATCACTATGTCAGGAATGATGTGCGGTGAGGCGGGCAAAAAGAACTCAGAAATGGTGAGCAGGAATGGGTTTTCAATATATTATATATATATATATATATATATATATATATATACAAACATATTGATTTAAACATGATCACTATGTCACAAAAGTAAACAGAGGAGTCCAATTGAGTCATTTCAGGATGGGGGGAGTGGGGGAGAGAAACTCCCTCTGGAGGGAACACAGGGATTTTAGCCTCTGCAGACCATTTACATGCACTAAAACCTACAGAACACACTACAGGAGAGGCAGAACCCCAAAATGCATATTAGGGCCTCTTTAAAGGTGTATCTGTGAGCTCGTGTCAGCACTCAGCCAGACATCATTTGTGACACCAATGTACATACCGATGAGTTGGATATTTTAAAGATCACATTTAAGTACTAGATCTCACTTTCTATAAGCTGATATCAGGTATTAATGACTGGGCCAAAAAAACGTGGAAACATTCCAACATTTGTAATATTCAAATCATAAAATATGTTGTATTATAATCTTGATTTTAAACTCATTACTCTAGCCTACTTTTTCGCCCCTGCTAGAATCGTACTTCTTCCCTGCCTCTGACTCATCCTGATAGGTCTGTACAGAATATGATTAATAGTGGGAATAATAGCCTGAACACCACAATCAATCACACATGAAACCCTTTTGTGAGAGCATCTGCGGGGATAATTAGAAACAGCTCAGCAGGACTCTTCAATGTTCTGTGTAGGCAGCAGCTAAAAGAAACAAAACTGCCATTCAAATCTTTGTAAAGGTCTAATGCAGGGGTCTCCCAACCTTTTTTAGGATGAGAGCTACTTTCAAAAAATAAAACAAGTCGTGAGCTACTTTTACTCCTCTTTTTATAGTTGCATGCACCCCCGAGAAGATGTTTTTTTAAATGTTGAAGTGAAATGCATCAATCTGGAGCACTTTGAGCACAAAATGAATTTATGGATAAAGCTCTCAAGACTCAGATGAAAGGGAGCTGTATACTTTTCAATGATCCAAACATCTTTAGAATATGATCACAACCAATAACAAAACATTTAAACTAGTTTATTCTTATCATATGTTACCTAGTTAGCATTCTTTCTATTTATGCACATTTTACTAATCACTCCCCTTTTAAATACAATATAGTACACATTGGAATGATATATTTTTACACACACACACGCACGCACGCACGGCGATGACGGCTTACGCTAAAAAAATAAAATAAACATATTTGTAAAGTGGGGGGACACAAACGGGAGTTCGAAAAGTGGGGGGTACTGTCCCCAGTGTGGCACAGCATTCGCACTAATTAATCTCTTTCAGCATGAATGTGTCCATACCGTAGATATCCTTAGCCCTTGAGGATTTCAGATTGGCTATTACTTCTGCAACCTCTGTCTCAGACACTGACTTTGGAACAGCTGCTGCCTCGCTAGTGTTGACAGTAGGGAGTGCATTTTCTTCCTGAGCTATGAAGCTACTGGCTATGGTAGCCACTGACTCAACAAAATAATTGTTGAGTGTATGTGCCACATCAGCTGGGCACTGCAGAGTTGCGCCCTCAACCCTCAATTGAATTGGCTTGGCTGTACTATTGTTTTGACCAATTAATTTTTTTTATTTGGCTCCATATAGCTTTTGAGTTGCCCTGAGCATTTTCAATAATTGTGATAAAGAAGTCCGCTTTTGCTTTTCTCAGTTCCCTTGCTGCCTTGTTTCTTAGCCTTGCAAATATATGTCTATCATGGGACATCTTTGATTTTATGGCAGTATTTAAGGCACTGTCCCGCTCCTTCATTACATTTCTGACATGTCTGTTCATCCAGGGGAGTCTGTTTCTTGTTTTTATGTTTTATCATGATTGAAAATTCATTGATTGTGGCCTATAGTTTTCCCGTAAAGTTTTGACTAGTTACTTCTAAATTATGTTCAAGTACTAGATCTTCCCAATCTAAGTTTTGTATAGTTGATCTGAAGTCTTCTTGCTTGTTTCTTGGGATGCCAAATTATTCTTTATTACCTGCATGCGCAGTGATGTGCGCCGTTTGCCAGTTAGTTTTCTAGACACCAGCACCATATTGTGGTCTGACAGCCCTGTTACCATATTGTATGATTTTGTAATCCTTTCAGGTCTATTTGTTAAAATTAGGTCAATCTGGGTACTGGTGCTGTTTGTTATTCGCGTTGGGCCTTTAACGATTTGAGTCAAATTAAAACTATCAGTAATTTGCTTAAGCTTCTTCCTTGACGACTTGTCTTCCCAGTTCAAATTTAGGTCACCCATTACAATTACCTCTTTCTTAAAATCACATTGACATAAAACCTTCTTGAATTGATCATAGAAGCTAACATTTGAAGAAGGTGGTTGATAAATTACTATTAAAGTAAAGGACATCTGAGACGACAGGATCATATTTAGGCCTACATATTCTAAATCGATTGGGTCTTGCCATAGAATTTCATTGCAACGGATGGTGTCTCACGAAAATTAGAACACCGCCCCCTTTAGTATGCATTCGGTCCCTACTGTAGCTATTATAACCCGGAAGTTGTACGGCAGCAGATGGAGAGTTGTCCGTAAACCAAGTTTCTGTTAAGCCGAGGTAATCTAAATTAGACTCTAGTAACATATTCTTTATCTGGTCACTTTTTAGACAAGATTTTAGGCTTTGTATATTTAGATGTCCCCCTAATATACCTTTTGGTTTTACCTTCAGATCCCAAATAATTATTGCATTGTGTACAGTTTGGACGACTTTCCACTTCCGGTTCATTTGGATTGCTCTGTTTACTACCCTACCACGCTTGTTATTGTTGTTGTTGTTGTTGTTGTTGCTGTTAGAGTACACATATTTGAGCGGTGTTATCCTGCAGTCATTGTCACTGTGTGAGATGTTGTGTGGAACCACACCTGTACATACGCTGTTGTTACTTGCTGGAACCATCGGAGATTTTGTCATTTTCGCTGCAAGATTCCTTGGCGAAGAAGTCTCTGCTGGCGGTGAATTCACCGGTGACAGTTCGCTCGTAGCCGCGGGCAAGGATTCCACTAGTAGCGAGGACTGCTCTCCTTTTTGCCAAGGTATGTTCGATTCTGGATATCTGTCGACCTCCTTGGACTGCTGCCACTGGATGGTGAAGAGACGCCGCTGCTTGGTGAAGAGACGCCGCTGCTTGGCGAAGAGACGCCGCTGGATAACCCCTGGCTCGTCCGTGTTGCTCGGGGGGAGTGGGCGCCCTGCTGGATCGCCCTCGTTGGGCCACCCCAGGCTGGTGTCTGGATATTGCAGCTGGAGGACTGCTGGATCCTCCGTGGTGCTCAGGGAGGGTGCAGGTTGAACTAGGTGAGTTTGCTGAGTTAGTGGAGCACAAGTGGCCTCTAGATATATTTACCTGAGGGGAAGTAGAGTTAAGTTTGATGTCGGGCCAGGACATTGATGAATATCCCCAGACAGAAGCAGACAGATGGCTATTATCAGAGCCTCGTTGCTTTGTCGCCTGCTTGATGTTTTTGCCGTTTCCCTCCTTGTGTTGTACCACTGTGGAAATCAAAGAGTAGCAGCCAGGACACATGGTGGATCTTGTTTGTACTGATGAGTCCCATGAGTGATCGGATCATCATAGTTGACAGTTGTATTCGTATATTTGTTGTTGAGAGATTGTTGAATTGCATTGATGTTTACCGGTTGTACAATTGTCAAAATTAGCGTGTACAATAGCAGGACAACTACCGCACCTGACCGACCTGCCGCCATTTTTCATTCATCACCCCAAATATTTCAGATGAAGGTCCCTGAAGCTAAATATTAAGTGGGGCCCTAGAGTGTCAAGTTTCCTTCCTAAAAACCCTTGAGAAGCATTTCTCTACAGCATCCTGATGGTTTCATGTGTAACTCATGTTACCAAGAGGACATAGGTGGCAATAAAAACGATTTAACAAAATAAACTTTTCTTAAAATCAAAATTAGTGCTCCATTATTTAAACATATGACCGGGCCTATTCTTAAGCTAAATATGTCAGGCTGTTTGTGATAAAGAACATTTGAAAAAGGTGGAATTATTGAAATACTGCAACATTTTGAAGATTTGGAAATGCAGGGGTTAGAGTTTGAAAACCCAAGATAATGTAACACAAGTTCATGAGTGTAATTCTGAATGCTCACTGAATCCGTTTGAAAAAAGCACATTCATCGAGTCAGAAACACACACACGGTCACACACACCTCATGCGGCAGATGAAGGAGCGTCGGGAGCCCATGCACATCCTCATGGAGGACTGCTGCCCCTCCTTCTTCACTGTCCCTGTCTTCAGGTCCAAAATCCGTCCTGTGAACACAGACAGCAGAACACATTACAACAGAACACATCACAACAGGGCACAGAAACATTACCATGTAGACAGAGAAAGAAGCATTTACACATTACTCTTCAAACTGTGAAGAAAGAAACCTGCAGAAACACCAATTCAGTGTGTGATCACAGCTCAGATCAACTGTGTGTTGTGTCAGAGCAGCATCTTTATGAACATATTTAAAATCTGTGATAATCATCTTTGAGGATCAGATATAGAAAGTGTAATTTTGGTTCAAATATAGCCACACTTCAAACATCTTGGTGACAGACTCCGACCAAAAAAGAAGAGAGAAATTACTCATAATATAAGACCAAATCAAGATTGTGATTAAATAAGCCAGCCATATTTCTGCACAGAAATTCACTTCTGCTTTTGTTGCTGCTGTTTGCAGTACATTCATTCATCCTTACACAATCTTTAAAAACACCAACTCTCTTAAACTTTTTCCCACCTATGTGATGAAAGCTGGTGGTGAACACTGTACACATTATCAGGACACTTCTTTAAAGATAAACTCAGCATTTGTTTACCAGTCATGGTTAGATCAACTCAGCGTACAAAATCAGTTTAATAATATCTTCTGGGTAAGGATGAGCAATTTGAGGAAGACATTTCTAATAGGACATATTCTGAGCATTATTGTGAATCTGTACCTCAGTTCTTATTATGTTCTATAAACCAACCTCAAGTCTTTCATGGTGATCTACATAATATATGACAAGTAAACGGATATTCACATTATCTCTACATATGAAAGCTTGCTGTTGTTGCTGATGATCATTTGAAGAAAAAACGACGTATAGCTAACAACAGCTGCACGTGTGCTGATGACTAAGATCACTCAACAAGTAGGGATGTCCCGATCACCTTTTTTTGCTCCCGATCCGATTCCGATCATTTTATTTTGACAGTCTGCCGATACCGATTTTTCCCGATCCGATCTTTATGCAATGCATTAAGAGAAAAAAAAGGTAACAGATAACGGCTGGTCATCCAACGCGATGAATTCAGCTATCTTGGCTGTTATCTTTTTGGCACTGTTCTGGGGCAGTTTCTCTTTCCTTTTAAAAGTCTCTGAAAGTGTCGGTTGTTTCAGTGCCGTTACCTGGGTGACGGCACTGTGTACTCGTCGTGTTGTTGTTGGTGTTTGTATTAGATTGGTCGTGTTGAACGTAGCTCTGTTCTTTCCACCACGCGGAACCTCCGCCTTGTAAACATTGCATCTGGCTGTTACACTGCTTTTGCTTTCAAATTTATAATACTTCCAAACTCCTGACAGTTTCTCTGTCCCGACTCCCGAGGCACCAGCTGAACGTAGCCTCTTGTTAGCTTACTGCTACTATCAGAAACTGCGCCCACTCTGTTGCCAGATTTGAGAGAAATAAGCAACCAGGTCTATGAAAACAAGCCCAAAAGAAGCAACACATCCATGATGTTGTGTAATTTTAAACCAAAACTAAGACCTCAGGATGACTTTAAGACGTGAACATGGTCATTTTTGTTTTGTAACATTAAATAAAAAATAAAAAAATTCTTATAAAAAATAAAATCCCGATCCCCGATTTTTTTCTCCCGATTCCGATCTTTTGAAAATCACGTGATCGGCTCCGATCCCGTGATCGGATCGGGACATCTCTAACAAGTCTTTGTCATCATAATGATGATGAGTCATGTTTCTTCTTGATTATTCTTCTTCGGGGGAAACTTTTGCTATAAAATGAAGTAATTATAAACAGCAATGTTTTTATTATACAAGCGAACACGCCTTTGTACGGAGGAGAACATCCTGTCATCTACAGTGACACGTTTTGCTGCAGTCATAATGTTTTTACCAGAGAAAGCCGATGTGCCTGAAATACAACATGACAGGAGTAGTTGCTGCTTTTGGGATTTCAGAAAGATCTGAAAATACATTTTCTTCTGTAACAGGCAGAACTACAGGCTAACAAGAGCCAGAATATCACATCTACTCATCCTCCTGTCTCCCAGCAGTCACATCACCATCTTTCTGTTTGAAAATCTCCTGAAACAGAACGTGTATGCTTGAGAAGCTGACATAAGACACAGTCTCTGGAGCAACAGATTATTACATACATTCATTACACGAGTGAAGGACAGATCTATTGCTATTTGATATTAAAATCATATTGGTCAGATGACCAACACTAATAGCATCTAAAGTAAACCGGTCCCTTCTGACAGAACTTCTAAAAGTTGTCTTTGATAACAACTGTAATAAAATGAAAACAATCGCACACATTTCTGAAAACGAGCTCCTTTTCTCACAACACTTAACACAATTCCCAAAACCACACACCCAAAGGGCAAAACACTGCATATGTCCTGCAAAATTAAACATATACATAAACACTTTCTTTATTCATATGACCAGATTTGTGTGAGACCAACTACACACTGTTGTGCTCAATCAAAAGCACTGTTGTCTTCAAATGGGCTTGGTTCTTTATGTAAATAATTCTGCAGAGAGAGATTCAATTAAAGTCTACAAGAACTACAGTGAAATATGCACTCCAGCACTGTTGCAATTGTTCTTTCCAAAAGTCAAAGAAAAGAAAAATACTTATACTTAGGGATGGGTATTGTTAGAATTGTATCGGTCCCGATACTGGTGCTGCTTATTGAAAATTGAGATACTTCAATCCATAGCTTCTGGACAACTCTTCCAGCAGCTCTTGAAGAGGCCTGAACACAGAGGGCTGGTTTGTCTCTGACTTTAGACACCGGGCAAACATATTACATTTATGTACGCTGGTTTAGTTTATTTATTCACCCAGCTTTCCGTGGTGATTTGCGTACGTAAGCAGAGCAGACCCACCAGTGCACGAGTAAATATTTGGAGGTTCCGAGTTGGGCTAATTTAAAGTGGACCTATCATGCTATATTTGAATAATATAGTGTAGGACCATACCTATATAAGGCATATTTATACTTTTTTTTTTTCAAAATACCAAACAGATCATGCATTTTAGCCATGCCTCATTTTGCTCAATTTGACATTTTAGATTTTTAGATCTGTTTTAGCAAGGGCTGATTCTGTGAGCAACAGCACCATCTAGAGGCCTGGCATATGTTCTACAGCGTCTCCAGCATTTTCGAACGGCAATGCCGTGGTTGTCTCCTCCTGATTGGTGGAGTTGGCCCAATAGCCGTAGCGCCACCCTCCTGACGTCAGGACAGTGTTCAAATCTGGATCAGTTTTGATCAGATCCGTTGCAGCCCCTTTTTTAGAGATTTGGGTATGGAGGAAAATAGAGAGGGTTGTGTTTTCTGACACTTGGTGAGTTCCCTGGAACACCGGGGACACATATTCATGTATACAAGACGTACACAAGTGCATTTTGCATGATAGGTCCCCTTTAACTAGTAGACTAAGCAAGTTAGCGGATTATGCTATGCCAGCTTTTGGCTACCGAACAATAAACAAACTAACAATAAACTTGGTGACAGCACTGTGACCCCACCTCCACAAAGAACCTGCCAACAGCCCTCAGTTGACTGAATAACAAGTTGTATCCACTTCCCCTAAATGATCTCTTTATTCGTTATTCCCACAAATAACTCCAGAAAACAACATCTGGTGTTCTGGCCTGGTACTGTTGTTCAGTCCTCCATCAGTGAGCTGGACCAGAATGCAGTTCTGCAACACGCACAACACAGTTCAAACAGCCCAAGGAGTGAGCCTCCAAAACAAACTGCTTTAGTTCCACTGAAGGAAACAGGACTGTGAGAAGGCTGTGTGTGTGTGTGTGTGTGTGTGTGTGTGTGTGTGTGTGTGTGTGTGCGTGTGTGTGTGTGTGTGTGTATTTCCCCTGCCACAGCTCTACATGCAGATTATTGTGTTGTGTGGATTACAACGCTCTGCTGGGTTCATTGTTGTTCAGAGGGCCTCTGGGGTCAAATGGACTGACAGAGGGTCCTTCTCAAGTCGATTAAATGAAATCCTTGTGTCCCTCACTTCCGTCGTTTCCCTGCGTTTAGTCCCTCCCACCAGGGAAGCATGGAGAGACGCAAGGAAACCACGAGAAGCAGGGAAATGAGTTTTAAGAGCAATGGGACGTCCTTTCTTCCGGCGCGTCACGTGAAGCGACGTCCGTTTGTGATGACGCCGCACAGCTGTTCGTCTGACAGCATGCCAGCTCTGTCCCCGTTATTTTCACACACACCCCCGCCTCTGTTAGTACACATTTACTGACACAAACATTTGTATCATCTGTTGTAGACCCAAATACATAAAATAAGAACTCATTCTCAAAAAAGATAAACGCCATTCTTAAAATGTATAAACGAACAATAGTTGGATTAATATTGATTAGAGTGCACAATAGAAATAAAATAATTCAGAGAAGAAAGAGAGATATGTTATCTATCAAAACCCAGTTAGATTAACATTCATTGGATTGCACACTTTGTTTGTTTGTGTGGATATGTAGCAAATGAACATGTTAAATAGCACTTAATGACTGACTGAATGGAAATGACAATACATGAAAATGTAAATCGAAAAAAGCGATCATGAAAATGCTTCCAATAAATGAATACAATAATTTTTAACCACTTTTTTGTTCAGATATATCACATATTTGTAACTGAATGATGCATTAATTGAAACAAAACACTGTATAAACTGAGGAGTGAGTCCCGTGAGTTTCATGTGTTTTCTTCACTACGCTGGGAAACTCTGCTCTCATGTCAAGAAGCATCAGATCAGTGCATGCGCTGCATCGTCCAATCAGTGAGCGATACACAGTAAGGGGGCGGGGTGAGCATCTGAGGATTTCACCGGAGGATGGTCTGGTGGTTCCTCGGTTATCGCTCCTCCATTATCGCTCCTCGCTCCTCGGTCCTCGGTCCTCCGGCAAAAATAAGAGCCATGGGACGCTACTCAAGATGGCGCGGACAAATCAATTCCGGTGATACCGAGGACCGAGGACCGAGGAAATGAAAATAGTCGACTTGAGAAGGACCCAGACACACAGAGGAGACTCACAGCAGAAGAAGAGCTTCAACAATGCAAGGCTGCCCTCTAGTGGGCACTCTGATGTCACACATTTTTACATTTAAAAAATAAATCTCATGTCAGTGTGGCACAGATGAAGTCAAATAAATAACTGACTTTTTCAGAATTCACACCTCATTTTTCCCTAACAATTGACACACACACACACACGCTTTATTCCTGACCAATATTGTAACAAATGTGTAGGCAGGAATATATTTCCTTTCCGATACATAAAGCATACTTTCAGTTTACAGCAGTACAGTTTTTTTAATATCTTACATAACATGAATATGTTTGAGTTTGGTTGTACTCTCTGCTAGAGTCTTACCAAGTTAATGGTAAATATTCACCTTCAGACATATCGGTTTTGGCATGTACGTAGCCTGAGGAAGTAGATTTTAGAAACAGTCATGCATAGCTAAGTCATGGTGTCATCACAACAATGTTTGTGTTTGATTGTATGCTCTGCTAGAGCAGTGTCTTCACAGTAATTAGCACTCTGTGAAACTTTGTGTAGCTGCAAGTCTCAGCAGTTATGAGTGGCAGCCTGTTTTAGCAGCTCCCCTGGGTCTCTTCTTTTTCTGTTGCAGGCTAAAACAGTTAGCAAGGAAGGCTCGCTCTGTAGTTGGATTTCAACTGGACAATCTGGAGGAAGTGGGGGGGGGGGGGGGGGAAGCTGGACAGTATCCTAGAGAACCCCTCCCATCCCTCCATGCAGAGCTAGTGAAGATGAGGAGCTCATCACTCTTATTCTGATGCTGTAAAAAACCTGAATTTCCCTTAGGGCAGTGGTTTTCAAAGTGTGAGGCGCGCCTCCCCTGGGGGGCGCCAGAGAGCTTCAGGGGAGGCGCGAGTGAGACAAAAAATAACGAGAAAAAGACGAGTAAAGTGACACTTGCCCACTTTTGGCTGTCTGTGGAGACCGAGTTCCCCCACCTCGCCAAAAAGGCTGTAAAAGTGTTCATTCCCTTCACCTCCACCTACCTGTGTGAGTGCGGGTTTTCCGCATTGACTTTGATCAAAAGCAAGTGCCGGTCAAGGCTGCAGCCAGAGGAGGATCTGCGTTTATTCCTGTGTGGATCAAAGACGCAGACTCATTGTTCCCACTAAAGTAGGGGTGAGTGTAATAAGGAGGCAAAGTTGACGTTCAGTGTGTTGCCGGGAGCATATAAGGATTTATCCACGATGTTGAAAATGTTAGAAAAATATGTGTTGAGAACACGGCGTGCGAAAATATACGGGTCGTGCTGCAGCTAGATTTGCCTGTCCTCTGTAAAAAGGTGTCGGCGACTGACATGCAAGGATGAACAGCTGTCCACAGGCTGTTCCAACTTTAACAACTTTATTAACTTCCAGGGTAGTGAATTGAACATGCTATTGTAATTGGGTGTGTGGTATATTTTCATGCACGCACACGCATGTTCCACAACACACAAACTGAAGAACACTCAATTGTCCGATCGCTATCAGTGTCCTTGCGATCTTGTTATAACAACAAGTTCACGTTACTGATCCAATATGGTTGAGACCATTCGGGCTTATTCTAGAGGGGTGCAAGGAATAGTCCAAGTAGTGGGGGAGGTTTATACAATATGTTTAAAACATAAAGATAAAAAGGTTTAAAAAAGTTATTGTTTAATGTTTTAAGGAGGTGACGCTACTCAGCCAATAACATCGGTGCAGTCAGTGAGTCAGCACGATAGATTCAAACCTATATACAGTCTATGATTCAAACACACACACAGAGACGAGACAAGAGGAGAGAAACAGTCTTCCTTTTATCTTACTGGGCCTCTTTGAAATGCAATTCAATACCCCTGCATTATAGCAACAACAACAATACAAATAATAATAGCAATAATAATTGGGAGGGGGGGCACGGCTGTTCTTATGTTCTCTGAGGGGAGGCTCACCTTCCCACACTTTGAAAACCCCTGCCTTAGGGAATAAATAAAGGTTTACCTAATCTATATCTTATCTTATATTAACAAGAGAAATGTTGCCAACCAGTAATTACAAATTGCGTGGACAACAACAGGACGTTGTGAGGTCACTTTCTGTACCTGTCATGGAGTTCTCCGAGGTGCTGAGCTGCTCCCTCAGCTTGTCCACGTCGTCGGGGTGGACCTGCTCGTACAGAGTGCTGCCGAACCACTCTGCCTGGGGGTGGTTCAGCACCGGCGCCACCGAGTCCGACACGTAGATCACCCGGCCCGTCTCCGCGGCAACAACAAAGAGGAAGCCGTCCGCCGCCTCCAGGATGAGATGCTTCAGTTCCTACAGGGAGCAGAGAATAACACGTGCACACACGCATTAACACAGAAAAAGTAGGGGTGTGCATTCGAAAGAATCTGATGACAAAACACATACCATCATACCATTCAATTTGTTGTTATTACAAGGCAATATTTATGTACAAAATGAATGTTAAGAAAAACTGTGATGGTATAAAAAAAAATACACCACTATATGCAGAAAATGTGTAATTTTCTTTACTTTTTATATTTATCATAACAGTGGAAACAGCATTTGCATTGATCACAGTACCTAACATCTAACATCAGAGCACTCCCTTTGCCTCTCTCTTAATAGGCTGTGGCTCAGTGGATAGTATGGACTATCGAATCAGGGGATAGCAAGTGTGAGTCCCACTGCAGTCAGCATGTCGTTGTGTCCCTGGGCAAGACACTTCACCCCAAATTGCTCCTGTGGGGATTGTCGCTTTGGATAAAAGCGTCTAACAAATGACATGTAATGTAATGTAATGTAGAGACAGTGTTGAATTGAAGTGGGTAGCTAATTTATAATGAGCTGTTAAGTAAATGTAATACTTTTCCATGATTACAAATGGGTAAGAGGCCTGCACAATACCTTCATTATTTGGGACTCAATGGGAGAAGAGGCAGACACTGAGCTTGGTAATGAACAGAACATGCTGGGAAACATTTGACTGTCACGCTCTGGCTCCCCTTCCACTGTCAGGGTCTCAAATCAATCCTCAGCCTGTGATCTGCCTAGAGTCAATTCCCAGGACTCCCTAATATCAAAATCTTTCAAGTAGTTTGGAACATTTCCAGTAACAAACAGTGAATTGACCAGAAAGTTAATATTTTAATGTGTGTGAGAGTGTGTTTTAAGGTGCCTGTCTGTGTGTAGAGTACAAATGGTGAGGGTGTCGTTTGTGTGTCCATGAGTTTTATGTTAAGCGTGCATGTTAGTGGGAGTGTCTTATCTGAAGAAGTTCCCTGCAGGCGGGGTGAGAATGGAACAGATGTACAGAAACACATGATAAATTAATCCAGTAGTTTCAAACGGGGTTTTAATACGAGCAAATGTTGTTAAGGTGAGCCCTTAATCTGATGCACAGAATAACTCCACATGTACTGATCAGGGAATTGGAGAGTATTAGTTGGACATCTAAACAGAATATCTTGGTATCAAAACGCTAGACAATTTCCCCACATTAATCTAAGGAGTGCAATTTATTTTCTCCATCAAATTCTTTCTTTTAATTTGAAGGAAGAGCATCCTGCCTTCCAGATAGCCCTCCAAAACTCAATTGTCTTTACTAAAATGACTTTGTAGAAATGAATGATATTAAAGGATGTTGTGTAACCCAGTACCTGTTCGGTGAGGAAGGAGGGCTTGTAGGCGCCGTCAGTGGATGTGTTGCCAGTGCCCCTCATGGACTTCATATGGGACACAGCCATGCGCAGGATGGTCAGTTTGTCAGGTTTCCTGGCCAGCGCGCTACAGGTGGGGACCATGTCTGACAGCTCCGTGATGTACTGAGTCATTTTGTTACGCCTGCGTCGTTCAATCTCACTGTGGTTCTCTCTGAACAGAGAAGAGCAGTTAGACACTTAGAGGATAGAGGAGAGACTAAACTCATCACCATTCTCTTCCGAATTACTGAAGGGTCCATCAACAGCAAGCTATAATCTGATTTCATCTTAATTAAATGGTATTAAACCATTACATCTCACTTTACACACGAAGGCACATTGCCTGGAATCTGTCACCACTGCATGCCAGATACTCATTATTTTATTTTCAGATGTCTGGTTTGAGTTTCCTCTTTGAAAACGATTGAGGACTCATAACAACACAGGGTGAGCCAGCAACATATTTTATATGTTATTGTTTTTTTAATCACCCTAAACTGTAAAATGTACACTTTTCACAATACTCTTTTTCTCAAAAATGTTGGCAAATATTCATGCCAATAAATAATAAATAAAATGAGTTGTGTAAGCAGCTCCATCAGACAGGATGCAGTTTACAAAGCCTGGCTCATATATCTGAGGTAAAAATAATGACAGCACAATACATATTTGTTATGTGAGCAAATATACAGTATATACAAATATTATACCAAGACAATATTACCGTTGTAATTATCTAGTAGTATACCAAAGTAAATAACTAAATTAGATGCAAACATAAAATGATTATATACATTTTTAAAGAAAACCTGTGAAATAACTGCAACATGGGAAGATCAAGTATGGGTCAAAAGTTGAAATACCTTATTTCTGATAGACCTTTACATAGAGAAATGGCCTGTCTAATGTGAAGTCATCCACTTTGTGTCTAGGGGGGCTTTAGGGATTGAGCTATCAACACAGCAGACATCTTTGTTTCCATGTTTATCTGACAGAGCTCTTATTATTGAAGCTGTTGAGGACTTGGGGTTGGGTCTGTCATTTTCTGTGGCGACACAGAACGCCTACTCTGGAGAGTGGGCTGCCATATGATTGGTTAGAAAGACTTTAGTGTGAGGTGATTTGTTGTTAGAAGTCAGTTATCAGTGTTTCTGTTGTCCAGTCTCACTGACATCTGCACACCTGCTGAATAAACTACTCAAGTATGGTCTAATAAGGACTTTTAAATGGAGGAGAACTGATTAGTAGGTCACGTTCTGTGGATCAGAGGGGGTTTATAGTGTTCGGGCTGGCAGTCTGTGGGGCCCTGACTCAGGGGACATCCTCTGTGGCCCCCAGCTGGCTAGGCCTACCTGGCATATCTTTCCTTCTCCACACCAGGAATCTGATCATCATCATCATACCTGCAGAGAAGAGAGGACCGCACATGTAACTCATCGTACACACAGTGTAAAGACATCATGAAGCAGCTTTACTATCAGTACTCCTCAAATGCACTGATGGTCACAACATAATGTCAGACTCGATGGTTTAATGCTTGATGGTAAAAACATGGCCGGTGTAACGGGTGCAATGATAATGCAATTGTGTATTTATTTATTGGCTACTTTTTACAACATGCTATTTGCATTAATAACATGATGAATTTATACTACTATAAATATATATATATATATATATATATATATATAGTATAAATTCATCATGTTAATGCATACATTTACTTTGTAGAACACAAAGCATCCAAAATTCATTCCACAGTGATTATTAGTGATACAAACAGGATTATATTATATTCTATAATCATATAAAACTGTTAAAAAAGAGCCATTTGAATACAGAGCACTTTTACTTTTGATACTTGAGTACATTTTGCTCAGAAAACTTGTGTACTTTTACTTAAGTCACATTTAAACTCAGGACGTATTTTAAGACCACAGTATTTCTACTTTTACTTCAGTAAAGGATCTGAGTATTTTCCATCACAGTGAACTAGAGCTGTTGGTTCAGGGAAGCAGTATTGTAGTATTTCTGCACTGGCAACGCTCAACTTAGCAGAACAAAGGTCTTTACTTACTGCACATCCTACAGACATACACACTACACTATGAGAAAGAAGAAAAGGAAATAAATGATAAGTGAGTGGAAGGTTGATATGCATTGGCAGATAGAGACTTGAATCCCTCTCAAAAAAAGACAAAACAAAAAGTAAGCCATGCAACAGACAATGTTACAAACTAAAGTGCATGTATACTTTAGTACACACTTCATTTGAATTTCAGTGCAGTAAAAATGAGATCAAACGACTTAAATTTGCTCATTTAAACAACTCTAATTTATCAGATTTTCATTATTTTTGTGAAGTAGTTCTAGAACATTTCTCACAGGACCGTTGCTACCTGCTCTCACTGTTCTTACCTTGAGAATTTGCTCGGTCCCTCTCCGTCTTCATCGTCAAAGTCCATTCTGGGAAACAATCACAGGAAACACAATCACTACTTCTGATAGACTCACAGCGCCCTCTCATGGTCAAACTGATGGTGATTTCTAATATGTCTAATCACTTTCCAGGCAGTAGAAATCAGTTTAAAAAAGTGGATGTTTTCATCTCAAAATGCTCATCTCACAGTTTACAGTTTCAAAACATACACCTACGACAGGAGTTAGCTGTGATGCTAGCTCAAAAAGCCAACAACAACATTATTTGGTTTTGGAATATTTTTTAATTATCCATCTTTGCATAAAAGAACATGACAAACATATGTAGACAATGTACTATTGGCATTGCAGTATAATTACCAATATGTACACACATAGTCTCCTAAAATGACTTATCAGAAAGCCTGAGGGAAAGATTAAAGGTGATATAAAGGGAAGGCAGAGTAGAGTGTCAGAGTGCTGCGCATCACATCCTGTTTCTACATTTCTGCTTTAAATTGCATATCTCAGCTCCACTGATCAAAGAAAAAGAAAGAGATTCAATAAATGGGCAACAAGTGATGATTATTGCGCACTTGTTGTAATTGCAAGGTTTTATTCAGTGTCATTATTGATTTGACGGTTTAACAAAACAGGTTTGCATATATTAGGTATTTCCTGAGCTGATCATCCATTACATTACATTTCATTTAGCTGGCGCTTTTATCCAAAGCGACTTACAATTACCAATTACAGGGACATTCTCCCTGGAGTAACTAAGGACTCAAGGGCACACTAGTGGTGGTGTTCCTGGCGGGAGTTGAACTCACAACCTTCCGATCTTCAGCCCACCTCACTATCCATTAGACCAGGGGTTCCCAGGTGTTACTGCCGGGCCGTGAAATAGCTGTGAGTTTATCGTAATATTTTCAGAATTATAAATATATAAAAATATTTTATCATAATATTTTTTTCAAAAAGTGTTTCATTTTTGCACCTATGCCACCAGTCATATTATTTCATCCAGTAGCTAGTTAATCTTTCACCAAAAAAACGTTGAAAATGGCTTTTATGATGTTCCGAGGGATTCAGCGGCTCAGCCTAGGTCTCAGCCTCTTGTGCGCACGAGAATGTTACCGGTGCGCCAAGTAGGAAGAGAACCACACGGGAGACAACCGTTTGATTGCAGAATGTTATGTTTATGTGGGGAAATGGTGGTGCATACATTATTTGAGATATATTTCAAACTCGAACTTCATTCGACCAGCTTCAAAATGGCCTCAGTCACCCCCATACTCAAATAACCTGGCCTGGACCCCGACGACCTCCAGAACCACCGGCCGATCTCCAACCTTCCCTTCCTCCTCACCCGCCTCTCAGACCTCCTAGGTGTCACTGGCACAGCGCTGTCCTGGTTCACATCCTACCTCCATAACAGGAAACAGTTTGTCTCCATCAGTGGCTCAAACTCACCCCCGGCCCCAGTCCACCACGGTGTACCCCAGGGCTCTGTGCTTGGCCCCCTCCTGTTCACCATTTACATGCTCCCCCTCGGCCAGATCATCCGACATCATGGACTCAATTTCCACTGTTACGCTGATGATACCCAACTGTATCTCAGCACCACTCCATCCTCCCAGCTCCCCCCTCAGTCCCTCATCAACTGCCTGCATGACATCAAAACATGGATGTCTTCCAACTACCTTAAGCTGAACAGCAATAAAACAGAGCTCATGGTTGTGGCACCCAAGGCCCTGCTCCAGAAGGTTGGTGACTTAATCCTCGAGGTCGACGGCTGCTCCATCTCCCCATCTCCTGAAGCCCGCAACCTGGGTGTCATCCTTGACTCCACCCTTTCCTTCCATTCCCACGTCAAATCTGTGACCAAATCGGCCTTTTTCCACCTGAGGAACATTGCCAGAGTCGGTTGCCGAAACCCTAGTGCATGCATTTGTCACCACCCGCTTGGACTACTGCAATGGTGTCCTGTTCGGGGTTCCCAAAAAAAACCTGGACAGGCTCCAGTATGTCCAAAACTGTGCTGCTAGGGTACTCGCACACACAAAGCCGTGGCAGCACATCACTCCCACCCTCATCCACCTACACTGGTTGCCGGTCAAGTCCTGTATATCGTACAAAGTACTCCTCCTTACCTACAAGTCCCTCCATGCCCTTGCCCCCCAGTACCTATCGGACATCCTTCACCCACATGCCCCACCCCGGAACCTGCGGTCCTCAGACTCTGACCTGCTTACCACCCCCCGCACCAAACTGCGAACCTTCAGGGACAGAGCCTATAGTGTGGCAGCCCCCACCCTCTGGAACGCTCTCCCTGCGGAGATTCGCAACATCCCCACACTCGACGCCCTCAAGTCCCATCTGTTTGCCAAGGCTTTCGGCCCCTAATCGATCTGTTGTTTTGTCTGTCTGACTTTTGTTTTGTTATGTTTGTTCTTGCTATATTACTTGTAAAGCGACCTTGAGTCCCTTGAAAGGCGCTATATAAATGCAAGCTATTATTATTATTATTTTAAGGACATGTCGGCCAGGGGTGTAGAGCTATTTGTTTAAGCACCGGATGGGCAAAACAGGAGAGTAAACCAGTCTGCCTTGATCTATGAATTAATGTCCGGGACTCTCACAGTATCTGCTGCCCGCAGCTGTTTTATAGAAGGAAACCCTCCTTCACTTCATGAAATGGCTGCAGCATCAGGAGGCAGCGGGACGTATACTCCGCCTCTGAGAAGTGCAGCACCAGCGGGTAAAGAGCTGTGCCTTTTAACGCACCGCCTTCGCTGTGTTTACCTTCTTCAGAACAGCTTAAGAGTGACTGCAGGCTGCTACGTGTTAACCACACACACATCTACACACATCTCTACACACATCGAACTGCCCGATTACTCCCCCTTTTATTAGTTTTATGAAGGAGATGTCCAGTCAGTCACCAAGGCGCATGATGTGTGTGTGTATGTGCTCTGCTCTGCTCAGCTCGGTGTGTTTGTGTCTGTCCGACGCCGGCATTTGTTTTCAAATGTTGATGAACAGTAATTTACACACATGGCTAACTCCATATATGCGGCTGTTCCCAAAATAAATGAGTTTAATCTTAATCTCGATGTAGTGCTAAATGCTGTCGGAGTGCACCGGAACAAACAACACTATCATAATATCTTCTGAAAACAAATCACACACACACACACACACACACACACACACACACACACACACACAC
>CALSBW010000065.1:881760-904013 GCA_943590975.1 Lindbergichthys nudifrons | reverse complement strand
ACAGTTCCTGTAGCCTCGCTGAGCCAAGTTTATTTGGCGTATTGCCAAGAACCTGTATTATTAATTCATGTGTATGCAGGCCTAATGCTGTGTACAGGTTAAATGCATCGAGCTGGCCCCTGGAGATTAGATGTACAAGGTACGGCACTGTAGTCACATTGCTTATTTTCCTTTCATTTTTAAAATGACAGAAAAAGCATTATTATTTAATAAGGAGAGGATGAAGAGCTAATGTTTACCCAACATTCAGAAAGGACACATCATTGTTGCTAGGGGTTCAGAAAAAAATCCTCTTAAATTAGAGCTAAAACTAAAATGGTCAAGTCATTGAATAGTCAAAAAATTAACTAAAGCAACTAAAAAGTGATTCATTATTTAAGTCTATCATTATGCTGGTTTCCATGGTCAACTATATTTTCTTTTTAGTTCCGTTTTAATTTTCTATTTTAAAATGTTTATATTTTATGTTTGTTTATTTTCTACCCTTTTTATTTTTTCAAATTATTTGCAATGCCTTGACAAATCATTTTTCCTAATTTAGGATCAGTAAAGTACATCTTATCTCAAATACTAAGTATTTGATGGTATTCCCCGTCATCTACAAGAGAACAAAATGGAGTTTAAAGGACCAAAACATGAATCTAAATATTTTTTTAATGAATAATGTAATTGTTCTTTAAAAGATGTTGTATTAATGTGTTTGTCTAAATAATTCCTATATACATATCATATTGAAGCGATGGGGCCCGGCCCTGTGTCTGCACTTTATGGCCCCTTCACGAAGAACCCAGTTACTAGGATAAATTAGGAAAAGATGGTGATCATTAAAACAATAATTTATGTGTGACCAGTACCCACAAAGACATCTCTCCATACGTCACAACAGAAGATGCTTTACAGGTTAAGTATCGTCAGCTCAGGTTAGCTATCATGGTGAAGATAAGAAGTTCACCAGAACATATATCAAGTGCAGTGATATCATGAAAATAAAGATTAGTGTGTTGTACTTTAGCTGTGTGTGATGCAGGGTGCCTGTGTCCCTATGTTTAATGATGGGGCGTTTCAGACAGCAGCAGTAATGTAAACCGCTGAAGAACATATATTTGATGTCACAATACTAAATGACTCTTTCAGCCTATTCTGCTAAACATATATTCTTTTTATTAATGGTCGCAACACTTATGGCACCACCATCTTTCAGTAAATCAATAAAACAGCAGTGCCAACATTTCCCCGGTGTGCTAGTGAGAGAGGCAGAGAAATAGTGAGACAGCACCTACTTGTTAGAATATAATATGGATATTATACTAATACCGTGATATGACACTATATACCAGGGGTACTCAAACTTTTTTATTAAAGGTCCACTTGTGAACTTTATACAAGGTCACTGGTCCGGATCAATGCCAGTAAAGTCACCCCCCCCCCCTTGAAACGAAACTGAAATTAAGAAGCAGTTTCATATGGCGCGCTATGCATGGGGCCCCCTTGAGGGGGTTTCCCGACATGTCGTTGCAGTAAATGAAAGGGTGTTTCATCTTGTCGTTGCTGTGGACCTTCTTAACCTACCTTCTTTGGGGGCCCCCTTCTGGTCCAAGCACTTGCCTGCCTTGCCTGTCGGCAAACGGCGCCACTTTATACACTCACACATTCAATACATACATACAGTATGGTGGCTTGGCTGTTTGTCTGTAGTCAATGCCTTGAACCTCGGCAAAAAAGGCATTAGAAGCATTAGAAAGTCAAGGTAAACTTGCGGTTAACTTGCGGTCTGAAATGAGTGTCACGCTCGCGCACACAAGTAAATATATATGCACGTTCATTCTCACTATGCGTCAGACACAAGACGCGCGTACACAATGATGTACATTCATTTATCAGAATCAGATTTTTTTTTTTTTTTATATAATGGGACACAGGGTTTGGTTCGGATTGATTTGCAGTTCGGTCCGGATCCGGACCTTGGTCCGGAGTTTGAGAAGCCCTGCTATATACCATCTTAGATGTTGGTATATATATCGCTTTAATTTTCTGAAATGTTCTAGTTATTCTATCATATGCATTAATATGCATTACCTTGCAACATGTTTTGTTTTTATACATTGTGCAGAATTTCCCCTGTGCTGAATAGTCGATGCAAGACAGCAAATGACCGAGGAGGAGGGAAAGAAAAGCAAAACATAAAAACGTCTCCACCTCCACTTAAACCTGAAACACTATGGTTACACAATCTGTTATAGAATTAAACTTAACATTTCCCTTATAGAACCTCTTGCTTTTTTGTAACCCAAGTGCTATTTCTGTGGCATAGTACCAAGCCTGAAAATATAAAAAAACTGAAAACTTTGTTCCCCCAATAAACAGTGAGTGGTTACTGAATAAAAGAACGCTGTTGGTTAATAAATAACCGGTATGCTCCCAGATGCTTTGAACAATAGAGTCTACAAAGCCGCTAAGCTTATTAAAAGAGCTATGATTTGTAAATGGATGAAAGGCAGGGCGGCTGCATAGCAAAGGTAGATTTTGTGCCTTTCAAGAATACACACTGTTTAAAACCCAATAATTGCCTGATCAGAATATGAACAAACTACTGGGTCAGCAGCCAGACCTTAAATACTGAGATCACACTGCTCCTGATGGGACAATCTATGACAATCACATCAACCAATCTGAACACAGTACGCTCTACATTGGAATATTTGTTTGTAATTACATGGAAAAAAAGTCCAAAAGGAAGTGTGAAGCTGGGTGCTTCACACCCCTTTTGATTGACTTATTGTTCTGTGTTCTAAAGGAGATCTCGACAACGCATCAGCGCTGTTATCAAACACAGGGTTCCTGCAGGTTTCGCCAACTCGAATTTAAGACTTTTTAAGACCTTATTAAGACCACTTTGAATAGAATTTAAGACCTATTTCACGGCAAGAAAGTATGAAGGAAAATTGCTAGGAAAGAAGAAATATGTCCCATAATGACTTTCAAAGTAAATGTATTCATGTTCAACATAAGAGCAATGACTGAACATAACAGCATAACAGTACAGAACTGTGTTAGCCAAAAAGTGTGCATGTGTGTGTGCTTGTGTGTGTGTTAGGGCTGTGCAATTAATCGTATTTTAATCGCAATTACGATTTTGGCCTGCCACAATTACAAAAACAACATAATCGAAAAAAACGATTATTTTGCTTTGCTAGGTTGTAACAATGCACCACAACATATTTGATCTAATTCATTTTAGTCTAATTTATTTGTATATGTTTAGTAGCTTGTGGAAGTGCGCTCCAAAATATTTGTTGATCTTGAGACACAGGAAGGAGAAAAGAGTACCGCGATAATAATAAATAGACACTTTCATTGTCAGGTACCTTTCAAATCCCATCATTTTTAAGACCTTCTAAATCCTATTTAAGACCTTTCTTATTTTTTTGGTCATATTTTAGACCTTTTTAAGGCCTTAAATTCAGATTATCAAATGTAAGACTTTTTAAGACCCAGCAGGAACCCTGCAAACAGACTAGCATCGTCCTCTTGGATTTTATTATCTGTTTGTGCTAATATATATGTTTGACTTTGTTTTTTCACTAATACAACCAAACAGAAGATGTGGCTCTTTGTCTTTGTTATTATAGTTTCCATCTCAGAGAGACGGTCAAAGACGCTTTTCTGAAAATGTGCAATGTTTTCAAATCAAACCAGTCATAACTGCTGCAGAGCGCTCGGAAAAGACGCTGCTGTGCTTTTTCTCCACATGGTTACATAAGATGCCATGCACACTGTGTAGACACTCTTTGAGGCAGATGTTACTAGCCAGTGTGAAAGGGGACCCACAAACATCTGTTGTCTCCTGGGAACTGTCAGTTGTTATTTTGAGACTCTGCTTTATATATTTAAACCTCTTGCTGTAACGATGTACAGTATATGTAGTGGTTAATCTCTGGAGCAGGTACTCACCCTCCTGACCTCCTCTTCCCCCCGCGGCCTGGCACAGCTCCTCCCATCCTCACCTGACCGGCTCCAACGGCCCCCGGCATGGCGACGGTCCCCGGCAACTCACTGCCCATCTCTGGAGGACACAAGAGCAGAGTCAGCACCAGTCCACAATCCAACATCGTTTCCTATTTCTTCAATACTTTTAAAAACATTTTCTCTAGTATCTGACATGTTTTGAAGAGTGATTCATCTTAAAAATATAGAAATAGATGTATTTAATAATATATATAATGTATGTAAAAATATATTTTGAAAGGCCCCACTCTTGTGTGGAGTTTTTGACCAGAGTTTTGCCATAAGGCCAAAGCAAGATGATCTGGTAACTCAATTGTATCTTCTGCATGTCAGACATACATTGTTTTGAAATGTGACAACAAAGGAAATGAATTAGACTGCAGGCTGACAAACAATGCATGTTTCAGAATATTCATAATTCAACTCTGCCAATGATTTATGAGCAAGACAATGCAACACCTTTTTTAGGCCCCAATGATACACACTTTTTGTTCTTGAAAAGAAAAATACATTATTGTTCCACAGAAATAATTTGTTTAAAATGATTTGAACTGATTTCCAAAATGTCTGGATCTATGGAAAGAAAGATTAAAAAGCTTAACTGCATCACAGCTTATCACCATAGAGAGAGAGAATGAAACGGAAATATTTGGTAAATCAAGAAATCATGACCCCAAGACCGGGTCAGAACATAATCCACATGGTTGCAATAGGACTCCTTTCCAACCTCCCAACAACACACCGATTTTGAACTTACTATAATTTAAGAGAAGTTGAAATATAAGTCTGTGATGCTAGAACCTGCATATTTGGGGTTCTTTGTGATTGAAACATGCTTAAAGAATAACACATTTAGTGTGTCTATCAACCAGTCTGGTTAATTGGTGGATGTATAAAAAGAACTGGATACAACGTTGGCGATGGGGGAAAATAACTCTGGATTCAGCTTTTAGCGCATTATACAACCGTTAAGCCTTAACGATTTAAATAAGGGCTATCGAGACTGGGTAGTAGATTAAACAAAAAAGAAATCTGATTTACAGATGTCTCTTTCCTCATGTTAGTCAATGGGGAAAAGTATTTTTGGGCCTTATGAAGTCGCAGAGTGACTAGGGGTGTAACGGTTCACAAACATTTCGGTTCGGTACGTACCTCGGTTTTTAGGTCACGGTTCGGTACGCTTTCGGTACAGCAGAAAAAATGATCACATAAGATAAAATATTTGTTGGGGTTTTTTAATTATTATTAAACTGTGAATAATGTATTCACTCAAATACAAAATATAATAAAATAAACATTAAGGTGCAGCATTTCGATGAACTGAAATAATCTGTACTGTACTAGTGCTCACCTAAGCAGCCAGCTTGACATTAGGACTTGCTTGTCATTGTATTCTCATGTTTCTTTTTAAGAAAAAGGAACTTGTCCACATTGCTTGCCGAAAGGGCAGATCTGCTGGCACTAACAATGTCTCCTGCTGTGGAGAACACCCTCTCGCTAGGGACAGAGGTAGCAGATACAGCCAGGTAGCGCTTTGCTAACATGGCAACATAAAGATATTTGGCGTTGTGTTATAGCTTTGGCTCGGTCTGACATTTTTGCGAGTGGTGGAGGCTTAAATGCTAGTGGGAGTTGAGTTTGCACTTCAGTCTTTTTTCTTTTGGTACCGGTGATATTCACGTTCAGGTGATGCCTTTTCAAATGAGTGTGCAAGTTTGATGTATTGCCAGCCGCGTAACCAATGTTAGTTGAACAATGCCGACAAACAGCTTTGGTTCGGTCCACCTGTCTTTGTCCGTCATCCTTGTACGTAACTGCATAACCAAAATGTTCCCAAACCGGAGACTGCAATGATGCTGGAGGATTTTCGAGCTCAACTTTATCTGCGTTCGCGATTTCGACAGTTCCTCAAATTACTGAGTAAATTTGAACGCATCCCTGTGACCAGCTCTCACAGTATGCCTCTCGTCCAATGAAATGACTTGAACCCAATGTGAGCAAATTACACTGAATGCTGAGACGCAGCACCTGAGATTACTTCCAAAAAGTTTTTCACGTTCTCAATTTTTTACGTTTAACGTTATATTAGTTCGGTACACTTCGGTACACACGGGTACCGAACCGAAGGGCTCATACAGAATATTTTCGGTACGAATACGTATACCGATACACCCCTAACGGCCCCTACACACGGCGGCGTGCGTGTAAAAGTGACACAAAAGTTATATTACCACCGTTTGGGCACAACAAACATTTGCTTCAGTGTCAGGCGCACTTCCTGGGGGGTTAAACCCTGCAGGGTAGAACAGATGACTTTCTTAGCAACATTGGGTTAAAATGATCAGGGCTTTAAACGTTGGTGTGAGTGTGAGAAAAAACCCTGTAGTTCTGAACTTCAGTTTCAGCCTTCAGTCTCCAGACCCACAGCGCCGCCTGGGGCTCTGGTTACCTGCTTCAATACCAAATACTGTCTGATGTTTGGTAATACACACACATCCCCCCCCAATTGTCTTTATCTTGTGTCCCACATTCACTAGCACAGTGTGAAGACAACACACAGAAGAAACAACCCAAAACCACTGACAGAAATAAAAACATTACATCACTGCTAAATTAGATAATTAACTACCAAAGACATAAACTGACATGAAAACTAGGGATGTCCCGATCACCTTTTTTTGCTCCCGATCCGATTCCGATCATTTGATTTTGACAATCTGCCGATACCGATTTTTTCCGATACGATCTTTATGCAATGCATTAAGAGAAAAAAAAGGTAACAGATAACGGCTGTTCATCCAACGCGATGAATTCAGCTATCTTGGCTGTTATTTTGTTGGCCTTTTCACTGTTCTGGGGCAGTTTCTCTTTCCTTTTAAAAGTCTCTGAGTGGCCGCTGTGTACTCGGCGTGTTGTTGTTGGTGTTTGTTTCTCAGGTGGCGTATTAGATTGGTCGTGTTGAACGTAGCTCTGTTCTTTCCACCACGCGGAACCTCCGCCTTGCAAACATTGCATCTGGCTGTTACACTGCCTTCGCTTTCAATTTGATAATACTTCCAAACTCCTGACAGTTTCTCTGTCCCGTCTCCCGAGCCACCAGCTGAACGTAGCCTCTTGTTAGCTTACTGCTACTATTAGACACTGCGCCCACTCTGTTGCCAGATTTGAGAGAAATAAGCAACCCGGTCTAGGAAAACAAGCCCAAAAGAAGCAACACATACATGATGTTGTGTAATTTTAAACCAAAACTAAGGCCTCAGGATGACTTTAAGACGTGAACATGGTAATTTTTGTTTTGTAACATTAAAGGTAGGGTAGGTAAGTTTGAGAAACACTTTTTGTTATATTCCGTGGAATGCTCTTAACATCCCGATAGCAATGAATATCTGAAGTGCTTTGACAAAAAATCCATAAAGAAACATCATCTGTGGAAGCTGTAATACTGTAAAAAGCACGACCAATCATCTGAGCCGGCCCGGCTAAAGTAACTGGATGGCCTACCTGCCTGTCAGCCTTCCATCTGTGCACAGACTGATCTCGTGCCCTCATTGGTCATGTGCGCGTTCGTGTGTGTTGGAGGAGGGGCTCTGTGAGGAAGTGGCAGATTTTCTCCGGTTGTGTTATTTCAAATTCTAGCGATCTCGAGCCGGTTTCTCAAACTTACCTACCCCACCTTTAAATAAAATACAAATATTTTATAAAAAATATATATATATATATATATATATATATATATATATATATATTCCCGATCCCCGATTTTTTTCTCCCGATTCCGATCTTTTGAAAATCACGTGATCGGCTCTGATCCCCGATCACGTGATCGGATCGGGACATCTCTAATGAAAACACTTAAAGCAAAAAAGGAAAGTAAAGAGGTACAAAAATACTAAATTATATTAAACATTTTCTTTACTTGGTAATGGAGGTAAAAACAATGCTGACAGGATCAGAATCAGAATACCTTTATTAGTCCCACAGAGGGGAAATTTGCATTGTTACAGCAGGAAAGAGCCACAGACAGCTTAATGTCACATATGTTAAAAAAAAGTACTAAGTTATGATATAATACAAATATAATAAAAAAAATAAAACTTAAGAAAAAATACTTTTCAAATTACAAATCCTGTAATCCGGATGTATACTGTCTCCATCTTCCTCTCATATTTACCTCTCCCTCTCCCTCAGTACATTATTTTCCTCAATGTTTATACCCCACTCCATGCCTCACTGTTTTCCCCTCCATCTCTCCGCTCCATTCACCCCCCAATCACTCACTCTCTCACTCATTGAGCCAGCTGTAATGGATCGGCCAAACAAACCCTCTGCTATGCCCCGGTGCAGCGAGTAACATAGTTAATATTTGATACAGAGTGCATTCCCACCCCCAACCCCCGTCCACATCTTTCCAGATAAACGGAGTCACACTCCAGTGCAGGCCTTCCAGGAGCAGTGCTCCCATCACTCATTCATGAGGTGGCTTTGGTACCACACGGCTCTAAACCAGCGTACTCTGACAAGAGACAGCTTCTCACAATCAGTGCAGTCATCAGCCACAGCCGTCTGAAAGGCACACATTATTACCAGTGGTATCAGGTACTGTTCTGAAGTACATTTATCAGGTACTTGTACTTTACTTGAGTGTTTCAATGGACGCTACTTTATACTTGTACTCCACAGCATTTTTTAAACAAATATTGGACTTTTCACTCCACTACATTTTGACAAGATTAGTTACCAGTTACTTTTTTCAGGTTCATTATTAATGCAACTATTCAATCAACTAATACATTGGGATGTACTAATATTGATGGAGTTACCTGGCAGTATAAAAAGTATTCAAGTTATTTTATCAGCTGCAAACTTAAAATTAACACAATGCATTACAAATGATAATCCAGTAATATCATATTTATTATTAAAAAGATTGCCACTTTGGATAGCGAGTACTTTTAAATGTAGTACTTGAGTATATATTACTGTTAATACTTTTTGTACTTTTACTTAAGTATAATTTTGAATAGGTTACTGATTATTACACAAAACATGAACAAGCCGTGGTGTTACACCTGTACCATTGAAACAATATATTGGCTTTTTAAAGCAAGCCCAATTGGTCACCTTTTCTGATAAAATAAGACATTGAAGACAAAACGCTGTGTGTGTCCTCGGGGGGGCTGTGTGATGATCAGGTATTGACATTTAAACAGAAAAGCTCTCAACTATAGGGGTGTACTACGACGACAGATTAGTGGGTTAGCGAGGTTTGTTGACCCTAAAGCCAGAATTTTCCATATAACGGTGGCTCTCTTTTGAGCTGGCTACATCACCATGGTAATTTATGCTGCAGACATAAACTGCTTCAGACCAGATTATGTTCAGAGTATAGGATTTAAATAGTCTCAAAAGGGCCGATCATTCACTAGTTTCTTTGAGAATTCCTAATGGTAAATTTGGACATTCCAGCGGTAGTTATTTATCGCTAACAGAGAGTTGCTTAGGAGAACAGACCATTGCTCAGGCAAACACACGTATGGTGAAAAAAGAGAGAACAATTTGAAGCAGAAAAAAAACAGCGTAATATACCACCTGACAAAGGCCTGTGCTATAATGCTTCAATTAACTGGCTATTCTTTATAATACTCAGATCAATAGGAGACAGAGATGTTAAGTTATAGATCAAGGGTTTTTATTATTATTTACAGCAGGGGTGGGGAACCTTTTTCCTCTCAAGGGCCATTTACATTTTTACAACATCCTCCGAGGGCCGTACAAATTATTGACCTCTGCTTAAAAAAACTCAAATCACAGCCCATTCATTTCGCCTTTCTTTCATGCTGTGCAAAGAAAAAGCAACCTCTTAATCCAGATATACCATGACTCGCGCATGCATGCACGTGCACGGTGTGGCATGACCACCGAAACAGGAAGATATGAACACAAGATGTGTGCAAATGTATTTAGTTTCCTATCCATGTGGACATCATTTAAGTGGGGGGGGACCTAACCTCCTCTAGGGGGGTCCTCACCTCCTCCAGGGGGGTCCGGGGGCATGCTCCCCCGGGAAGATTTTTTTTTAAATGTTGAAGTTAAAAGCATCAATCTGGTGCACTTTGAGAGCAACATGAAGAGATCTATGGATACATCTCTCAACACCCATATGAAACAGAACTGTAAGCAGATTTATTTTTCTTTATGGATATTTTACAAATCACTCCCCTTTTAAACTGTATTCTTGTTTATTATAGCAACTTTTTTGTTACTGTTATATAGTATTTTATACCGGTTTACTTTATTCTCTTATTTGTTTATAACTATAATGATCACATCAAGGTGTGCCTTAACCTCACCTCACCTCACTGAGGTTATTTGAGCCTCTCAGTCTGTCAGGAGAGAGCTCTCTTCCACCTGGTCATAGAAAAAGCTCTTTATATTCGTTAGCATAGCTAGCTAACCAGATGCTAATAACAACAGATCGCCACTGGGCTTACAACTAAAGACACAACCACGCAAAAACTGCGGCATGTGTACGGCTCCTTATGGGTACTGCAATATTTGAAGTGCTGGAGCGGGGTTCTGATGCTCTCCGTCAGCAATACACCACGTGATGACACGTTACGCTCGTGTTGTGTTCAAGGAACCTGTCAATGGCCAGGAAAAACAGGCACTCGCTTGTTTAATTCTTTTGCAGTCTAGATTTCTTTAAACATTTTTGAAGTTGTCCGTCAGTCCGTGAGTCGGATCTCTTCCTCCCGAAAACGAAAACTCTTCGGTTCTCCAAGAATTACACAAGTCACCCAAATCAGCGTTAAAAAAGCAGGAGGCGCCAAAAAGCGACTAATTTGCATGCATAAAGGAGGATCAAAAGGGCTATGGGCAGTCATATCAATCTGCAGAAAAAGTTAAAAGAAGTTAACTTTAACGTCAGCTGTGGAAAGCCAACATTTTTTTTTTTGTTGATGGCTAAACTGTCCCCGGTAGAGAAAAGACGTTAAAAGACTTGGACAGCTACAGAAAACCTCGATCAGTGCAGTCATGTTAAGTTATGTTGCTGTCGACGCAGTTCCAGTCATTGGTACGCAGTGGAACAGAGTATATTTTCATTTAGCGGAAGCAATACCATTGTTTAAGTTAACAAAATAATTTCTTATCAGTATTGTGAGTCGTGCCGACTTCTGTAGTATGTAACCGTGTAATAAGCGGTATAATGTGCAGTGAAGTGGTGAGTAAGGAAAAAAGAACACCTATCTTTAGTTTTGTTGAGCCAGCTAAAGCAAAAACTCTAGCTCTGTTAAACTTGCTGTGTAGTATAACCCCTGGTCTTTGTTTTAATTGCTCAGCTATTTAACAAAAAATCACTGCCTATGATCTAAAGGCCCTGACACACCAGGCAGTCACCAGAGAACTCGCCGACACCGACTGTTGCATCGGCGAGTTCTCCTGCGTCTTGGCCGTGTGTCGCACTGGAACACACCGCAAAGACTTCAGCCAAGCACGTACGAACTGCGCATGCGTGAGTGGCAATAACTCTCCTTACCAGCAGGCGGCGGTAGTGTGTATTCGTCATTCAAAAGAGGCAACAACCGGAAGACAGAGAAGAAGAACAGACTGATATAAACAAACAAATAGCGTTTGCGTTCCATTTTCACTCTCGTCCATCGAAAACATGTTTTAGAATATAAAAATACATGAATGATGAAATGAGCACATAAAGTGCAGACATACTATAAAATCACAGTTAATAGACCTGCATCTGATGATCGCAGTGTTCTGGCGGGTGTGTACTTTATTGAGTCAGCAATGTAGTAATGTATGTAATGTAATAATGGCCACTTCTTGCTACATTTCCATTTCCATGTGATGCTTTTATCCGAGGCGACTCACAATAGGTAAATGAACAGCAGTAGACAGTATCTCATTTACTTAGACACTGCACTTAAGGACAATGTTGAGGTACTTGAGACTAATCCTGCAACTTTATACTGACAAATAAACCGATGAGATGAAAAACCGGACTTGACCAAACAAATCACAGAGCTCTCAGCAGAGGACAGCCGGGGACGCTCCCGCCGATATCAGAGATGTCCCTGCTATGTGTGGGAGGTAAGAGAGGACATTTAAGGGCTATGTTTGATGTCTTTAAGTATCACCTGCTGGGGTTTAGCTGCTGTCCTGTGCCTTTTTAAATTGTTTGTTCACGTCCCTCACTTCTGTTTCGCTTCTCATTTGCTAGCTGAACAGCTGATCAGAGTGGTTTCTTGGCCCGATAGCTTGTGTCCGACAAATTCAACATGTTGAATCGGCCATGTGTCGACCGTGAAAGGCCAAATAAGGCGTGTCACGGCCGAGGGTTCGGGACACACCAAATTGACTTTGGGCGACAGGGCACGCTTTGTCGCCAGACAACCGAAGACGGCCGATATTGGCCTGGTGTGTCTGGGCCTTTAGTTTAAACAAGGCAGGCTGACAACAGAACCACAAAGGAACAGAAGAGCTGGGGTGTCTGAGCCAGGGTCGCTGCTAACCCCCTCACTCTGAGCAGCTGGTGGATTAACTGGCTCTTGAAGAACTCTCGGACACAATGTTGTGTTCACAGCTTCAACCTAACTGCGACCACTGACAAAGCAGCATTAGCAGACACACAGCTAACTACTCTGCAGCTAACGGGGCCTTTACCCGAACATTTTCAAATGTCTAGCCTTGTATCATGACAAACCTAACATTAAGATGCCTACTGGTATTATTATGAATAATACACTGGGGCACACCCCTGCATGACTGATTAGGATTCTTGCTGCTTACTCTCACAACCACAGAAGTTAGCTAGTGCTACAGTCCTTCAGCACCATGAGGAAGGATTTTTGAGGTTGATCTTAAATGCATGGCAAGTGTTTCAGGTTTCTGTTGGTGAACAGTCTTGAACACAAAGCTAATCTATCAGTTTTAAGGTCACACTCATTGATCTTCAGACAGCCGGAAGTTTAAATACCCCGAGGTGAAATGCATTAATGAGTCTGCAGGGAGAGCAGAGGAACGATGCACTCTCTCTTCTTTTCCATCACGGCCTCCCTCAGTCAAGGTTGTTTCTGTTCTCTCTCTGCTTCCCTCACAACACATGTATCAAACAGCCTCAGGACATTAAAGGTGGGGTAGGTAATATTGGAGAAACCAGCTCGAGTGCGCTAGATATTTAAAATACACAGCCGGGAAAAATCTGCCACTTCCTCACAGAGCCCCTCCTCCAACACACACGAACGCGCACATGACCAATGAGGGCACGAGATAAGTTTGTGCACAGATGGAAGGCTGACAGGCAGGTAGGCCATCCAGTTATTTTAGCCAGGCCGGCTAAAATGATTGGTCGTGCTTTTTACAGTACTACGGCTTCCACAGATGAAATGTTGTTATGTATTTATTGTCAAAGCATTTAATGTATTTATTGCTATCGGGATGTTAAGAGCATTCCATGGAATATAACAAAAAGTGTTTCTGAAATAAATGACATACCCCACCTTGGCTTTAACCAAAGGGAATAAACTAACAGACGTATTCAAAGTAGTTTCTTGAATTCTTGAAATGTAACCAACAAAAACAAATATTCTTAAAAGACCTGGATGAGAAATATAAATATGTTACAACTATCTCTGAAACAATAACTGACTTAATTAAAAACCTATTTTTGTCGTATGTCTGTCATCTGAATTAATTCCTTTTTATTGTGCTGCAGACTATCTTGGCCAGGTAACTCTTCAAAATGCTTTGATATGTGGCTAAGACTTAGATATATAAAACGCTTTGAAACATTGATTATTAACCAGTGTTCCTGAAAATTAAATAGTCTTTCTGACATTATTATAAACTGCTTGGTTAAGTATATGGAAAGTTTGTCAGACCAAATCACAACAGAGTAGTTTAACAGTGACCAGCTATTATTTGTGTAAACATTACATTGGTAATTATCTATTTTGTATCATTTTAAGGCACATTCTTGCCTTAACTTTTTATGTTTATACAAATATGTTATTCAACTGATTTGGGTGTATTTTATTTATTTCATTCTAACATGTAGCAACTGTCACAAAACAGTTTCCCAGAGATAAATAATATTCTGATTCTGATGTGCAAATAACAGTACATTTATTTGTAACTGGTGTTGTTACACTTGAAATAGCTCAACACCAATGGAGAGTGTTTTAGAAATGGAGAAATCATGAAGGATAAACGGCCTCATAGTTGAACACAATGTAGAAGCCATTCAAACAATGATATGAATATTAATGTCAAGTACAATATCAGAGCTTATCTTACTTTGTGAATGCATAAACACACAAGGAGCAGAAGAAATACAATTAAATGGCAATATATAATTATTATTATATATGGCTTTGCCCTCTTTTATGGAACGTTGATAATGATTGATTGCCTGATACACTGTGGCCTATTACTACTATATATCAGCAGCTTTAGGATACAGATCATTGTATAGGCATATGTTGTCAGATGAAGTCACAAGAATTGACTCCCTTCTTTGAAAGGTATAGATACTTAAATTAAAATAGAATGCCTGATATACTGTACTCCTTTGTAAGTTAAAGGGGACCTATTATGCAAAATTCACTTTTTGATGTCTTTTACACATAAATATGTGTCCCCGGTGTGTCAGGGAACTCACAAAGTGTCAGAAAACAAAACCCTCTCTTTTCCTCCTTACACACATCTCAAAAAAAAAAAGGGGCGGGGGGGTGTGCTAACAAGCCGATCCAGAATTTTTGCTCCCATTACGTCATTGGCGACACCCGGCCGACATGACACGTCCCAAACTATCGTCTCCGGCACACGTGACACGTCCCAACCTATCGTCTCCGTATATAGTCGCAGCTGTGTGTCTGTGTATTCAGCAGGATGTCTGCAGGAGGCACTTAGAGTAAAGTTGTTATATATAATACATATAATGGCACTGTTCTAGCGCTAAACACTTAAGAAAGAACATGTCAAGCTATGTGCTGTATCAGAAACAATGCGCGGCGTGTTTTGGGAGTAATATGCTGCGTGTTTACATAAGCAAGCATGCTAACACTCAGAGCTAACCATGGAGCTAACGCTGTAGGCTACTGGAGAGAATATGTGTAACGTAATGTCCTTGTGGTAAACCCTGCGAGAGAGAAAGGTTTGAGCTCCATACCGTTTCAGAAATAAAGCTTGAAGTGGTTAGGAACATAATATGGCATTTAATCACCGCAGCATTTAGCTGAGCTTTTCCCGGTAGAAATCTCTCTAGCAGGGGAGAGCTGCGTGACGCTACAAAGGGGCGTGGCTAGCAGCAGGCATGGCTACAATGGGTGATCGGTTTGGTATTTTAAGCAAAAAACTTCCCAGACATGTTTTGTATAGGTATGGCCCTACAATATATGTTTCCAATATAGCATAATAGGTCCACTTTAAATGGCCAAACACCTGAAATACACAAAGAAAAACTTTGCCTGAAGAAAATACAATACTGTATCAAATTGACAAAATTGGGGCTACTAGCAAATTATCTTATTGATCGTTTAGTCAGTTAAAAGGTCAGTAAAATAGAGAGAAATTCAGATGAAAGTTGACTGCTGGGGTCAGAGAGTGTTTGCCTTATTTTAGTTTGATAAGTAACTTGGATAATGACTGAAAATAGTAGCATGGATTGAGTAATTTTCTGTATATCAATCCACACATGGGTACATTCAATACTTGATAATGTCCAATGCACACTGCAGTTGGATCTTTGTAAGCAACAGTCCTCTGGAAAGAGCCTCATTAGGTAATTTCACTCGTAATGTTTCACAGGCTCTTACACCAATTGGATCTGGGTGCAGGCCAGCTGCACATAATCCTGCAGTGACACAGCATTCCCACATCCAGAGCCTCTGGTCCGAGGTCAGCTCACCTGACTGTACTGCCAAGCCCGGGGAGCACAAAGGCAGATCACAGATCAGCAGGATAACTGTCCTGCTTTGGCTACAGCAGCAGCAGCATTAGGCATGACTTAATTCTAACCGGTTTCATCAGCGGATAGAGGAGCTGCACGTAACTCTCACTGCACGCTCAACATCTGAGTGGATCATCACAGTACAGCACATGCAATTGCAGGGGGGGGTGCTGAACTAATATACAGTCCCTGGTAGTTCTGTGCTGCTTGCCTTCAACATGTATCCCTCTCATCCTTCCATACAAGATATTACTCTGATCTGCAGTGACATTCATCTGTTTGCATCTTACAATTTATTTATTTATTACTACAATAGTATTTTATGTTTACATTATAATCTTGTTGATCTTATTCTATTTGAATGTATATAGACTCCTGCATTTACTTGTTTACTTACAACATTCTCTGCATCATTTAGCTTATTGAATTTATATGTTTTTAACTCATTCTGCATTACCCGCACATTGGTCTTGCAAGATAATCTTGCACTAATTTGATATACTCCGTTTCTTCTTGCACTATTTTATTGTTTTTAAATTAGTTTTTAGGTCTTATATATTATGATGCATTGTTGGAGGAGCCTGGGCCTTAAGATTTGTATTGCCATATTTACACCGTAGGTACTGTGCGTATGACAATGAAGCCTTCGAATCTTGTATACATGTTGAATTGGATCTAAAATGACCAACAGATTGCTTTTATTTTTTTTTAAAAGATTAAGGGGAAGCCTTGGTTTTGTCTTTCATATGGCCCTTTTTTTATCTGACAGGGTTATTTTCTCATGTGTGTACATTGCTTATTCTAAAAACACCCCTCCTAGACACTCTGTATGCAGCCAATGTGTTAATAACCAGACAATTCTTTATTTATATTCTCTTTTCATTTGCATTGCCAATGAGGTGGCACAGAGCGTGAGATAGAGTGTGGTTGACATGTTTTCATATGGAGGTCATAGAAGCTCATCCATCCTTTATACAAGAGTATTTACTTTTTCTTGATTTAGACAGATCTTTTTGATGTTATTGTTTTTTAACCAAATACTGCGTTTCTTTCTACTTGACATCCTATTTGGAGCAAAAGTTGTTTTCTAATGATGCAGATCCACAGACATACCATGCAATAGCCACTGTAGGTTAAGTCAACTGTAATTAATGTAATGCATTGCAATGGCAGTTGGCCATATTAAAATGATTAACTGTATTATTTGAATACTGTACATTTCAAGCTCAGTCAAAATAAAGTAGGCTAATGATAGCAAGATGATACAGTACATTTGCTCAACTTATTTTATACTGTCTGGGGTGAGACAAATAAACTGTGATTCTATTAAGATGTATATACTCAAGTTTAACATAGTATCATGCCTTTCGCTTTACAAACCTGTTCTAGTCATTTCACATTAACTTGTATTCCTGGTTCACACAATTTCGTGCTGCCCATTGAGGCAAAAGACTGAATGAACAGCCTTCATACTAAATGTAAAGCCTTTCTGCACGATATTGATTCAACAGGCAAGGAACAGGGAAATATAAGTGACAACATTTACCGATAACAAATGTAAAAATGTCCCCGACGAAACACAGACCAAATGAAGGGCAGAGCAGCGATAGCGATATGCAAAGTAACCTTTTGTATCCCAGAGAGGAGAGCAAAGGCTCGGCGAGAGAACGATGTGTGCTAGCCCAACCGAGGAAACCAACAATACGACACCATATAAGGATAAATACATAGAAACACACTAAAACCAACTCGTTATGACTGCTAAACTGGCTGCAAATGTGTGAAGAATAGCAGTGTTGTGAGCGGCGGTCAGTGGGGGGAGGGGGATGGAGGATGGAGTCAGGCTTCGGCGGCCTGTCCCCGCTTCAGCCTGTCCAGCAACAGTGTAAAAGATTCTAAATGTTCTATTTAACACTAAGAAACATTCATATTTCCAACCACCAACAGCTCCGGTACTGACTTACCGGACGGGTTGACCGCGGCGGGAGTTGCCATGTTTCCTCGCTGGAGAAAAATAACAAAACGGCAGCGATGGAGATGACGCACAATACGGCGAGAGCAGCCCGTGAGAAAGCGTCTAAACTCCGCGGGATTGGCACGCGAGGCTCGGTCCGACCGCCTTACATCTGTTAGCTCGGAGGAATCTCGGTTCAAAGGACCCCAAAAGAAGCCTGTTTCTACCGAGAATATATATATGTAGATAAAGATAAAGTATATGTTTAATGAGGAAAAATCTCCAAAACCAGATTTAGTAAAATGCAAGATGTCTGAATGGTAGCACCGCGAGATTTTAGGGTTGCTTGAATAAATTAATGTTATACAGTGTGACTGCTGCAGTGAAGAATGTGATGCAAAGCCGGGTGGTGTTGAGTGTAGGCAGATGCTGTGTGGAGAGTGTGTTGATATTTATTTATTTATTTAATCGTTTATTTGAACCGGGACAGTGCACATTGATGACAAGTGTAAATGAGCCGGATTTTAGCTTTGAGCTAATTTCCATCCGTAGTCCCGTCACATACAACATATAAGAACTTGACATATACATAGCAAAAATAAATACATGATATGCAGGAAGAGCATGAGCAGCACACAGGCATTTACCACATGGCAGTACAATGTAGCAGCTATGATATATAAAGTGCAAGATAAGATAAAAGTGCTACATAAAGTGCAAGAGGAGATACCCCTGTATAAAAGTGCATTTAGCGGTGATACACGTCTGTTTGTTGCTCAACCATTCGTTAAGTTGTCCTTTAAAACTATTGAGAGTGGGACAATCCCGTATCTCAGTTGGGAGGCTATTCCACAATGAGCTGCCTTTAATGGAGAGTACATTTTGTCCAAAAGTTATCCGTCTATGGTGGACTTCACAGTCTCCTCTGGTTTCTGACCTAGTGCCGCGTCCAGTGTGTTTTTTGTGGATGAATTCACCTAAGGGAGGGGGGGCCAGCCCATGTAAACATTTATAAAAAAACACATACTTTTAAAAGACTTCAAATAGTCAAAACTCAAGAAATTGTGTTTATCAAGGATGGTACAGTGGTGGTATGAATTTGGCTTTCTGTCAAACACCTTGATAGCTCTCTTGTAAAGCTGTTCTATTGGTTTCAGGTTTGTGGCACAAGCAAACGACCAGTTTGTAAAACATTATTCAATGTGGGATAGAATCATACATTGAATACTCCTCCTCATGCTATTAAAAGCTGCCCGGTTGATAGTGGTGCCAAACTGTTGTATTCTAGCAAATAAATACAAGAGTAAAGAAACATAGGCTACTGCAGTTTGAAAGAAAAAAAATAATACAGATAAACTATTTATAAAAAATCAAAAAAGTAATTTATTGCAACTTACAAACCATTTTGAAAGGATGACTTAATAGAAAGTGGTACTATCATTTATCATAGTATGAGTAATAATAAAAAATACTCAAAGCTAAAGTAATAATCATAACACTACACCAGAGCCCAACTAATACAGTTTAAGATAACAATATTTGGTTAGATGTTTTTATGTTCTGTGGGCTATAGCAATTTCAACACAATACACCTCACATATGTTATGTTTTTGTTTTCTTTGTACTGTTTCTGTTCTGATTTTATGTAAAGCGTCTTTGAGATTATATTAGCGCTATAATAATCCCATGTATCATTATTATATGTTGTGAATTATAATATGTTGTTTTAAGACCTTTTTTTGGGCTTGTGTTTACTATTCTTTCTGTTTTAGGCTTATTGAGTGTTTATGTTAATATCTATTTTTGTCCGATTCCTTTTTTATACTTTAGGTTAGTTTTCTTATTGTTTAGTGGGAATCTTTAAACGTTACATTCCTGAATTTCTAAAAGCACCAAACATGCATACATTGTAAATAAATACTAGGTACCAAAGCAGGACCCCACCTTAATTTCAGATGATCAAGTGAAAACACAGGTTATTAATTAGTACTCTTGGGAGTCGGGAGGGCTGATCATTTATTCCGGCAAATTACTCAGACCTACTAATTGACCTAACAGAAGTTATTGAGTCTATGTAAGTTTACTGCTTGGCTCAGATCCACCAACGTCAGCAAAATCTCACCTATATTAACCAGCCTAGTCAAAGAGGACATGACAAAAAGAAAATCCATTTGGAGCTTTTTCAAATTTAGCAATAAGTGGGCAGAGAAGCATCTTAATGGCAGATACAGAAATATCAGCTTGTTGGTATATCTTACATGATAGCAAATAACTGTTGACTCATATCCAGAGGACATGAAGGATGAAAGCAAGGCCAATATATTTTTTATCTATGTTTTGATCTACACAACGTTTTTTTCTATATCGTTTTACTCTCAAAATATCTAATTAAAAGAGCTGCACCAACAACGTGTTTATTTACCTCTCAATACTTTCAGACTTCCATAGTCTACCTGTAGCTATCAGCTCCAAGTCCAAATGGCCACAGAGTGAAAGAAAGGTGTTGCTATACTGTGTGTTCTATTATGGGCCTCCACACACTTTGCCAAAAACCACTCAGTTGGATTCCTTTGCTTACTTTCACAACATAGTGACATCACAATGTAACACTTTCGCTTCTATTAGCTAGCACTCCATACACTTACGTGATAGGCTATGGGGCGGGACATCTCTAAGCTGTTGACCAATCACAACAGAGCCGGCCAGCTAACCAATCAGAGCAGACTGGGCTCTGTTTTCAGACAGAGGGTGCCTGCAGCACAGGCAGTATGAGAAAAATAAAGAGCTTTTTGAACATTAAAGCATGGAGACATGTCCCAGTACAGGCACTAAATACTAATATACTGTACACCTGAAAATGAGCAGAATATGTCCTCTTTAATAGTTTTTGAACAATAAAGTAGCTCTATGGCACAAAGGAAAACTTAATATCCGGCTCTAGATATGCAACAGATAGTTTGGGTCCTGTTTTGATATTTTAAACGGTAGAATGAGTGCTTTAACCATATTAGGTTGAATACTTAAAACGAAAGTTAGTTATAATCAAATATAACCAATTATATTCTTGTATAACCCACAATGAAAATGCTTCATATTTTATGATTTTCTATATTTACAGTATAAACAAAACACAAGTGGTTTGTTAAGTTGAATGTAAGGCCTATTATGGTTTATGGGTGTCACAGATAAGAAAGAGGAGACCGTTTCTTCTCACAGCAGTACACAGGGGGGGGGCTCCTGACTTTTTGGAGAAATACTAAGGCCCCAAAAAGGTGTTTATGCCATAGCCGAGAATAATATTTTCCAGTACTGCACACTAGAGGTCATGACCTTTTTACACAAACATGGGAAGGTGTGTCTTATGCCATAGCCAGAGCCATATAATAGAAGAGTTACGACATCTCTGTTCACTCCAATGGACCAGTTTTTTTACAGCAATGGCGGATCGTGGAGCCGTCAATAGTTCCCCGGAAGTTAGCTTGCCGCTGACTTCCGGGGGACTATTGACTCGAGAGGCTCCACGATCTGTGGCTGGCAGCAGAGTTGCAGCGTTCGTGATGGACTTTTAAAGGTAAGAAGACGTTTAAAGATTTATATTGCAGATATTATCAGCACATCTGAGTCAAATGTAACATGTATATTAAAGGATGTTAGTGGATTATCCCATAATCTACTGATTTAGGGAACGTTTACAGATAACAGATTAGGCTAGGATACCGGATAAAGTTAGCGACACACGTTAACCATGAACAGCCTATTAATCCGTTCTCCTAATGTTATTTCATCCAACGTTGTGGAATTAGAGAAAAAGGGCTTCTAAACGTGATTTTTTTGTGGGGTGGAGGAATATAATATTAGTTAAATATAACATTGGGGCACGTGTGATTGTAATGAGTGGAGGTGGAGAAATGACGATCTCCATTTTGGAGTAGGCCTACAAACTAGTATAATAAAGTTAACGTTACACAACAATAAGGAAGAGAGCTATTTGTGTGATACATCGTTATTGATATGAATTTAGAGCATATTTGAGACTTCTAAACAGTAAACAAAAACGTAATTTATGGGTGAGTGTGTTTAGTGTATTCTGTTGATTATTACCTGTCTGTATTATGTTGCAGCTCAGCTGATTTTGAAATGATGGCAAAGTGAGAGTGAAAACACAAGGTACATTTAATACTACTGTTGTATATAAGTAAGCATACTAAACATGTGTTATATCACTGTATTATACAAGTAATCTTGTTAGTGTATATTAGTAACCTACTGTATGGCAGGTGGAGGAGCAGTGATGTTACAGGTGGAGGAGCAGGGATGTTGGCTGGGTGCTGG
>CALSBW010000065.1:865203-881750 GCA_943590975.1 Lindbergichthys nudifrons | reverse complement strand
TGGCTGGGTGCTGGCAGGTGGAGGGGCAGTGATGTTACAGGTGGAGGGGCAGATTCAAATTAATATCACATCCATTACTGATGCCATTTGTCATACTTTGTTAAACTCACAAATAATAAAGTTCCATAACTTCAGTTGGAAACAAAGACCACACCTTATCTCCCCAAGGCAATTTCCCATCCAATAGGTGTGCTATATAGGTGTGTATAACCCTTTCTCCTGTCTGTTTCTCCCTCTTTCAGCACAAGAACCAGAGGGGGATTCAATAGAGCCTGAATACCTGCACTGAGACCCTCACCCTGCACCCTGAGTCTCAACTCTCAGAGTTTTTCAAGCCTTTCCCTGTTATTTGTATTAAACCAAACATTAAGCTTCCCAATGGTGTGGTCTTCGTTTTGTGAAAAAGTGAAAATGCAGTGTTTGAATATGATTACCTCACATATTTTGTTGCGGCTGTCTGTTTTGATTGTTAAATTGCTCCTGCTGACTTGAGCTAGCCATTTTTCCCTCCTCTCTGTGTCAGTGGGGAAGCCGTACATTCTGATTCTTACTCCTTTCTCTGAGCGATTGGAGCATCCCCAGGCAGCACAGCAAACCATGGTGGAGACGATATGCCAGGACAACACGGAGGAAAAGGCACAGACAAACTGCATGACATGCTATTCAATGTTTATTGAATTCCATGTATTTACAATGGATGTTCCTAAAACAACACTTTTAACGTCATAATCATGTTGCTGCTAGTCCATTGATAGTCACCTGTTGGTCTCCTGTCCTTTCTGAAAGTCATAAAGAGTACATTAGTCATTTAGATTACTTATGTCCTCAAGTACCATGGGATTACTGAAATCACCATGAATTAAAAAATGGTAGAAATTAATCTAATCTAAATTTTGAAGCATTCCTTGCCAGCCCCTCCCTCTAAATATATCAATAAACATTAGGGAGTGATGCTCCTGACTACCATACCTGTTTAAGAAGATAATATTTGTTTTAAGTAATTCAAAGCAATACACAACAGCAACAGGCTCTTTAACCAAGGCAACAGCCTAACATGTAAACTAGCTGTTCACACTATTCCTAATATTATCCATAAATATTAGCAGATTCTATTTATTTTTTAAAACATATTGATGTAAATACATACACATATCGGTATGTTGTATAAGTATTGAAAATCAAGACCTTTATTCACTACTTATTACCAAAAATCGTAGTTCTATCTCCGGTAATCATGCATTCATATGTCCCGCTACGAACTTCCGGGGAACTATTGACTCTCCCTGAACCACGTGACGATCAAGCATTTTGGACTTCCGTTGTCATAACTCTCTCTCTATATGGCGCTGGCCATAGCCATAGAATATGTCTGGACAAGTCCAGTCCTGTACATCAGAGGCCATGCCCAGTTTCCACAAATATGGGTATGGAGGAGGTGTCTTTAGGTTTTTCACTAGCAGAGAGGGAGCAAACTCGCGAGAGAGGGGGGGGTTCCCCTGGTATGCTCTCTCCCGGTAAGCTCTCTCCCTGGAGAGCTGGGTTTTCCCTCGATAAGGTTCTCTCAAACTTGGTAAATATTGCTTAAATCAGGTTTATTGAATGCTGAGTGCATTGTTGGATGAAAGTTTGAAATTGTTAGATCCTACTGACCATTTATGAGGAACTGCCTCTGAATGTTGTCAGGCTATAGGTGTGAATGTTAGCACCTTCGATCCGTGAGGAGATTACTTTGGATTATGTCGGAAGACTTTAATGTCTAAACTATGAATTAAGGTTTCAGATTAGAAAATGACCACTGCATGATATGTTTTATATTGTTGTCATATTGTAACGAGAGAAGGTAAAACCCTGTTCAAGTGTGGACCAATTTTTCTTCAAATAAACTGATCCCACCTTTTGGATTGGGACAACTTAAAAGACATCTGCGCTATCCTCTCCTGCTTGAAAGGTAAGAAATGCACACTGCCACACTCACACTTAGGTAGGGCCACACCTCATTACTGATATCAAAATCCTTCAATTCCATTACTGTTGACGGTAAGAAAATTTAGAATATTGTTAGACTTAACACATTTAACCTTAACCCTAAATTAAACCTGAATCTTCTTTCTGATTCAACATTTAAAACCAACTGAAAATATAATTACAAATTAACTCTTTGAAGACAAATTGGCTTCCTCTATCAGAGTTTTGAAATGTATGCAAAAGTAGGACTCTCATGTGTTTCACTGAGGGGTCTCAGCCACAGTTAAGCAGATATGATGGCATATACAGTTGCAGCATCTTTCTTACAAAAAGATGCCACACACACACACACACACACACACGCAGCAGCACACACAGAGTGGAGCAGGGAACTGTGCAGCACTCTGCTCTGCTTTTCCTTTTGGGCTCAGTATGCAGAGAAGAGATGCAGCTCTACCTTTGCTTGCCACCCTCCCTTACCGTCTCACCTGCCTCACTATCTCTTTTTAACGGATCCTAGGTGCAGACTGTGTGCCGTCCTGCCTTCATCAGCCCTGCAGGATGTGAAAGAAACAGGTAAGAACCCCCCAGACCCCCCATCTGGCTGCCTCTCTGCACTGCACTGGGAACCGTTTTTTAATTTGTTTGTGCATGCTATGACAAATGCTTTGCCGGAAGGTTACAGTCATTCGTGTTTTAGAGGTTTGAAGGGTTTATTTCTTCAGAATAGATGGATTTTCTGTCCAAAAGAGGCTTTGACAAGTGTGCATAATGTCCAGATGTGATTTGTGATTATTAATGGTACAGTTGAGTGTGGAGTCTGAATAGTTTCAAAACAATCATTGTGTTTCTTAGCCCAAACAATTCTCTTCTTCTTGTTGTTCATCCTCAGTAGTGGGTCTTTGCAGCAATTGGACCATGAAGGCCTGATTCACGCAGTCTCCTCTGAACAGTGGATGTTGAGATTGTCTGCTACTTGAGCTCTGTGATAATTTATGTGGGCTCTAATCTGAGGTGCTTTCATTTGCGGTATCTGAGGCTGGTAACTCTTGTGTTTTTATCCTCTGCAGCAGAGGTAACTCTTGCTCTTCCTTTCCATGAGAGCCAGTTTCATCATAGCGTTCGATGGTTTTTGCGACTGCACTTGAGGAAACATTCAAAATTCTTGACAATTTCCGGATCGACTGGCCTTTACTTCTTAAAGTGATGATGGACAGTCATTTCTCTTTACTGAGTTGAGTGGTTCTTGCCATAATATGGATTATAACAGTATTCAAATAGGGCTTTCCACTGCGCACTAACCCTACCTCTGCACAACACAACTGATGGCCTCAAACACATTAAGAAGGCAAGTCATTCCACAAATGGCACACGTGTTAATTGAAAACCATTCCAGGTGATGACCTCATGAAGCTGACTGAGAGAAGCGAAGAGTGTGCAAAGCTCAAGGCAAAACGGGGCTACTTTGAAGAATCTAAAATATAAATCATATTCTGGATTTTTTATTTCCATATGTGTTCTTTCATAGTTTTAATGTCTTCAGTATTAATCTACACAGTAGAACAAAATTCAAATAAACAAAAACCATTGAAAGAGAAGGGGTGTCCAAACTTTTGACTGGTACTGTATATATATATTTATTTAAACACCTCTAAGAGTAAGTTGATTGCGGTGTCAGGACACACATGGCATGTAGCCTGTTGTTTGGATGTGCCTATACTTGAGCCATTCTGTTTGGTTTTATTATACTTTATTACTATAATTCGATTTTGAGTTTAAATAGTTTTCATGCAAAGATTAACTCAGGCAAAAGTTAATTACATTTGCAAACATGTCTGCCCTCTGAAATTAGTGCTATGATGTTTAATATTACAGTGACTGCAATGGTAAATGCAAATCACAATGTTCTAATTGCATACAAAATAACTTTTTAATGAGATTGTATGCATATTGAGGTATTCTAAATCATATGACATTTTTGATAATGTAAGATAAAACAATGGCAATGCCTATGGCATCTGTATAGTGCATGCAATACTTAGCTATTACAATGACAACATGTAGCCATAGCTTACTCATTCTCTGATATGGGTGCTGCACAGTGATAAAGTAGAGCTAGATCCCCTCATTGAGTAACGATTTGCGTGAAATAATAGACAGTCTAACATGAGTATCATCAATGTTGATGTTTTTTGTTGTTTTTTTATTTACAAATAAGTTGACAGGTGTATCTTTTCTTTTAACATGTTGAATTCATGATGCGGTTGTGTGTACGTTGATAGGGGAGAGTGGGGTAAGATGAGCCAATTGGGGTAAGATGAGCCAATTTGTACTTATATTTTCCTCTAGGCTAGGAAAAAGTAGGTCGAGGTCAAATCATCTATCATATGGCGCGTTTCCACTACACGGCCTCGCTCGGTATGGCTAGGCCTCGTTAGGACTGGCTCACTTTATGGCGCATTTCCATTACAGTTTAGGAACTGGGGCAGTATCTATAGTAACGCAGTGTAGGCGGAGCCGTGATGTGATCTTCAATGAGAACCCCAGAAAAACAACACAGCCGTTAGCTGTTAGCACTCAGAGCTCACAGCTCCTCATATATGTTCAGAAACTAGACAAAAGTTAAACAAGTACAAACCACAGACTGCCTGTGTCATGGCGAATACAGTCGCTGCTTTATTTATGTCTGTATAGGCCGTTGTTGTGAGTGTGGACGGTCGGGGCATATACTGCGTTAGCTTAGCCAATCTCCATTTAGAAAACACGCATTTTAAAAGGTTTTTCGCCTGCCGTCTGTCTGCAGACTTGTCAAAGCATTAATTCATGGTTTTTACTAACCGGTATCAGTATGTTGTTACTTCGGCATCATTTTGAAACGTGTATTACAATTAAATCACGGTCAAATATGTCCATCTTGTTGTAGTTGTAGCCCCCTTGCCAGCGATTCTCTCTCTAGTTTAGCATACTCAGCCCGACTCAGCCTCGTTGTCTCTGGCCCTAGACCCACGATTTTATGAGGCCAGAAAAACTGTGAATTAGGACCCGCCGGCCGGTACTAGGCCAAGTGGAAACGCAACCAAAAACGGGCCGCTGACGTCACAGCCCTCTTAAACCGTGCTCCGCGCTGTATTGGAAATGCGCCAATAGATGGCCATGGAAATTAAAAGAAAAGTATGTAATTAAATAGGCTAGTCATTGTGTTGTGCACAGACAGAAATGTTAAAGGGGACCTATCATGCAAAATGCACTTTTGTATGTCTTTTACACATCAATATGTGTCCCCGGTGTTCCAGGGAACTCACCAAGTGTCAGAAAACACAACCCTCTCTCTTTTGCTCCATACCCAAATCTTTAAAAACGGGGCTGCAACGGATCTGATACAGACTGACCCAGATTTGAACATTTCTCTGACGTCAGGACGGAGAAGCTGACCTATCAGGGGAATGAGAGGTTGCCGTGGCATGGTAACAGCATGGTAACACGACGCTCGTGACTCGGCCCCCTCCTTTGCAGGGGGGCGTGGTCAGCTGCAGCGCATGCTCTCCTCCACAGGGTGGAGGAGAGCAAAATAGAGCGAAATGAGGTGTGGCTAAAATGCATGATCTGTTTGGTATTTTGAAAAAGAAAACGCATAAATATACCTTATATAGGTATGGCCCTACAATATATTATTCAAATATAGCATGATAGGTCCACTTTAATCTGTTAAGCCCGAGAGACCCTGGTACCGGGGCACTGCCGCAACATCTTGCAGGAAACAGTGTCTGAGGGCATGTTCATTTAATAAACTATGAATGTTTTATATTCATGTAACGTGAAGAAACTCATCTAACTGATCATTTTAATTAAAAAAAAAAAAAAAAAAACACAATGCTAACGCTGAGCCTCTGAATTAGCAACGAGCGAAAAATGCTAAAAGATTACTGCACCGAAAATCACTCACAAAACCTTATTATTTATCTTTTCTCCACATCCATGACATTGTGAGGTGACACAGAATCGAAGGGTACCCTCATTATCACTTAATTATACGAAATCGCGAAGTTATAAACAAAAACAGACATCAAAACATGTGGCTCTAGGTAGCTAAAAATGCTAACATGGTTACCTTAGGCGCGTTCACACCGGAGTACTTTGGAGTACTTTTCCCACAATAGTTCATCAGAACTACGATATATTTGCGTTCACACCAAAAAGCCCCAGGAACTAAAGTAGTTCAAATTAGTTCATCTGACCCGCTTTTCAGTCCCTGCTAGAGAGCAGGGACTGTCGTGGGAGAAAGTAGTTCATACGTCTGATTGGCTGTGCGGAATGCAAACCACGCCCGTTTGACTCAGATTTTTTTTTGTAAGTGGCCATTGTATTTGCTTGCTTCGGCCAGCGCACCCGAAGAGATTACATTTGTGAAAGCAGTTATTATAGCAACACTAAATAAATCATCAGTCGGCGCTTCTGGCGATTTACTCGGAGGACGCGAAGCGCCGCATTCAGAAGCTTCTACTGAATGCAGTTTCCGTGGCTCAGCAAAGTTAGCAGACCTGGCAAAGTCATGTCGGGACGACTATGAAGGTAAAATAAAATACATGCACTGCACTGTTTTAATCTGCACAATTCTGGTCTTAGATGTACTTTTATTTGCTCAGTACATCGAGCTAGCCATTCTAGAACTTGCTATCATAGGTCCAAGCTGGCTAACAACATCTAGCTAGCTAGCTATTCTCAGCCGTACCCGCTATGAACACGTTTTGACTTGTGAATAAGTGTGCAATGTTCTGTAATTTGCTTCATTAACTCATGGCACTAATCGTGTGTTTCAGGCGAGGTGTTTCTCTCTGGATTAGAAACTAGTTTTCCCCTCTGGGATAAAACGATAATATAACGTTAGCAATTAGCATGCTAGCTGGACATAATGCTACCTCTAACAATACATTGTAGTTGCTATAATTTCAAGTCATTTGCAACATTCATTCTACATGTTAATGGTAAAAGCTTAAACAGTTGATTAGCTGCATGCCACAAAGACTTATGTTCTAATATTTTTGCACATTTAAGCAAAAATGTAATTGAAATTCTATTTATTTTTCCTTTTTTTTATTGATTGTTATAATTGTACTCAGCCATGTTATGTGAGATGTCAATCCACTTACACTGTAACTACTCTGGCCTTGAAAGAAGGTTACACATCTAACTGATGTCCACTAATCCCTATAAAACAAAGTTCAAGCATACATTAAGCACAAAACAATAAATAAGGGCACTTTGATATTTATTTTTTATTTGATATTATTTTATCCTATCTTATCTTCTACTTTACACCTGCATTTTGTACACTGTCCCTGCCTGCACCATGTCCAATGTTGGACAATGTTGTCTCGTTGTTGCGATTAAACTGATCTTGTATCTTGCATATTTCACCTTAGGAAAGTGGGCACGCGATGACAGCTTCCTTGACACCATCATGGCGATGGACCGCCGTGCCATGGTCAGCAAGGAGAATGAGGACCTGCGTGCCAAGGAGATGCACGACGAACGGCTGCTGCATTCACACAAGGCCCAGGAATCGGACGACCAGCTGCTCATGGTGATGCAGCGCCATGCTGACTCGGCGGCGCCAGGTGGAGGTGTCGGCGCGCCAGGTGGAGCAACAAAATACCTTTCAGGCTGGGCTTCTGGCAGTGCTAAGCGAGCTGATTAAATCCAACAGGCCTTCAATAAAAAAATAAAGAAAAACTTGTCGTCGTTGATAAACTGTACAATGACTTGTTGGGAGGCGTGTGGTGCAGTGGTCTGGTGCGTTAGTGTTCGGATCAGGGGAGCACAGGTTCAAACCCCACTGCAGTCAGGATGTCGTTGTGTCCCTGGGCAAGACACTTCACCCAAAATTGCCTATACCTGAGACAGTTAATTTTGTATTATTGTGATTATATATATATGCCACTGTTATTAATACTGACACCTAACTTTGCACTAAGGTGTGTCTGCTGCTGAGCCTACCTATTTTTATTATATATATATATATGTTTTGATACTACTGACACTTTATTTGATATTGAAAATGTTAACTTCTATTTACATGCATACGACACACCTGGGACAGCGTGATGCTGTTATTGATATTGTCTTGAGTGTGCAATAAAAGAGAACCTACATGGCGATTAAACGGAGCCTGTATCTTACATTTTTCATTACATTTCATGTAACTAAGCTTGCTTATTTCTCCTCTGACACGTTATCTTTACAGTGACCTGTGAAGCATCCTATACATCACATGTAAGTGATTATTCTGATACCATCATGTTTCATCGGTTATAAACTAGCGAAGCTTTATTTATTGTGGCTTTCAAAAAGATAATTTCATTGTATTTCAAAATGGCGTCCAACACAAGCACTATTTATTTATAGAAAGAGAAATGGTTAAGTTCGTTATTACCAGTGAGTTCAATATTTTTTATTAATTATAGTAAGGGAACATCTTAGGAGTTAGTGTAGTGAGTTTCAGAGCAGTGTAATCATTATTTGACCTAAAACTAAATGTTTTTATGAACATGACATGGGGATTTGCTAACTTTTGATTTCCCCCATTTTACACGACACAAATGGAGGCCACTATGGGCCAACACTAACACGTAGGTTTCTGTAGGGTTCATGGCAGACGGATGCAGTTGCTCTCAGGAGGATATATAATAAAGGTGTGTTAGCTGCTGAGCCTATTTAGTGTGCATACGACACACCTGGCACAGTTTATTCATTTCACACGTAGCGTAGCGCGTGCATGTCGTCGTCCAATCCTTTTGTCAATCCTTCTTAACCGCCTTCGCTTCCGAATCAGCATTGCTATTACATTTGACTGGTCGACGATCTGTATTTGTGTTTGCTTGAATAACTCAGACGAAGCTCATGTCTGAGGTCGGAAGGTAAACAGACGCCTCATTCACAGCAAGTGGGCGCGGGAGGTTCTTCTTCTTCTTTTTCTCTCGGTTTTTTGGCGAATTGCAACTTTAAGGTGCATACCGCCACCTACTGTACTCGCCGTGAAGTTGTTTGCGGCCTGCCAGTAAACCCAAAGCAGAAGAAGAAGAAGTGACGTCAGCGGCTCATTTGCCTAATCCACCCCCAGGAACTCATTTTGGTGTGAACGCGATCTGCTTTAGTTCATCAGAACTAAAGGAGCTCTCATGAACTAAAGTTCTCATGAACTATTGTGGGAAAAGTACTTGGTGTGAACGCGCCTATTGTGCCTAATGGTGATGAATCACTCCTGGGAGACAAAGCTTCAGAGGACCTAGGACTGGTTAAGAGGATCTATCAAATAAACAGTAGGAACATAGTAATGGACAAACAATGCAAAAATACAAACTCCACGCAGTTTGCTGAAACAGTTGACATTGTAAAGGAATTTCCCACAGTTTTTAAAGGACAAGGGACCTTGCCGTACACTTACAAGATCCAGCTCAAGGGTGATGCCAAGCCTGTAGTGCACGCTCCAAGAAGAGTGCCAGCACCACTACGAGCAGGTTTAAAAAAAGAGCTTGACAGGATGACACTACTGGGTGTTATTGAGCGAGTGGAGGAGCCTGACTGGGTGAACTCCATCAAATGTGTAAAAAAGAAAACTGGTGACTTAAGAGTCTGCCTTGATCCAAAGGATCTGAATGAGAATATCAAAAGAGAACACTACCAAATCCCAAAACGTGAGGAGATAACCTGTGAAATGGCTGGTGCAAAATATTTCAGCAAAATGGACGCTTCGCAGGGGTTTTGGCAGCTGAAAAGGACTTAAAAACATGGATGACTTTAAACTTTTTTATGTTAAACACGGCCAAAACTGAAGTTATTGTACTCGGCCCAAAGAATCTACAAAACAAATTATCTAAAGATATACTAACTATGGATGGCATTAATTTGGCCTCCAGTGAGACTGTAAGGAATCTTGGTGTTATATTTGATCAGGATTTATCCTTTAACGCCCACATAAAATCAATTTCAAGGACCGCCTACTTCCATCTACGTAACATAGCAAAAATCAGGCATATCTTGCCTCAAAGCGATGCAGAGAAACTAGTCCATGCTTTTGTTACTTCAAGGCTGGATTATTGTAACTCTTTATTATCAGGGTGTACCAAGAAGTCAGTTTAGTCGCTTCAGCTGATTCAAAATGCTGCAGCTCGTGTACTAACCAGAGTTAGGAAAAGGGACCACATTACTCCTGTTCTGGCTGCCTTACACTGGCTCCCTATAGGACACAGGATAGAATTTAAAATTATTCTTCTCGTCTACAAAGCCCTTAATGGGCAGGCGCCATCTTACCTTAAAGAACTCATTATACCCTACTGTCCTACCCTAGTAGAACGCAATGCCCTAGCATTGCGTTCCAAGAATGCAGGGTTGTTGGTTGTTCCTAGAGTCTTTAAAAGTACAATGGGAGCCAGAGCCTTTTCTTATCAAGCTCCACTTTTGTGGAATCAGCTTCCAGTTTGTGTTCGGGCGGCAGACACCCTATCCGTTTTAAGAGTGCGCTTAAGACCTTCCTTTTTGATAAAGCTTATAGTTAGGGCTGATTAGATTCAGCCCCTAGTTTTGCTGCTATAGGCTTAGTTTGTCGGGGGACACCTTACTTCTTCCTTCTCTCTGTCTGTACCTGTGTACTCTCATGTTCCCAATAACCCAGCTTCTCCAAATTTATTTTTGGTGTCTTATCTACGCCGGGATCCTGAGTCGTGGCTGATCCTGTTGCTGTGGTCCTGAGTCCTGGATCGCGAGCCCTGGATCTTGAGTCGTTGCTCTCCCCGAGGTTTCTCCCATGTTCCCCTTTAAACTGTGGGTTTTCTCCGGAGGTTTTTCCTTGTACGATGTGAGGGTCTAAGGACAGAGGATGTCGTATTGTCATACTGATATTCTGTACAAACTGTGAGTCCACTGAGACAAATGGAACATTTGTGATATTGGGCTATATAAATAAACATTGATTGATTGATTGATTGATTGATTGATTGATTGACTTCGGATTTTTCAAGAAAGACGGTCAACTTGAAAAATCGCTTGCAAATTGTAAACGATGCCGTGCCGCTTTAAACAACCCAGTCTCACGGCATTTCGTGTTATTAGTCACGAAATTAATTTAATCTATTGATTCGTGTTCACCAACACGATTTTCACCTTTTTTTCGTGTCACACAGAAAGATTTTAAATGCAATGTATTTCTATTGGTAGTATGTTTCGTGCCTGCACCACGTATTTTTGTCCGGTCGGGTCTTGGAAGACCAGAAGCTGCGTGGTTCATAAACACATTTTCTTACTCAATATCTTACCCTAAGCCTAACCCTATCCCTTTTATTTTAAATTGTATAATGTCTGAGTTTTTTTGCCGTCAGTGAGGAAAAGAAATGTCTCAGAGCCTCAGAATACTGAAATCTGTATTTTATGTCATCTTTTTTTCCTTCTAATTTGTTATTATTTGGTGCAGGCACGAAACATACTACCAATATAAATACATTGCTTCTAAAATCGTTCTGTGTCAGAACACTGAAATCTGTATTTTTTAAAATCTGTTTTTCCTTCTAATTTGTTATTATTTACATTGCTTTTAAAATCGTTCTGTGTGACACGAAAAAAATGGCGAAATCGTGTTGGTGAACACGAATCAATAGATTCATTTCGTGACTATAACACGAAATGCCGTGAGACTGTGTTGCTTTAAAGTAGACAAGTAGTATGAGGAACTTAGCGACACACATAAAGAGGCGACATGGGGTCTGCGGCTGAAAAGAAAAACCTGAAAGTTAGACATATGAGTTAAATCACTCAGAGAGAGTGGTGTTTAGTTTACAGCAGCCTGTGACTGCCATAGTAGTTTAAATGTCTTCCTTACAATTGTAAGCAGTTATGAAATACCTGTTTGTGAAAGGTTATTTGTATTTTTTATTGTTCCTATAGAAACCACTGCTTTCTGCTCACTGGTGAGTTAGCCTATGGATGAGTGTTAAGCACATCAGGCTGGCAGTTGTATGTGCAATGCACTATGGTAGTTGTTATTTGCACATTGTTAATCATGGGCAATGCATCCTTAAATTGTTCAACTGTGAGGTGTTATACAATTGTACCGTAGCCTACTCTGGAGAGTTTTTTAAGATAAAAAAGGTAAAAAATAAACAGCATGATGGGATGCGCAGTACTAGTAGAGAGAACCAAATATGTAAAGCACTTTTTTGTTAATGTATGATTTGCTGCATATAAGGAATAAAACAAAAATCCTCTGTCGTACCATATTTAAGTATCGTTATTTTGCATCGTGTTGAATCACATCGTATCGGCCCGTATCGCATAATGTTGAATCAAATCGTATCGAACTGTATCGCAACAGGGGTGAATCATATCATATCGTATCGCATCGCCTGGTGTTTCAAATGTATCGTTAATGTGTCGTATCGTTGGCAACGTATCGAGATGCGCATCGCATCGGCCTCAGTGATGGAGATGCACATCCCTACCACAGATGCATCTAAATATGGATTGGGAGCTGTACTCCTCCAAGCAAATGGAGACAAATGGCAGCCGGTGGCATACGCGTCACGAACAATGACAGAGACTGAGATGCGCAATGCGCAAATTTAAAAGGAGACTCTGGGTCTAGTGTATGGGTGTGGAAAGTTTCACAGTTACGTTTATGGTTTACCAAACTTTACAGCTGAGACTGATCACAAACTGCTGATTTCAATCATAAAGAAAAACCTAAATGAATCCAGCGCATGATGATAAAACTGCTGCGATATGATTTTGAGTTAATATACACTCCAGGGAAATACATTGTACTGGCAGATACTTTATCTAGGGCACCTGTACCTAGCACTGACACAAGTCTCAGATTCACAGCTGGTGATGATGTTGAAGCACACGTTGATATGGTGATGGCATCGCTCCCAGCTTCTGATGTCATGTTGCAGAAAATTGAGCAAATACCCTACACTACAGAAAGTGGCCTATCATACTTTCAATGGTTGGACAAAAGGAAGTTGTCCACAGTTCTATCCTATACGGGCAGACCTGAGTGTGGCAAATGGCCTTCTGCTGCGACAGAACAGGGTTGTCATCCCTCATCGTATCCACGAGGGACATCTTGGCATGGAAAAATGTAAAAGGAGGGCCAGAGAAGCAGTTTATTGGCCAGGCATCAACATGGACATTGAGAGCATGATAGGAAAATGTGGCACATGTCTCAGACACCACTACAAACAAACAAACAAAGGAGCCAATGCTGACTGCAGACCTACCAGCTGCACCATGGCAAAAGGTGGGCACTGATCTATTCCATCTGAATGGCAAGGACTATTTTTTGTTAATAGACTATTATTCAAACTACCCTGAGGTAGCATAGCTCTCCAGTACATCAGCACTTTCTGTCATTACACATATGAAGGGCTTCTTTGCCAGATATGGCATCCCACAATGTGTTGTCAGTGACAATAGGCGCATTCACACCGCAGTACTTTTCCCACAAAGGTTCATGAGAACTCTTTAGTTCTCATGAACTAATTTCGGATCGCGTTCACACCGGAATAAGTTCATGGGGAAGGATTAGGCAAATGAAGCCGCTGACGTCAATTCTTCTTCTTCTGCTTTGGGTTTACTGGCAGGCCGCAAACAACTTCACGGCGTATACTGCCACCCGAAGTCCCCGGCCGGAAGTCCCCGGAGTTGAGGACTGGCTTCAGTAGAAGCTGCTGGGACTCCCAGCAGCTTCTACTGAAGCCTTCCGAGTAAATCGCCAGAACGCCGACACCTCCTCATCTCCACCGCTCTCATGTTTTCTTTTGTGTTGCCATAAGTTAGTCTCTCTGCGTTTGTGCGCTGGGCTAATGCTAATGCTAATAATGCTAATGCGAGGATAATAAAATGGCGGCTTCACAAACTTTTTGGGAGTTTTACGGGGCGTGGTTTGCATTCCGCCCAGCCAATCAGACATAGGAACCTTTTTCTCTCACGAAAGCACCTGCTCTCTAGCAGGGACGGAAAAGGGGGTAAAAAAGGTTCTGATTAACTAATTTTAGTTCCGGCTCTTTTTAGTGTGAACGCGACATTTCGGAACTATATCGGAACTAAAGTGGGAAAAGTACTGCGGTGTGAACGCGGCTAATGGTCCACAATACAGCAGTGAGGAATTCAGACAGTTTGCGGAGCAGTATGGATTTCAGCATCTTACCTCTAGCCTACTGTATCCACGGGCTAATGGGCAGGCTGAAAAAGGGGTCCAAATTGTTAAAAGGCTGCTGAAAAAGGCAAGTGATGGTAAAACAGACCCTTACCTGGCTTTGTTGAGTTACAAGGCCGCACCGCTGGAGTGTGGTGCATCCCCTGCTGAGCTCCTCATGTGTCGCAAGCTGCGCACCATGGTACCACACATTTCAAACTACAACAATGACAAGAAGGTGCTGGATAATAAGAGAATGAAGCTCAAGCTCAAACAGAAAATGAACTATGACAGAGTGACAAGGAGACTGGAACCTCTTCGGGAAGGGGATGTTGTGATAATTGAGGGTCCTGATTCCTGGACCAGGAAAGCAACTGTCCTCAGTGAAGTGGGTCCCAGGTCATTCACTGTGAAAACTGAGAATGGACAAGTGCTTCGGAGAAACAGGAAGGAGCTCCAACAAGCCGTTTATGTCACGGTTTTGGATTGTTTTCATTTTCCACCTTTTATTTTGAAATGTTTTCCTCCTTGTGTCTTGTCTGATCCTTCTTCCTGTCGTTAGTTTCCCTGGTGTGTCTGATTGTCTGATTGTGTTCACCTGTTGCCCTTGTGTTTCTGCCTCCCTTACCCCAGCTGTGTCTTGTCTTGTGATTACCCCTCTCTGTATTTAGTCTTGTGTTCCCCTGTGTGCCTTGTTGGTTCATTGTCTCTCCTGTCTCCCTCCATGTTGGTCACGGTCAGTTTTTTTGCTACCTATGTGTTTCATGCCATGTTTTTGTTCAGCTTTAAAAATAAAGCTCGCTTTTTGTTTCTAGATCTTTATACCTTTTTTGTAGTCTGCATTTGGGTCCTACCCTTTCCACGCAACCTAACAGAATGAACCGACCAATTATGGACCCAGCGGATTATGATTTTGATTTTGATTTGCTTTCTCTGGATTACTCCCTTCGATGTCTTTATGCTGAGTGGAGTAGAACCTCGACTAGAAGGGAGAAAGAGGCTGTCCTCAAAAAAGCACAAATGGAGGTGGATAACGTGCCATGGCTGAGGAGCTCGTTGCCTGAATTTCTCAGAGTTTTTTCGCGTAGTCCTGAGTGCCAGTCTCCATTCTCTGACCCTTTTTTGGGATCCCGCCTGGCGTTTGGAGGTCCACGGAGCCTCCAAAAGACCTCAAAGAAACGCAAGGTCAGGAAGCCAGCTTGTAATCCAGTACCGGCCCACACAGCCATGGATCCGTGCACCAGTACCGGCCCACACAGCCATGCTTCCGTGCTCCATTACCTGGCTCACACAGCCAGGGTCCAGGCTTCTGTTCCGTGCCCAGCAGCCATGGTCACTGCTCCAGAACCGGACCTTACAGTCATGTTTAGGTGCTCCAGTGCCGGCCCACACAGTCATGGTACCGTGCTCCAGTACCATCCCACACAGCCATGGTTCCGTGTTACGGTTCCGTGCCCAGCAGCCATGGTGCCTGCTCCAGTACCGGCCCACACAGTCATGGTTCCGGCTCCAGAACCGGCCTACACAGCCATGGTTCCAGCCCCAGTTCTGGCCCCAGCAGCCATGGTTCCAGCCCCAGTTCTGGCCCCAGCAGCCATGGTTCCGGCTCCAGTTTCGGCTCCAGTACTGGCTCCCTGGCCGACGCCAGCCCCTCGTGTTATGTCAGTGGTTCGGCCCACTCCAGCCCCTCGTGTCCTATCGGTGGTCCGGCCCACTCCAGCTCCCCGTGTCCTGTCGACGTACCGGCCGACTCCAGCACCTCATCTCCTGTTGGCTCTCCAGCCGACGCCAGCTCCCCGTGTCCTGTCGGCGTTCCGGCCGACTCCAGCTCCTCGTGTCCTGTCGGCGTATAACCCGACACAAGTCCCACAGGTCCCGCCGACTACTCTTCTGCCGGGGGTCCTGCCAACCCTATGTCCTGTGCCGTTGGAGGTCCCACCGACTACTGTTCTGCCGGGGGTCCTGCCAACCCTATGTCCTGTCCCGTTGGGGGTCCCGCCGACTACTCTTCTGCCGGGGGTCCTGCCAACCCTATGTCCTGTGCCGTTGGAGATCCCGGCGACTACTGTTCTGCCGGGGGTCCTCCCTACTCCATGTCCTATGGCGTTGGGGGTTCCGCTGAGGGTCCTGCCAACTCCACGTCCATTATCGTTGGGGGTCCTGCCGACACCTGTTCCGCTGGATTTCCTGCCAACACCAGATCCTGTCCTGTTGGGGGTCCCGCCGACAACTGCTCCGCCGGGTTTCCCGCCTAGACCATATCCTGTCCTGTTGGGGGTCCTGCCGACACCTGCTCCGCCGGGTTTCCTGCCAACACCAGATCCTGTCCTGTTGGGGGTCCCGCCGACACCTGCTCCGCCGGGTTTCCTGCCTACACCATATCCTGTCCTGTTGGGGG
>CALSBW010000065.1:851902-865193 GCA_943590975.1 Lindbergichthys nudifrons | reverse complement strand
TTTCCTGCCTACACCATATCCTGTCCTGTTGGGGGTCCTGCCGACACGTGCTCTGCCGGGTTTCCTGCCAACACCATATCCTGTCCTGTTGGGGGTTCCGCCGACACGTGCTACACCGGGGGTCCTGCCAGCTCCATGTTCTGTTCCGTTGGGGGACACCTGTCCTTTTATTTTGAAATGTTTTCCTCCTTGTGTCTTGTCTGATCCTTCTTCCTGTGTTTGCCTTCCTGTCGTTAGTTTCCCTGGTGTGTCTGATTGTCTGATTGTGTTCACCTGTTGCCCTTGTGTTTCTGCCTCCCTTACCCCAGCTGTGTCTTGTCTTGTGATTACCCCTCTCTGTATTTAGTCTTGTCTTCCCCTGTGTGCCTTGTCGGTTCATTGTCTCTCCTGTCTCCCTCCATGTTGGTCACGGTCAGTTTTTGTGCTACCTATGTGTTTCATGCCATGTTTTTGTTCAGCTTTTCAAAAAAAGCTCGCTTTTTGTTTCTAGATCTTTATACCTTTTTTGTAGTCTGCATTTGGGTCCTACCCTTTCCACACAACCTAACAGTTTAGGACAGAGAGTACTATACAGAGATGCTGTATGAGAAACCAATGTGAGTTTGGAAAATTGCACAATATAAATGTATTTTAGTATACCTCAACAATGGAATTATGATCAGTAGAAATGGGACAAGGGACCTTTAACAATAGATCTTTTATTTAGAGTAAATGGCAAGTTAAAAGCTGCTATATTTTCTTTACAGTATGTTTAGACATTTTAAATGTTTAAAATGTTTACATTTGAAGACTGTACGTTCCAGAAGCTTTATAATTAAGAAATGTGTTAAACTGACCTGTTTGGAAAGGGGATGTAATGATAGGTGTTTATGCTTAGTTACAATGCATATATGTTACCACTAGGCGGCAGTATAACATCTATGGACATAGATGTTAGCAGAACAAGATGTGAGTTGGCTAATAAAGTGGCTAGTAAAGCTAGTCTAAAAATGCAAGATGTCTTACTTATAACCAATAAGAACATTACAGGTACTATGGGTAAATATGTTATTTTAATCTGTAATTGGTCAATTTGTGGGAGAAATAGATGTTAAATGTCATTAAACACACCCTAATTCACTTAAAGGGGCCCTATATGTTCATTTTCATTTTCAATACATTTATCAGTATTTAGTGTCTCTACTTTGTCCTCTCCTGCTGATGTTCAGGTGTATATCAGTATGTCGTGTCTCTACTGTGACATGACTCCATGCTTTAATGTTCAAAAAGCTCTTTAGTTTTCTTATACTATCTGTGCTGCAGCACCTCTTTTCACCCTCTGTCTGAAACCATAATGACGTCACTGTCACAGAAGTAACAAAAGTGGAGTCCAATGGAGGCATTTCAGGCAGAGGGGGGAACACAGGGATGTTAGCCTTTGCAGACCATTTACATGCACAAAAACCTATAGAACACACTGCAGGGAAGGGAAAAATCAGAATAGGGGTCCTTCCAAACTGAACCCACATTTCTGCATAACTAAAGCTTTTCCAAAGTCCCCTTCAGACTGTATGTATCATTAAACAACAGCTTGATGTTTTGATATTTTTGTGATTACAAAATAATGATCTTAACACTAAAGTGTAACAGCTGGAAAATGTCCACTCAACGGTATTATTTATGAGATAAAAACCCTGTTTCAACCGTGTTCCCTTATCTAAACAGAAGAAGAATATATGTAAAGGGGAATTAAATTGTGAATCTTATTTTTATAAAACATAGTTTAGGTGATTGCAATGAAAAGCCTGAACAGAGGTTAGACAAACTTTCACATGTCTGGACATAGATTTGTCTACTTTTGGGAGACAGAGATGAACTCAGCTTGTGGTGTTCAAAGTTTTAAAGGGGACCTATCATGCAAAATGCACTTTTGTACGTCTTTTATACATGAATATGTGTCCCCGGTGTTCCATGGAACTCACCATGTGTCAGAAAACACAACCCTCTCTATTTTCCTCCATACCCAAATCTCTAAAAAAGGGGCTGCAACGGATCTGATAAAAACTGATCCAGATTTGAACACTGTCCTGACGTCAGGACGGTGGCGCTACGGCTATTGGGCCAACTCCACCAATCAGGAGGAGACAGCCACGGCCATTGCTGTTCGAAAGCGCTGGAGACGCTGTAGTACATATGCCAGGCCTGTAGATGGTGCTGTTCTCACAGAATCAGCCCTTGCAAAAACAGAGCTACATTTTTTCAAATTGAGCGAAATGAGGCATGGCTAAAATGCATGATCTGTTTGGTATTCTGAAGAAAAAAAAAGTATAAATATGCCTTATATAGGTATGGTCCTACACTATATTATTCAAATATAGCATGATAGGTCCACTTTAAATTAACTTTTCTTTTTTTACAGAAATCGTGTGCGGGGTCCTCGGGATGGTAGCTGGGTGTGTATGTGTGTGTGAGGACAGCAGTAGCACACACTCATGGAGTTGGAGGGCTCTGAACAGCCAGCCTCAGTGGACGTGGACCAGGGCCTGACTCTGGCCTGCGTGGCCTTCCTCTCCCTGCTGCTGGTGGCCATGATCATCCGCTGTGCCAAGGTCATCATGGACCCCTACAGCGCCATCCCCACCTCCACCTGGGTGGAGCAGCACCTGGAGGACTGACACACTCAAACATACCTGCATATGTGTGATCCTCCAGGAAAGGAAGGTTCATCAAGAGTTCTGTTATGAGCCAGTGCTTGTTTAGGAAACCCAATTACTCCACACAAATTTGATTCAAGAAACACAAAAACAAACAGGCAACAAGGGAAAAAGACGAAGGAAGCCAATAAGAACATGTTTTTCCTGGTACTGATCTTATTTTATACAAATGCACAATCTAAAATGTTTCTTCATAACAACCCTAGAAGAGCCATGTTCAACAGAGTGTACATACTTAAGGAAGGGGTAATTCATAGCACCACAAAGAGTTCTGCTGCAGTAATGGTATAAAATAACTTAGATGGGAGAAATAGCTAGAATCCAGGCATGAACAATACACTTTAACATCCTGTACATTTTGGAGGGCTAGAAGGAGAAAGCCCTCCAAAGGAAGCTGTCACTGATGGAGAAACATTACTATAACTACAGAGTAAAGCACATAAACTTGACTTTTTGTATCTACCTAGAGATACTCAGGTGGCCCAGAGCCTGCCTAACATTCCTGTCTGAATAACAAACGCAATCATTACTGGCAAGCTTTTATCAGTACACAATTTGGCCTAACTTAGCGCGGTTAAAACCTGACATTTAATATAGAACACATACAAAAGTTCAGGTAAACCAAAATCATCCTACAGAGGAATACAAAAGCACTTTGAAGAAAAGACCTGTGTGATCAAGCTCCCAATATACTGTAAAAAATGTACAATAGAGTGGTGCAGGAATGAGTCCCAGAACCCAGAATTACTTTTTACCTCTTCCGGTTCCCTTGTCTCGAAGTCAATGTTTTGTTGAACGTGTTTATGGTTAGAAGCCTGAAATAAGGTTTGTGGTTAACACAAGCAAGAGATTTTCAAGTTTTGTTGAACCACATCAAATACGTCAGAAATACTCCACTCTTAAATGTCGAAAATGTATATTTGTCATTAAAACGGCGGTTGCTAACAAGTGATTAAATGAGACAAGTAAACGTCATCTCACTGATTTTAGCTGCCTTTAGCTTAGCGGTGGTGATGCCCAGCCATGTGACCTTGATGTAGTTTGTTTATAGCCTAGCATTAACTATTTACTTCTGCTGATTGTATTTCCTCTTCAATAATCTCAAAGGGGTGTTAATATGTGGAGATTATCCTGATGAACAGAACCTGTAAGTATCATAAATGTGTGTTGGCCACAGCTTATTTTCTGCAATACACTGAATCCAATGGGGAAATCCGATAACATTTTGTTGAGCAAACCCTTGGGATGCTAACGTCCGGGTTGGCCTATAAAAATATATCATCACTGCACCACTCCATTAAGAAAAAAGCATTTGCTATGTTATATTGGAAACTGCTTTTTGCTGTTAAGGCCCTGACACACCAGGCCGTACTCGGCCGTCTTGCGTTGTCTAGCGACAACGCGTTCCTTGTCGCCCAAAGTCAATTTGGTGTGTCCCGAACCCTCGGCCGTGACACGCCGTATTTGGCCTTTCACGGTCGACACCCGGCCGATTCAACATGTTGAATTGGCCAAAATACGGACACAAGCTATCGGGCCAAGAAACCACTCTGATCAGCTGTTCAGCTAGCAAATGAGAAGCGAAACAGAAGTGAGGGACGTGAACAAACGATTTAAGAAGGCACAGGACAGCGGCTAAACCCCAGCAGGTGATACTTAAAGACATCAAACATAGCCCTTAAATGTCCTCTCTTACCTCCCACACATAGCAGGGACATCTCTGATATCGGCGGGAGCGTCCCCGGCTGTCCTCTGCTGAGAGCTCTGTGATTTGGTTGGTCAAGTCCGGTTTTTCATCTCATCGGTTTATTTGTCAGTATAAAGTTGCAGGATTAGTCTCAAGTACCTCAACATTGTCCTTAAGTACAGTGTCTAAGTAAATGAGATACTGTCTACTGCTGTTCATTTACCTATTGTGAGTCGCCTCGGATAAAAGCATCACATGGAAATGTAAATTTAGCAAGAAGTGGCCATTATTACATTACATACATTACTACATTGCTGACTCAATAAAGTACACACCCGCCAGAACACTGCGATCATCAGATGCAGGTCTATTAACTGTGATTTTATAGTATGTCTGCACTTTATGTGCTCATTTCATCATTCATGTATTTTTATATTCTAAAACATGTTTTCGATGGACGAGAGTGAAAATGGAACGCATACGCTATTTGTTTGTTTATATCAGTCTGTTCTTCTTCTCTGTCTTCCGGTTGTTGCCTCTTTTGAATGACGAATACACACTACCGCCGCCTGCTGGTAAGGAGAGTTATTGCCACTCACGCATGCGCAGTTGTACGTGCTCGGCTGAAGTCTTTGCGGTGTGTTCCAGTGCGACACATGGCCAAGACGCAGGAGAACTCGCCGATGGAACTGTCGGTGTTGGTGTCGGCGAGTTCTCTGGTGACTGCCTGGTGTGTCAGGGCCTTTAGCATGGAGCGATCAGTGTATTCTACAATTTACAAGGAAAAGACGAAAGAACAATACATCTCTCTCAGCTTTCAAAACCAGGTCTTGGTGATCCCCATTAGACATGACGCGTTTAATGAGGTACTTCATTGACTTTATTTGTCAAAATCTATTTGCTAATCATAGGGATTAGTCAGCCTTACTCAAAGTCCGATGTTAAATCTGAAATAGCCACTGTTCCACTAGCCCAGTGGTTCCCAAACATTTCGTGCCCAAGGCACACCAAAGGACAACTAAATATCTCAAGGCACACCTATTGTGCAAAATAGCCCTTATAACACGTGTTACCACTCATATCATGTAAAATATCTGTAAATGTGCATAATTATTTACTAATGCCAAATAAAATGTGACAAAGACAACTATATCATGAAATATTTATTAACGAAATATTTCAGAAATTAATTTGAAACTTTATCAAATTAGGCTTCATCAAAGCAGCAACACACTCATTTAAACCAGACAGGTCACAAAATAAAAAATTGTGGAGGATCAGGCTTTGGTGGTCGGCTCCCATCTCGGCTTGCAGCTGGGAGAAGAGGCGAGATTTCAGGGGCCTTGATTTGATGTAATTCACCATCTGCACAGCCTGATTCAGCACCTCAGTCAACTCCGGGGGCATGGCTTGGGCAACTCATGCCTCTCTATGCAAAATGCAGTGGTTTGTCACGATATGTGGGTTTTGTGCTCTCACCTTAGCAATACATCCTTTCACTCTCCCCGTCATGCTTGCCACACCATCTGTGAAAAGACTGACGCACATATTCCAGGTCAGACTGTTCTCTTTTAAATAGTTATTAGTTACCCTGAATATTTCTTCTCCCGTAGTATGGCTTTCCATTTCTTTGCAGAAGAAAAACGTCTCTTTGATAGAGTCAGCATCAACATATCTGACGTTTGCCAGAAGTTGGGCAGCCCCACTTCTGTCAGTAGATTCGTCTGTAGGGACAATCTGCCGCTCGCCTGCAGTTTCTCTGTCAAGTGTTGCTCAATGTCTTCTGACATGTCGTCGATTCTTCTTTTGATTGTATTATCAGACGACGGCACTTTGGATAGCTCATTTGCGGCATCTGGACCCAGCATGACACCTACAATTTTTTTGCAAGCGGGGAGGATGAGTGTCTCCGCTATTGTGTGAGGTTTCTTCTGCTTTGCAATGAGCTCCGCTAGCATGTAACTAGCCTCCATTGCCTTTTCAGACACTTTCACACAATCCAACAAACGGTCTTGCTGCCTCTGGTTCAGATCCCGCGCTCTTTTGAAGTAGGCCAAGTTTCTCTGAACATGGAAGGGATGTTTGGTTTCCAAGTGCCTCTTCAGCTTGCTTGGAAGCATGTTCGCATTAGCTAACTTCTCCCGACAGACGACGCACTCGGGCTGAGGATTGTTGACATCCCCGGTCCAACTGAAGCCATAAGACAGGTAACTTTCATGATACTGTCTGCTGACAGTTTTGTTCCTCTTTTCTTTCGTGGTGGGTTGTCGGCAGTCTCTGCACTGGTGGTTGGTGGTTTGCTCCACACAAGAAAGTGCTCCATTTTCCCTCTTGCGTGTTTCTCTGTTTTAATGTTGTCCTTCAGCCTTCGATGTGTCACGGTCTTATAATTCCCACCTGCAACTGCGTTAACAGCGAAATATGGGGTTCTGTGAGGATTTTTTTTTAAAGAATTGTTTTTAGGTATAGAGTTTGCCTCTGTATTATGAAATGAGTGCATACAAAGTACTGATGGAGTAAATTAAAAAAGTATTATTTTTGTGTAGTTGTATATTGCAATAATAACGTATGGTTGTCACAAAATCCCGCGGCACACCCGGACTTGCCTCACGGCACACCAGTGTGCCGCGGCACATCGTTTGGGAACCACTGCACTAGCCTGTGTAACCTAATACCATCTCTGAATGCTTATCTGTTTGTTCTAAAAAAGGGAAATGTTCCTGGGGTTTACGATCTATATTTTGTAACTTTGCTCATCTGCTGGTAATATTTAATCAATATTCTAGGGCTAATGGGAAATTGTATTTTTACTCCTCTGTTACAGCACCTTAAAGTTCTGTTCTAAATTAGGTCTACAATGTTTACCGTGCCTCTGAAACAGTGTTGGCACGTCAGGAGTAAGCCTCTATCTCTGGAGATGTCCTCAGCGTTATGTTGGCACTGGAGAAGTTGGGCTTGTGCTTGTTTAACATTGTTTACCAAGGAGGGTGTTTTTTGGAATCCTGTTCTAGTGTTTAAAAGTCATTGAGCCACTGCTGCTGTTTATTCAAGTGTAATTGCAAAATCACTGCAGTGTCCCTTTAAATCATATAAATTATAAATACATTGTAGGGGGCCTTTGGCTATTGGTTTTATGAGGAACAGGCAGATCTTTTTTGTTTTATAGATCAAATGTTATATTAAATTAGATGTAATTAGAATAGATTAGATAAGACTTTATTGGCATCGCACATAGTACTGTGAAATGCAGTTTGATGTTATGACTTCTGCTTAGGATGCATAGGCTGAGTAGAGCTAATGAGCATTGACTCTCAATGTACTGCTATTCAGCAATTTAAAACATGTTTTTATTCATGTTAAGATAAAACTTAACATGAATAAGGCTCTGTAGCTCCTGACCAGAAGGAGAGAGACTTCAGAACGGTGTCAGAAGCAGCACAATTCTTCTGCTACACACCCAGAGACCAGACCCTTTTTTTACAATATGTGTCATGATGTGTTCAATAATGTTGTTTTTACCACCTCCCTTGTGTGGTTACACGTGTTACACAAAGACTCACCACACAGTCGGGTAAACACACAGGTCCTTGCCCGTGGAAGCATTTGCTGATTTGCTTTCGAATGGACGTGTTGATCAGACAGAGGCAGAGGGACTAACAGAAAACCGCTTGCTTCTCCAATTTTCATGTAAATAGTAATCTGTCAGGAGAATCACCTGGCTTTTACCAGGAGTGGGAGACGGCGCTCTTATTGGTTAATTCATGTTACGCCCAAAACATGTCTTGATTAATTAGGGGAGGAAATACAACCCTTTTGACCCCTGCTCCTTATTTTGCACGCAAATTATGCACCGCTCTGAATGCACTTGCTACATGCACTTTAGCACGTTTGAATACAGCCCTCTGTTCAGAGTTGTATCTGCTTCGGGTAGTCAAGGTATAAAAGAGCCTGTGATCAGTTTTGCAGCTGCAGACGCTGCTAGGCCTCCTTAGCAGCTACCAATAGAGTGGTGCAGTAATGTGACCTAAAAAGAAAAGATTTAGCATTTTACCACTTCCTGTTCCCTCGTCTCAAAGTCAATGTTTTGTTTTGTTTGTGGTTAGAAGCCTGAAATAAGGTGTGTGGTTAGCACGAGCTGAAGAGATTAGCCCGCTTTGTTCTACGACATAAACTACATCAGTAGTTACACCAATTGTAAATGTCCGAAGCTTTTATGTGTTATAAAAACAGCGGTTGCTAACTAGAGAATAAACAAAAAACGACTGAACGTCATCATGCCAAACATTAGCAGCCTTTAGCTTAGCGGTGGTGATGCCCAGCCATGCCAAGGCCATTTTGTTTGTTTATAGCCTAACGTTAGCTTTTTCTTTCTGCCGAATGCTTTTACAAATCACAAAGTGGTGTTTATATATGGAGTATCATGAATGTGTGTTTGCCACAGAGCCTTTTTTACTGCAATATACAGTACCTGTTGCTTTTTGTCGAGGGAGCCCTTGGGATGCTAACTTCCGGGTCGGCCTACAAAAATGTGTCACTACTGCACCACTCTATAGGAAACTAGCTAGTACATGAATGATGAATGTGAATATGTCAGATGTTTGGATCCTTGAAGTACTTCACATTGAAAAAGATTGGACTGCAGTACAGTGAAGAGGATTGTGAAAACTAAAAGTGCCTGTCTTTTGTGTGCTTTATAATTAAACATGAATGAAACTGGAAGCCAATCTTATGTTATTTTTGAAGAGTAATTGGGTCACACGAAAAGCCTGCTGAACTTTTATTAAGCACTTACCCCTGGGGAACTTCCTGCCAACCCTCATCAACTTCTGTCTCACTTAATAGGGTAAATGGCACGGAGATGAAATATCTAATCTTGCTGAGAGTCAAGGGCATATTCTGCACATTCAACCATCCGCAGGGCTTTGAAGGCCGAGTTCAAGGTACAAGCAGTATATTATGATAATGAGGTTGGTGAGAATGTAAAACAGTGATTTAATTTGCCCTGGCTGTTCAATTGTGTCCTGTTTCTCTCTTGCCTTTAACCTTGGCTATGTTGCAACCTCCTGTCTGCTGCAGCTCTGTTTCTATGAAAAGGTCAGATGCCTCATGTAGAGCATGTTTGTGGGGCACAGGGCACGCTTTACAGCATTCGGTATGCATCTGGGGGTGTGAGGGCCTCCTGCTAACATCCGTGGCATTTACATCAACATTCTGCATGAGTGAATACTGATTTATATATATGGTCCTGATTCTCTGTGTGTGTGTGTGTTAGGGATGTGCATCTCCATCCCTGAGGCGATGCGATGCGCATCTCGATACGTTGCCAACGATACGATACATTAACGATACATTTGAAGCACCGGGCGATGTGATACGATACGATTCACCCCTGTTGCGATACAGTTCGATACGATTTGATTCAACATTATGCGATTCGGGGCGATACGATGTGATTCAACACGGTGCAAAATAATGATACTTCAATATGGTACGACAGAGGATTTTGTTTTATTCCTTATTGACCAGCAACTGCAAAAAACAATTACCATATAGCAATGGCCATACAACTGCCAGACTGATGTACATAACACTCATTCAGTAGGCTAACTCACCAGTGAGCAGAAAGCAGCAGTTTCTATTATGAACATATAAAGAATACAAATAACCTTTCAAAAATAGGTCTTAATAACATTTCAACTATTATTGGCAGTCACAGGCTGCTGTAAAATAAAAACCACTCTCACTGACATAACACCTCACTGAGTGATTTAACTCATATGTCTAGCCTGCAGGGTTTTTTTCAGGAATATGAGTTGATCAACATGACCAGGCTGAAGCAAGCTGCGCTTTGCTGTCACTATGTCACCGGCTGTACTAAACACTCGTTCAGAGGGTACGCTTGTTGCAGGGATGGACAGGTAGCTCTTTGCCAATGTTGAGAGCAGTGGAAGATCCACTTGTTTTTTCCACCACTGCAACACATCACCACTCAAACCTAAAGCATCCCTCTCTCTGTACTTTAAGATTTCCTCCTTAGCTCTCTCCTTTGTGGTCTTTACTGGTGATCTTGCAGGGAGGAAATCACCGAACATCTGGTCCAAGGCCGTCTTCTTCATGGGAGGGACATCATCTAGGGAGTGGAAAAGAAGAGAAGAGAGGATTTTTAGATTTAGATTACAAAAATGATGACATACTATACAATACTATACACCCATTTTCAAATCAATACACTTTTATAACTTTTGGCACAGTTCCTATCAAAACAAACCTGTCTCTTCTTCCTCTCTGTGGGGGCTCCTGTCACCTTCTGTTTCAGCTGCCTGGTCCTCATTAAGTGTATCACCATCCCCTGCCTGACAATAATCAGCACAGATGAGCTATTAGATTTCCTTAAACTAAACACATAAGCGTCAGTTAAGTAAGCCACAGGTAAATAACAGTGAAAGTGAGACAGACACTAGCTACAATATATTGAGTAGTATATTCTTACCTGTCCATCCATCTTCACCACCTCTGCTGTTATCCTCATGAATATCATGTCCTTAGTGTCGTTGTCATCCAGGAAAGCCAGGTCTTTGAAGCGGGGATCCAGTGCTGAGGCGTAGTGGAGGAGGTCTTGGAGATATGTGTAGCGACCATCAAAGTCCTGTCTGAATCGCTCCTTCATCTGGGATATGACCAGTAGATCACTCTCATCTGACTGGAACTGCCTCCGCAGTTTGGTCTGGATTGGGGAGATCATTGAGATGGTGGGGTTTTTTTCCTCACTGAGGAGTGTAGTTGCTACTTTCAGGGGGGACATCCATTTGATGACCTCTGGGATTAATGTCATGTCATCCTCTGTCAGGCTGGCCATGGATTCTCCTCTCCTTATCTTCTTTGACAGCAGGGTGTTCAACACAGCAGGCTGCTGTTCCCAAAAACGCTCCAACATGTCCAGGGAACTGTTCCACCTTGTGGAAACATCATGCACTAGCTTGTGGTGAGGCAGGTGTAACTGGATCTGCATTTCACGGAGAACTTCAGTTGCTTTTGGGCTTTTGTGGAAATAAGTCACCACCTTCCTCATTCTCACCAGAAGCTCTGACACCCTGTCCACCTTCAGGGCTTTTTGGGAGGCCAGGTTTAGTGTGTACGCGATGCATCGCACATGTGGCTCCATCTGTGCACCAACTCCAGCCAGTATCATGTTTCTTGCATTATCTGTGACCAACGCTGGATTCTTGTCTTCAATTTTCCACTCGCGGCTAACTTCTTGCAGTAACATTGCTAGATTATTTCCTGTGTGGGCCTCGTTGAACACTCTGGTCTGCAGAACATGGTTTTGCAATACCCACTCGTCATCAATATAGTGTGCCGTGACCATGACATATGAGTCAGTGGCGCAAGACGTCCAGCCATCAACTGTAATTGCAACTCTTTGGGCATTGCTCAGCGAGTCAACTAACTCTCTTCTCACTTTGTCATAAAGAGCAGGGATTTGTTTCTCGGTAAAGAACCTCCTATTTGGTACATGGTACCTGGGCTCCAAAATGTGGAGGAGGTGTTGGAAGCCCTCATTCTCCGTGACACTGTACGGCTGGATATCTTTACAGATAAAGAAGGCGATGGCGTCAGTTATTGCCTTGGAGTGGGTAGAACTGTTAGCCAGCGGAGCGGGAAAAAAAGTTGTGATATGCTGCTGCTCACCAGTCTTGCTGCCGCCAGGGATAGCCGGGTTAGCTTCAGCTGAATCCGAGGAGGATAGGGAGACAGCCGCAGACGTACTATTCACCCCATGTCGCCTCTTCAGGTGCGTCGCTAAATTTGTTGTACTGCTCGTGTATTTTATAGCGGCACGGCATCGTTTGCAAATTGCTTGTGATTTATCAAGTTGCCTGTCATTTTTGAAGAATCCGAAGTGTTGCCAAACGTTTGATTTATATTTATTTTTCAGTGCGCTGTGTATTTCTTTCTCCTCGACTTCCATGCTTGTTGATAACTGTGACGCGGGCACGCAGCTCTCGGGCACGCAGCTCTCGGGCACAGTCGTGGCGAAGCAAAGACCAAAGATCGTCTCTGCAGAGTGCTGACACGAGTGGATGAGTGGATAATATTATATATATGAATGAATCGTTTTTTTACCGATGCAAAGAGACGCTACAATCGATGCATCGCGAGTTCAACCCAAACTGTAGCCGATGTGCACTCTTTCAACCGGTGCACTCGCATCTTGAACGTTTATGCCGGTGCACCGATGCGAATCGGTGAATCTTAACATCCCTAGTGTGTGTGTGTGTGTGTGTGTGTGTGTGTGTGTGAGTGTGTGTGTGTGTGTGTGTGTGTGTGTGTGTGTGTGTGTGTGTGTCAGAACAAGCAAGCACCCTTTACCTGTATTAGAAAAAAGAGATTCATTATTCACATTTATGGAAAAAAGCCAGGGAGAGGGACAGATTCAATATATTATAAAAACCCCTTCATCTGGAATACTCCGCTCAGCAGACAGCCAGAGTCTTGCCAGAAAATGATTGGAAATAAAATGTTTTGATGAATAATGCCCCAACTTTACTAATGTGTTACAATGACATACAGATGGAGCATCTTATTTCAGACTCCAGCATACAGCTTCCTGCCTACTACCAGCCAGTTACCTGCCTAAGACCTGCCAAAGACCAGTATCTGGGAATGTTAAGCCCTCCCACTATTTTCCAAGAGGGCGTTGCCAGATTTTCAATTTCAGGATTTAACCAGGAGATGGCGCTATATATTAAATAACTATGGCCAAACTAAGACTTAGTTTTTCACAAGAGAAAATGCAGATATTATATAAAAAACTAAAGTTAAAATCTTGTTTTTTATGCCCCAAGAGCAATAAAAACACTTGGTAAAAAAATCCTGAGTGAGGCTTTCATAAATTGCATTTAGCTGACGC
>CALSBW010000065.1:797459-835231 GCA_943590975.1 Lindbergichthys nudifrons | reverse complement strand
TCGCCGGAGCTGTATTAGATTAACATTAACATGCTTATTGTAGTTGTAGTTAGTGGTGGGGCATATGTGTGGGCTGGACCTGTATTTTACAGGAGAGGAGTGAGCAGAGGGTAGAGTTGTCGATTCTTGTTCTGTTTTCTGTGACTATCTTCCTCACCCTCTCAGACTTTCAGTTGCGCGCGCTACTAAAGAGACGCCCTACCATGGAAACCAAACAATGGTGTAGCTGTATTAAAGTCTGAGTGGAAACAGTCCTGAGTAAATCAGATTTTGTCAGAAATGCGGGAGAAATGTGACCCCGGGAGGAAACCGGGAGACGGTAATGAAATCGGGAGGGTTGGCAAGTATGGTTGTAGCTCTCACAAGCATGCATCTTTGCACCAGTTTTTTAGGGTTTTTGAAAAAAATGGAAGGATGGATTATCAGTAATAATTTGTGACACAGAGACATTGGATTAACCTTGAGCAGCGTTTTTATTCCCTTGAACACAACTTTTGATCACAAAACAGCAAAGGTAAGACGTAATTATTGTTATGGTTTTAAAAACGGATGTTGTTTTCTTGCTCTGTTCTGGCTGCTCGCTCAGTGAGTTCTGGCCGTGCAGTGATGAGACTTATACCAATGGAATCTGTGGAATCTGAGTCGTTTGTGCAGATAGTATGAAGTATAAAAGATCGTTTTTGTGAGTTATGAGCAGAAATAGCATTAGCCCGTTTTTGCTAAGGGCTCATTTAGACGCTTCTTGTGAGACTTGTGTTTTGTTTCGGTAAAAATGGTTCGTATCGTCAGTTAGCTGAGTTTCCTACCGTTAGGTGGGTATGACACATTCATAGTTTGTTAAATGTTAAGAAGCCCTGAGACACAGTTCCGTGGTTAAAATAGAGAGGGTTTTATTTTCTGACACTTTGTGAGTCTCCTGACACACCGGGGACACATTTATGTATAAAAGACATCAAAAAGTGCATCATGACCAGAGTTGGGTGTAACGCGTTACAAAGTAACGGTCGGTAACGGAGTAGTGTAACGCGTTACTTTTATAATTCAGTAATCACACTACAGTTACTAACATTGCCCCGACACGCGTTACTTCGTTACTTTTATAAAATCAGTCATAATCACACTGACAGACAAGAGGGGTTTCCGCCGCAGGTTTATATGTACGTAATCTGCGCGACTTGCGCGTCCACATCTCCACGTGCAGTGCTGCATAAACATGGCAGAGTCAGCGATAACTTTCGAGGGGTTGAGGTATGCCCATTATTTTGAGTTTGTCCGAAGAATAGACAGGAATGTGACGGTGAGGTGCAAACTGTGTCCAGGCCAGAAGCTGTTATCCACTGCTGCAAACACCACGTCAAACCTCAACAAACACCTGCAAAGAACACATGCAAAGAACACATGCTAAGGTGAAGCTAATAGCTAAGGACCCCCGAACCCAGAGTGAGGATGTTGTGAGTGCGCCGCCGCAAGAATTTGGAGGACCGGTAACCAAAGCAGAGATGGACAGGCTTGTAGCATCCTTCATAGTAGAGGTAATGTTGCCCATTTGCACAGTGGAATCACCATCGCATCGTTCAGAGATATACTGCGCAAAATACAGATAGCAGGAGACAGAGGACAGCCATAGTCAGAGCTATCTGGATTAGTTTTATGCGACAATGGAAACTGCTAAAGTTTCAAATGTTCTCTTTAGTTCAGTCTGCGTGATCTGCCTGTAGGGAGGGGCGGGCCGGCCCTGCGAGTAAAGTAACGAGTAAAGTAACGAGTAAAGTAACGAGTAAAGTAACGAGTTACTTTATGTAGAGAGTAACGAAGTAGTGTAATATATAACTTTTTTTTAAAGTAATATGTAATATGTAATATATTACTTTTTTTTTGTAACGACCCCATCTCTGATCATGACTTTAAAGTCAGTTTAGAAAACTAAATGATTTGAGCATGATTTATTTCTACCGACACCTTTTTCTCTTTAAAGGGGCTGAAGAAATTATAAATACAGTTTACATTCTGGGACTATTTTAAAGAGGACATATTCTGCTAATATTAGGGTTTCTATCAGTATGTAGTGCCTCTACCTGGACATGTCTCCATGCTTTAATGTTCAAAAAGCTCTTTATCTTTCTCATACTGCCTGTGCTGCAGCACCTCTTTTCACCCTCTGTCTGAAACCAGAGCCCAGTCTGCTCTGATTAGTTAGCTGAGCTGCTCTGTTGCGATTGGTCAACCGCTTAGAGCCCCTTAGCCTATCATGTGCAATGTGTTGAAACGCTAGCCAATAGAAGCGCAAGTGTTACATAATTATGTCACTATGTTGCTGAAGTAAACAAATGAGTGGAGGGAACACAGGGATTTTAGGGCCGATCTTTAACTTGGAATAATGCAAATATGTTGCCCTATTGACTGTTTACCAAGTTTTGTCATATAAAAAAGATATTCTGAAAAGAGTTGTAATCAGACCAGTGTGTGTGTGTGTGTGTGTGTGTGTGTGTGTGTGTGTGTGTGTGTGGAAACGCTAAAGGATCCCCACTTAAGTAACAGTAAGTGTGTTTCAGTGCTGCAGGGCGGGGAGGATGGTCCCCGCGCAGGGTCCGAAGCCCACCCTGTATCCATCTCCCTGACAGTAACCTAGACAGAGGAAAACATGGGACATTAGTATAATTGTAAACAAAGGATTATGGATACGAGACAGTTAAATCCTATCATTAGGGCTGGTCTGAAACCTGTTTACATGTCATTTTACAGTCAAACACAACTTTACATTTTAACTTTACATTTTTTTAAAGAAAGAAAAAAGGCCCTTCAGCAGTTTTACATCACTTTGCAAGTATCTTAGCGGGGGAGGGGGGGGGGGGGGTGTCTGATTGATGACTGGGGCATGGAGATGGAATACACTCGCAACACCAGGAACTGTGGTTTGCATTAAAAGGACAGAACATGTTTTGTATGTGAGCTGTAGGAAAAAAAACACAATTTCAACAGAAAGTTAGTATTTTGGGGAATAAAATATCTTATTTGAAGATTAGAAAAGTAACAAGAAGGAGACGACAGGGATGGTAAATGACATGCTCAACAAAAAAATGCACTTCTTGCAAAATACAAGTAATGCTAAAATGCTGACTTGTAAAAAATATAATTGCAGAGGACTGCTGTAAATGCAGAAACCTTAAAGGCCGTGCATCGCAGTGGAAGCTGGACATTATCAGCTGAGAGCTGAATATATTTCCTGTACAGCTGGAGGTGAAATGCCTAATGAAATGATTTATAATAACATGAGGAAGATGACCTGCATTACAAAATAAAATTGGGAGAAAAACACAGAAAAAATTATCCGTTATCATGTCATAGACATTGAATTTGAAAAATGAGGACATTTATAAGTCAGAGATGATGAATTAGAGTTTAATTCAGCATTAAGCTGGACCACATGGGACTAAAAGTCAAGCTAACTCTTCCTCTTCCTCAATGCAAATATATGAAAAGCATTTGGGCTAGACAGGTTTTACTATTACTACAATCGTTTTATTTTTTACTACAAAATGTTATTCATATATTGTATTCAACACCAACATTACCAATGTTTTATCAATAATGAAATTAATTATGGTATTTTTGTTGTTTTGCGTATTGATAATAACGATTTTTAAATGATAACCACCACTTGTTATCTGTGCTGAAGGCTGAGTCTGACCTTTGATGGTGACTTGATCTCCATCCCTCAGGAAAGTTCTGGTTTCTCCTCCCCCCAGATCAATGTTCTTAGAGCCCCTCCAGGACAGCTCCAGCATGGAGCCAAAGCTCTCTGGATCCTGATGGAACACAGAACACACAGAATGAGCTCTGTATGCTAACTGCACATATACAACACAAGGCTGAGAGGCATCTGGGGCAATAACACATCATCCAACACAAGTCAGGTTTGAAAAATAGCTCATGTATTCTTTGTGCCACCTGGTCAAAACTATATGTTGACATATTCAATACAAGAGGTGGAGGTAAGAGAGGTTAAAAGAGACAGAAACGACAATAAATAAAATCAATTAGATAAATTGTGCAAACCTCAGAATACACATGTATGCGTTTGAGGGTAAACTAGAGATCCCTAAAATCCACAGTTCACATAAACAGATACACTGTTACAAGATAATCCATCCTATCTAGTGTTAAGGTGCACTCACAGGTCCACTGATGGTCCCCGAGGCCAGCAGGTCCCCTGGTCTCACGTTGCACCCGTTCACTGTGTGATGGGTGAGCTGCTGCTTCATGGTCCAGTACATGTACTACAGACAGAGAGGAAATATGAGCAAAGAGAGGCAGAGCGTGAGAACAAACGTTTAGCTAAAACTGCACCAGGTATTTGAAAGCTGTTGGTTGTGTAGAGGTGTTGTTACTTATTAACCAGGAGTTATTGCAGTGATACAAAATTGACAAGCTAGGCATGGCCCCATTTTACCCAGTCCTGAACATATTAGTTTGGGACTTTAGCAGAGATTGTTGTTATGGATCCTCTTACCTTAAAGTTTGTCTTGCAGATGGTTGCTGCATCTGCCATGTCTTGTCCTACAAGAGCAAACAGCAACAAGTGACTTATTTTAAAGGAGACATCCACTTTATCACATATAACAGAAGGTTTGACACCCCATTGTGGGTTATATTTTCTGGGACACCTCTCCATTAATGCGTGTTTGTGCATTTCCAGCCTAATGAGTATAGGTCCTTTGCATGTGTGTATTTCAGGTGTTCTGTATGTACTGTAACAATGGAGTGAAAGCTGAATTTCCCCTTGTGGGATTAATAAAGTATGTCTTAGATTTAGAGCAAAAGTGAAATTAGGACTTGACATGACCACGGTATAGTTTTATTTAGCCATGGCGGAAAGTACCTTGGTACATTTATATCTTGAGGTACTTTTCTGCTACCTCATATTGTACTTTTTCTCCAGCCAAAAAATGACATTTCCTTACAATGAAACTACATGTCTACCTACCAGTGATAGGTCGCTCCGAGGAAACAAGTCGCGAAGACCAAAATGCAAAGCTCCAGACATTAGAAGACTGAAACGCTCTGTGTACTGTACCTTTAAGTGACACAGACAGGTTAATGTTGAAGGTGAAGGGGTCCGGGTGCTGCAGGTAAGGGAGGGGCTCTGGATCCTGCAGAGAGAGGAGCAACAGGGAGAAAGTAGAAACAGTGAGGAGGAGAAGGCTTCATTATGGTATGGTCAGTTCCTTTAAATCAGGTTTTTATGACAGTGTGTACAGCAGTGATATGTCTACCTGTCTGTGAAGATGACTGAGGAAACCATGGTTTTAATACGCCAAAAACAAAACCATTATGTTATTCTCTTCTTTTAAACTTAATTTATTATTGAAACTATTTTGCTCCAAATTCTCCACCTTTCTCCTCGACGTGTTAAGGCCCTGACACAAGTGGCGACTGGTCATTAGGGGCAGCCCCACCTAGTGTCAGCAGAAAAATGCAAAAATAATACATCTTAAAATATATTTTAAGATCATGTTTAATCATCTGATTTGTCTGTACATTGCTGTTTTAGACTGTGTTCTTCAAATTAGTTTCTACAGTGTGTGTTTATTGAGCCGTTTTGAGCCATGTGGGGGCAAGCCCCGATCTAGCCCCTCCCTCTCACTGTCTAAGTGAATGTGTACTGTAAAAACTACACTGCGCATGCTCAGAGTCTTTTTCTATTCAATGTGTGCGGCAAATAAATAATCACCATAGGGGCACTGTGGTGGCATCCCCACCAAACGTCATCTCACATAATTCAGAGCTGATTGGCTGTAAGTACGTGTGCCGCGAAAAGTGTAGTGTGTGAAGAGGAGACGAGATAGTGATGGGCCCAAACCACACCCTACCCCTCCGTTTGTGAATTCCCACGGAGGGTCCGCCACATTAAGTGCTGTTCCAAACCAACGAGTGTGGAGCGGTGCGGAGGGGGAGTGGGCTATCAAGCCACCAAACAGCGAGTCTGCATCTGTGCTGACCAGGGCCGTATCCAGGATTTGCTAAATACCGAGGTCCAAACATGCTAGGGGGGTTCGGGGGTATACCCCCCCGAGGTTTTTTGGATTTTTATGATCTAGTTAGGTGCTTTTTAAGTCCTGTGGGGGGTCACAAATGGATAATATATTGATTTCAAACCATGTCAGTGGGCTGCAGCATACATTATTTTTGAAAGTGTAATGCATAAGAATCAGTTGATTGTTACTATGAATGATCTGGACATGCAGAAGAGGCTAAAATGATCACACAACATTGTCAACATTCATTTTGCATGTCTCTCTCCTTTCCATAACCTGCACCCTCTCTTCCATCTTCTTTAGTCTCTCTGTCTTCTCCCTGTTCATTACTCTATCTGTCCTCTACTCTTTCTCTTTGTTCAATCTCTCCCTCGTTGTTCACTTGTTGCTCCTCCTCACTTGTCGCTCCTGCCAGAGAATTAAAAGCAATTCAGCAATTTAGTTAATTTCACTTGTTTGTTTGCATTATTTTTTTATTTAAATCTGTTTTGTTTGATTCTCAAAAGAGAACAAAGATGTAAGCAAATTGTGTTTTATACAATTGTATGTTATTATGACATCATAACTGATAATATGTATGTTGTTTTAAATGTATGCCTATTGTCTATATTGTAAATGAAGACTATTGTTATAGATAAATAGATAGATGGATAGATAGATAGATAAATAGATAGGTAGATAGGTAGATAGATGGATATATAGGTAGATAGATAAATAGCTAGATAGATAAATAGATAGGTAGATAGATAGATAGATAGATAGATAGATAGATAGATAGATAGATAGATAGATAGATAGATAGGTAGATAGATAGATAGATAGGTAGATAGATAGGTAGATAGATAGGGTTATTAAGCCTACATTCTTTTGTGTGACTGTACCTGCAGTTCCTCCCTGACTTCCATCACTTTCTCTCTCTCTCTCTTTCTCTCTGCCTGTCCTGTCTCTTCCTTACCAAAGCTGAGCTTCGACTGAAGTAGTCTTTTCATTATATCTGAGTCAGTGTAAAAATAAAACAATACAATGTTATATCCTCAATGTTTTACTCAAATTGAAATGAAATAAAAGCATTACAACGTTTGTTAAAAGGTAATCCTTCTGACATTGGATGAATGTAATTAACTTTAGCTCTCTAGCTAGTTTATTCACGCAATTTAAACCGAAGTATAGCCTATAGCAGTGGCGGCCGGCCAATAGGGGCGTTAGGGGCGCCGCCCCACCTCTTCCCATATTACAAAAAATAAAATAAATAAAAAATATATTTAAAAATATATATTTTTATTTTATTTTTATTTTAAGGTAAATATTATATAATTGGTATCAGTAAAATGTATAATCTACAATAAAATCTCGTTTAAAATTGTGTTACGATGTCTAAAGTTACTGATAAGTCACATGTTTCCTGCCTGGCCTTGCCCTTGTATCATTACCCTCTCTCGTCTGGGCGCTAAGAGAGGAGCCCTCGACCAGTGCAGCAGCAGCCACTAGCAGCTGACTGTTGCTATCTGTAAACTATGCCGCCGAAACATAATTTCAGCCAATCAGCGTCGTCAAATCTGATGGTCACCAGGCGCCAATGTCAGCGCCCGGTGCAGTTGGTGAGTAGTTTGGACAGTGACTCGTATCCGGGTGACGCAGTAGTTGATGAGGATGGCTTCGTGTGCAGGTGGAGTCTCCGGACCTCGGTCCCCGCCTAATTCCGTTCAAGAGCTAATCTCCAATCCTTTCGAAAGGAGAAGTTTGGCAGATAAATTGTTGCTTAAAGACCTTGGACCAGACCAACCCGATTTGAATATATCGCAGCAATCTCGTGAAATAGACAAAACTTATACACGCGGCTTCTCACGTAGCTGGTACACCAAAAAGGCTTGGCTAGCTGGATGCAAACAGGTAAATGCTGTCTTTTGTTTCCCATGCTTGCTCTTCAAACAGCCGGGGACAGATACGATGTGCCCGTGGACTGTGACTGGGGTAAACGATATGAAGCATTTGTCCGAAAAAAGATTCCAACGGTTATAGCTCCTGTCCTGTCCCAGCAACACTACACGGTTTGCAGCTCCACCACATTTTGGTTTATCTTCGGTGTCGCTTAAAATCTGCTTCCCATCGGACTAAAACCTCCACGTAATCTGAAGACAGATACTTGAAGTTATTCAAACCTTTTGCAAACTTTATGTTCTTTCTTGCTCGAGCCTTGCCAGTTACATTGTACATAACACATATATTATCATTATGCTAACTGGTTGTTCGTGTTAGACGATGTAGCTTTTTCATTTCTGAGTTATTGCTATATGTAAATAAGCCTGTTTGTAAATATCATCACTCCTCCGCTGCTCCAATACAAGTCCGGGCTGCGGTGGTTTGTTGATACATGTCGTCTTCTTCTGTTTGCTTTAATCAAGGCTACGTAGTTATGCAGCACCCCCATCGGCAGTAAATGGAAGTTCTACAAAAATACCCCGTTTAGTGCAATTATTTCACAAGTTTTTGTAATATACACAGCTCGGAAAAAATTACCGAGGTCCGGACCTCGGTGACCTCAATGGTGGATACGGCCCTGGTGCTGACCATGGATGTATAATAAGAACTGGATACAGCGTCGGAGGCGGGGTCTCGTTCTTTCCTATGAGAGCTGCTGATGACAAAATGGCCCAACTTTTGAGAGAGCGAAACGTCACAGATTACTCATGCCTAGCTTTCAGAGCAGAAGAACCCGTATGTGCGCTCACAGAGCATGCGCCCCTTAAGCCCCGCCCCCCGGGCTCCCACTCTCGGCTCAGTAGAATGAATGGAGACAGAAAATAAATGTTTGGCTTTTAGTGCATTTTACAACTTTAAGGACCTAATGGTTATAATAAGGGCTATAAAATAGTTCATACTGGGTAGTTTATTTAGTTTAAAAAAAATTATCCGCTGATTTACAGATGTTTCTTTCCCAATGTTAGTCAATGGGGAAAAGTCTTTCTGGGCCCAATGACGTCACGGACTGAAACTAAGAAGATGTTTGGAGTTTTAATTTAGTTATTCATTTTTTGTCTAAGAGATGCTGATTTGAAACCGTTGTTACATACAGTTACGGCATTTCCTGTTTCTGCCGGAGAGAGGGGAGTTTGTCCCAAAGCTTGCCGCTGTATTTACTCCCTCCATCTGACAGGAGGGAGCCTCGTTGAGCTGCGAGTGTCACTCCACGGAGTTCACTCCGTCACGGAGGGGGAGTGTGTGGGTAGGGTGTAGGGCGTGGTTTGGGATTGGGCCGTGCAGTGACGCGTCCTAAAACCCGGAAGTAAGCTGCGCACGGATTCCCTCGACAAAAAAGCAATGAGATTTCTCCATAGGGTTTTAGAAAATAGCTCGAAATAAGGTCTGTGCAGGGGCGGACTGGCCATTGGGAATACCGGGAGTTTTCCCGGTGGGCCGGTACCAAAGTGGGCCAGTCGGACAATTCACTAGCAACCCCCCGGACCCCCCTAGAGGAGGTGAGGTCCGCCCCCCACTCATAGAAAATAGCACTTTACCCCTGCCTATATGCCGTGAGCTGATTATCGAGCCTTCATTGTAACAGTCGCAGGTGTACTGTGTGTTTGCGTGTGGGGAGTGTTGCAGTAGAAAATTCCACTGTAGCGCCGCGGCCGCCGCCACTGTGGGCTAAGCCCCGAATGTTTCAGGTCCAGGCGACGCCCCTGGTCTGTGGAAAACGTTTTTGACCAGCCGGATAATATCCACATGTCTACCCTACTTTTATAATTTTCGAATCATAAATCTATCAATTAAATGTATGATTCGACTTTTGAAACTAGAGGAAGATAAGGAGGACTTTTACAAAAAAGTAATAGATATTTTTGTCAAGAAGGATAGGCAAATGGATTTCATCTTCAAGTCAAGGAAAGACCACAATTTAATTGAAAATGGGATCTTACTAAGAGAGAACAATCCAATATTTAATTGATAAAATTAATTTTTTTTGGGTATCCTTTTGTTGAACTGTCTGTTTAAAATGAATTGAAGCATCAGACAAAAAAAGCTTTTGAAAATATAATATTTTGATTTAGGTCAAAATATAATATTTGTAAACCTGAAGAGTCAGAGCCAGTGCCTCAGCAGCCATGAACCTCGCTGCACGTCACTGCAGAAGCTTATACTGTATATAAACATCTACGTTTTTTGTGCCCCACCACATTTGTACATATAAAAACGCCACTGCCTGACACACCAAACTGACACCAAAGAACACGTTCCGACGGACCCGATAGACCCAATGGACCCGATTGTTGTTTCGCCTCACGTCTCCTGCGTCTTGGCCAAAAAGTCGCACTGGAACTCACCGCAAAGACTTCAGCCGACGGCCAAGTAGCACGTACGTCCCGCAGCGGGGTGGAGGTTGTGCATGTGTGAGTGGCAATAACTCTCCTTACCAGCAAGCGGCGATAGTGTGTATTCTTAATTCAAAAGAGGCAACCGGAAGACAGACTGCGTGATATATACAAACAAGCGTTCCATTTTCACTCTCGTCCATCACAGACTGTTTCACAGACTGTTTCACAGAACGACTTATAATCAAAAACATGTTCAGTGCGGTACTGGAAAATGAAAAATAATAGCCGTCTGTGTGTGCCATCTTCACTTCCGTTTCGCTTCTCATGCACTGATTCGCTAAGCTGAACAGCCAATCAGAGTGATTTATTTTGCCGACAGCCTTTTGCGGACAGTCTCCCGATGTTGAATCGGGAGCGGAAGGTGTCGGCACGGCCGAAAAGACACGGCGGTGCTGGACACACCAATCTGAGTAGGGCGACAGGACGCTCATCAACGGCCAGACATCTATCGACGGCCAAAATCGGCCCGGTGTGTCCGGGCCTTTAGAGAACACAGAAATGTAAACTTTGAATGAGCAGCAATATTTTCTGAATCCAGATAAGCTAATTAAGTCCAGGGGTTTATAATAAAATATATCATGCCTACTAGTGTGCTGACTCAGCATAAATAACATTACATTCTAAAAAGAAGTTGATGTACAGTACAGGAGCATAAATATTTGAAAGCATTACAGAATTCCTGAAAGCCGTTGCACATTATTTTTATATTTTGAATTGAAACCTAGAGCCTGAATGTTTTGTTTTTCCTTGAAATAAATAAGGTCTTTGACACCATAAATTGTCCAAAGGCATATATGTTCATAAGGAGAGTCAACCCCAGTGTTGAAACACACCGACTCCCTTGCCTTGATGTCACCTTTCTACACCTAAACCTTGGCTGACACAATGCCCCAGCTTTAATAAAAGAAAGCCCCAATATCTGATGTTGGTCCAGAGAGCAATCCAAATGTCTCTAATGTGGAGGACCATGGAGGAGATGTTGTCACACCATCAGAGCAGTTACAGGACCGCGGTGCTGACCTGGATGGCGTTGGGCTCTGCGAAGGGTAACAGCGCCTCCATGGGGATGACCCAGGGGGAAATGGTTGTTCCAAAGTTCTTCCCCAGGAAAGGACCGAGAGGAACATACTCCCACGCCTGGATGTCCCTGGCTGAGAATAAACATGAATATAACTGCAGGATAGAACACACAGTCATGTGTGGAGCTGGAGCCTCAGGAGAACTGATACATCGAACGGGATTACATAATCAGGGTACAGTAAAAGGTAACTGTATTCCCTGTGTAATCCTGTATTGAAAATGATGGATTACTAGCAGGATAACAGTGTTATTAAAACCTAAAAAGATCGTCTAGTGTTTGTTGTAAAAGGATCAGATGTTATCTCTTCTCTGTAAGCTGTACTCTTCTGTAGGATAATACTTTACGTGTGAATCTATCTGAAACTGCCTGAATCTGCTTTATGGTTTTCACTTTCTTTGTTCATTTGTTCTGTTTTTAATTCAGTAGGTGAACCTATATATTCATAAAAAAACGTATATATTTTGATACGAAAATGTATTCTTACTTATTTAGCTATGTGAAATGAGTCATTGTAACTCTCCTAACCATGCATATTGGAGAAGCAATTTCAAGTAAGGATTTCTCTGATTATATTAATATTTTTTTGCAATGCCAGTTTAAATGTACTACTGATGGCTGCAGTATGCTGGGAGTGAACGGGTGGGAGGGTATTAGAGACAATGACAGTCAGAGAGTGCCAGCCCCGTGCATGTCTCTCCAGATCTGAATCAATAATACATACACCTACTAATATTTTGATGAGGACTGCCATTATATCTAAAATCATTGCCATCAGACTCTATCTGCAGTGGCAGCCCCATGTATAATGAAGATCTGCATTAAGGAACAAGAGTGCTTCTAAGTGAAACGCCACTGCTGATTACAGTGTTGGTTTGGATGCGTATAAGCAGCTCTATCACTGATTTAGAACTATCTGACAAACTTTCTCACAAATATCAGCTTTCCATCATCATCATGTTCAATGACTGTAAAGCCTATCATTATCACCAAGGGTGGCCTTGGTGTGTCAGGGAACCATAGCTACAAGCACACACGGAGGATGTTTGATTTGTTGTGCAGAGGCTCACCGCTCCAGTCGTTCATGAGCACCATGCCGAAGATGTGTTCATGGGCTTTCTCGATGGGGATTGGCTCCCCCAGCTGGTTCCCTCCTCCAACAAAGAAGGCCTATCAGAGTAAGGAAGAAATATAATGGCAATGAAATACTGACGTTGTGGTAAAGGTCCCATGTCATGCTTTTCCGGTTATTACCCGTCCCCTTGTGTGTTATGAAGGTTGTTCTGCATGTAAACGGCGAGTAAAACTCTAACACAGAAAATACCTGTCTATGCTGCCCCAGAACGCCTCGTTGGAGATTTCTCTTTTTCCATTGTTTTCTTCCTGGGTAAAGTGACGTGCCCATACCCAAATGGACCCATTGACCAAATAGACCAATCCCTGGAGCCGTTACGTTAAGTCCGTGGATTGGTCCAAAAGGACCAATCCGGACTTCCTCACACACACACACTCAATCTTTTCTCAGCCGATTTCTCCTCCCTGAGACGGCGGGACACGGCGAGGCTGTGAGTCGGTGTGTGAGCACACACACAAACTCCCAGCCAGGCTGCGGGTGTGTGTGTGTTCGGACTGGGTTTCGCTGTGTCTCACTGTCGGCCATTGGGCTCATAGGGAGGGGGGGGGGCAGGAGCTCCAACAAGCCGTGTAGGACAGAGAGTGAACACACATGCTGTACAGAGATGCTGTATGAGAAACCAATGTGAGTTTGGAACATTGAACAATGTAAATCTATTCTAGTAGACCTCAACAATGGAAATATGATCAGTAGAAATGGCCAAGACATGGGACCTTTAAAATCACAAAAGCTGACAAAAGGCTAGAGAGAAGGGAAACCTTGGCTTATCCTAGGGCTGCTCAATTATGGCAAAAATCATAATCACGATTATTTTGGTCAATAATTGATATCACGATTATTAAAAAACGATTATCCATTTACTGACTTAAAAAAAATGTGAACGCTATATTTTTAACAGTTGATTACCCTGAACTTGAAGTATAATTCAACTGAAAAACCAATAAAAAAAATTAAATCAAAAAGAATAATAGTTTTATTTCGATTACGTTGTTATCGTAATCGTTTCAAGCCAAAATCGTAATCGAGATTAAAATACGATTAATTGCACAGCCCTAGCTTATCCCCAGGGAATTTGGATTTTGAAGTACTCACCATCTCCAGCTCGATGTCCAGCTGCTTAGACGGGCCAAACACTGGAGGCTTTGCTGAGAGGAAAAGGAAACATGCAGTAAGATGTGCAGCTCTGTGTGTATGTCGATCAGGGCAAACCATTCCATCTATGGGCCAAGGCTGCATTCATTGAAAAAGCAATACAAAGTATGTTCTGTTTGAGACACATTTGTATGGTTTAAATCCATAATAATGTAAACAAAGATGAAATATATAAGGTGTATAATACATGAAATAACAAAATAATTTTCACTGGAAAGGAGCGACCAGTGGAGTCACAGGCAGTGAATAAAGAGGCACCACAAAGAGTGGAGGACAGAGAGAGCAGTCACAGAGAGAAGAAGTCTGTAGTGTGGATTTATATCTTTACTATTTAATTCAATATTGACAAATGTATTACTGCTTCAAAGATCATGTATGCTACTCCCCACTATCACATCTAAATGTTATCCAATGTTGCCCACTCCAAATGTCTTAAAAAGCACATCTTGAGCAGGTCCAACGTTGGTGGGGTCATTCCCCTGAACCTCCCCAGCCGGCTTATTTAAGACCTCTGTATTTATAAAATCCTGCGTATGAACATGGTTGGCAGTTGAATTTTAAAAGGGTAAAAAAAGTGTGAAAAAAAATAAACAGTGCAGTACTCTTCTAGGGTTTGCAAAGATGTAATAACAAGTCTTAAACTTGTATCCGTAACATGCTCTTCTCTGGTGATTTGTTGTGTGGACTGTGTTTTCTGTCAGCTGTGGGGATCTTACTCTGGTCCGGCCTCATCTGGCCTGAGGGCCGGCGGATGGGGGTCCGAGAAACGACCACTGAGGAGGCCCTGCCATGGTACCCCACCGGGAGCCTCAGCCTGCAGACCCAGGATCAGTGTTAGCATGACGGGAGCACAGGGAAATACAGCACAGACAGAGCAGTGAATGGGCCGCTGGGCCTAGATCAGATAACGTAAAATATATATATATATATATATATTACCAATGTCTGCTTTTCTTTCTTGCATGCCTTTTCTACTTGCTATGCCACTTTTTCTGTTACACTGTACATTTCCCCGCTGTGGGACTAATAAAGGAATTCTGATTCTGTTTAGATATATATTAAGATGTATTTGTATTGATCCCAATTTGGAATATTATTTTGTCACAGCAGCATGTAGCCAAAGAATGGCACATCAATTAAAAATTAAATTAAACTAATAAAAACAGTAAATATCTATATATCAACAGCGAAAAATGTATACTTATAAAGTGTCTCAATTAAATACACAATATTAATACACAGGTGGAAGTCAGTGTAACTTTGATTTGATAAAACTAACTAAATGTATTCAGAATATACCATTAACATTATAAGTGAGCAAAGTCAGTACAGTATATTACATTTGAATGCACAAGGTACAGTGTGAGAGCTAGATACACATATGAGTGGATTAGGGTTTTTGAAAGGGGAAATGAAATATTGAACATGAAGGGCATTTCACTGAGCAGCTTTGTCTTTTTGATAGAAGTACTTATGTTACAATTAGAGCATGTATAGAGGATGTTGGGTCAGTTGTAAAACAGTTCTCTTAAACTATATTGAAAATGAGCATGTTTAGATGTCCCAATACTACCCAGGTACTTCCTCCTGACTGCTTTTCTGTTTTTTTTTTTTTTTTTTTTGTATTTCTGTTTTTCTGTTTTGTTTTTGTTTTGTTGTTTTATTGCCTGTCCTTGTTTGTCTACCCTTCCCCAAATGTAAAGCGTCTTTGGGTTAGAGAAAAGCGCTATAAAAATACAATTTATTATTATTATTATCTCTGGGAAGTGAAGTGCAGAAGTGCTGGCGGGTTTAAACTGAAGTTCTGGGGTGCTTTTTAATGAAAGTAACCTTGAAGCCTCCCTCCATATCAAACCGTCTACAGAGATTGATGAACAGTTTGCTGTCACTTTCTGCCCCTAGTGGAAAGTATCAAGGCCTGGTTTGATGGAGTGTGTACCAGTTTGGCATCAGAGCGTTCTCCTTCCCCCGGAACATGGTGCCCACGTTTGTGGCGTGGTCTCTGGAGGAGTAGAAGTCGGTGTAATCTCCTGTAAAAACAGATCAGATGAGAGGAACAGGCTGGAAGAGTCTCATCTGCTGGATGTACTTCAGCACCAACTGGACTGAATGAACCAAGTCACCAGTGGTAGAGATGTAACACGATGCTAAACAGCGCCCTCTGGTGCTGATGGGCCCTGACTACATTCTACTATGGGAATGCTAATGCCAGTATTTATTTCTTCTTAGCAACAAAGCAAATTACCTTTATTGTGCCTTTCTTTATGACCCAAAGAATCAAAAATGTTGGTGTTAGTTATCAAACATACATTTACAGTTGGTTAAAAACACAGAAATGTCAGTAATAACACAATTAGTGTCATTTTTGCTCGGGACTATTTTTGCATATTAATCTTTAAAGTTTAAGCACATGAGAACATTTTAAGGCTTGTTATGTGTACATATAAATGTGGGTATTCTGTTTCTATTAACGAAAAAATTCTGAGAGGATGTTCCCTGGAAGGAGAGACTCACCGATGTCTGCAGGAAGGTGCATGGTCGCTGCACTCTGATGGACCAACGCTCTGCAGAGACAAACACAGAAACATATTTGTATATAAATGTATGATGGAATAAGCTGTCTCGAGAAAGGCCAGATAACCAGCCAGCACGCGAAAGAGGAGAAGCTTTGTGGAGTTTAAAATATAAGATTAGGGTCCAACTGTACAAGATATTATTTTTGCGAATAGGTTTTGAAGGGCTTTTCCTTAGATGTTATATTTATATTTTCTAATGGTTTGTTTAAAGGACAACTATCATGCTATATTTAAATGATATATTGTAGGGCCATACCTATATAAGGTATATTTATACGTTTCTGTTTTCAAAATACCAAACAGATCATGCATTTTAGCCATGCCTCATTTCGCTCCATTTGCTCTTTCCAGCACTGTTTTTGCAGGGGGCTGATTCTGTGACCTGCAGCTGACCACGCCCCCCTGCAGGAGAGGATAGCGTGCTCTGATCAGCTGCTGGGCTGTCAGAAGAGGGGGGAGATCTCCGTCCTCCGAGTTTTATTATATTATTATATAGAGTCGTTATTCATTTGTTTTAAAGCTCAATAAATAACAAAGAAGACCTTTGACCCGCACTTTTCAAATTTTGTCCGGAAGATTTAAACTTTAACGGACATCTTGACCGGCGAAAGATAACCTAACTGAAACTCTGCCGCACGGTCCCCTCGTTCCTTGGAAGAGGCGGAGAGGTGGGTGTTTGTCATCTGCTGGTGGACTAACCGGAGAGAATTACAGTGCTTGCCTCGACGGGGAGGGATTGCATTGAATTAAAGCAGCAGGAGGAGCAAACGCCGGCCGTGGCCCAACCCCACATTCCCCTGATAGGTGGAGAGTTGGCCCAATAGCCGTAGCGCCACCGTCCTGTCGTCAGGACAGTGTTCACATCTGGATCAGTTTTTATCGGATCCGTTGCAGTCCTGTTTTTAGAGATTTGGGTATGGAGGAAAATAGAGAGGGTTGTGTTTTCTGACACATATTCATGTATAAAAGACGTACACAAGTGCATTTTGCATGATAGGTCCCCTTTAACATGTACGGAAGAAGATTAGGGCCAGAAGTGAAATCTTTTGAGTTCTGAGAATAAAAAGCTAGAATTGTGAATTTTTGGGGGAAATTCTGTTCTTAGGATTCGGACTTCAAAGATAGAATTTAAAGTCAGAATTTTGACTTGTTTCTCAGAAATCTGTCTAATTTCAGAAATCCTACTTTAATCTCAGAACTGAAGAAAAAGCTGATGTAAGAACAGTAACATTTTGAGGGTTTGAGACACCTGTTACAGGTTAAAGGAGAAGAGAAATGTAGGGATATTAAAAAAACTAACAATTACATTACATGTCACTTAGCTGAGGCTTTTATCCAAAGCAACTTAAGAACGTTTGAATACCGCAGACAAGCTAAATCGATAACATTTAACAGGATTACGTAATCAGGATACAAAAAAAGGTAACTGTATTCCCTTACAGTTACATACAAAAAAAGGCGTAATCAGATTACTGTTACATTTCTAAAAGATTATTTTGATAATCACATAGGGCTAATGTTTGCATTTTTTCTAGTAACTAGTAACTGTAACAGAATCCATTTTTAAAGTCCCCCTCCCACTCCTGACTGACCTGCTGCGGAGGCTGACATCATCCCTCAGAGCGCTCTCATTGGCTGACAGCAGCCCCTGCACAGTGCTCCTGGCTTCCCTCCAGGACTCACAGCCCAGAGCCATGAAGGCGTTCAGAGTGGGCTGCAGACACAGAAAAACATTCAATATGACACATTAATGATGGAATAGATTCAAAGTATGCTTCTGAATGTAACCTTCCTGTTGTCCTCGGCTCACATTCGTCCTGCTCCTAATGTCATTCGGTTGGACTAAGGGGTTATTGATTGATGATTTTTTACTACATTATTTGCAAGAAAAAGTAATGATTACTACTTTAATTGAATTATGTGTTTAATTTAAGTCTATAGCATCTGGTGTCCTCAAATTTGAAATGCTTACAAACTTTGACATCAATAAATGTGCCCTTGATCTCAACCATAGAGTGGCGAAGTCCCTCCCCTTCCGGTTGAGCTCCATGGGACCTTATTTTGGAAAAGTTATGCATTGAAGTCAATGGAGAGAGAAAGATTATCTTTCGATCCCATTTGAATTGTGCCACAAATTACACATATGATGTTTGTCAATTTAAAAGATAATTTTACATGTCAAAAAAATTAAAATGTGTCGTAAAACTGTGAAGTAACACTTTTTTTTGTGTGAACCGCTCAATGAACTACATCTCCCGTCTCGCACCACACACCCAGACGGCCGTCACGTTGGCACATTTCACTTCTTTCTTTCAGAATGAGGCGGAAAGTATTAAAAGAGGTGAAAATCACTCCAAGTCTGGGCATGTTGAGAGCTGTACATACACACAAGGGGAGTTAGTCGGTTCCTAAGAGCCAGCATGCGGGACCGGGATTCTGGGATTTGTAGTCTTTCTAGTTGCGTATTTTTCATAGTCTTATATTTCAACAGTTTTACGACAAACTGTGACTTTTTTGACATGGACATTCATTTTTAAGATTGACAATTGACAAACATCATATGTGTAATTCGTGGCACAATTCAAACGGGATCGAAAGATAATCTTTCTCTCCCCATTGATTTCAATGCATAATTTCCCATAAGGTCCTATGGGTCGGAAGTAGATGGGCGGGACTTCGCCTCTCAATTGTGATGCCTAATTGGCCCAAAAATAAGGTTTTATTTTTCTGTAAATGATATGTATTGACCATAAATGCCAAAAAGGAAAGTAAAACTTGGTAAAAAGTTGGGATGAAGTTGAATTAAAAGGTTAAACAGATTTAGGTAAGGATTTTTTTTAGGGCTGTCAAGTTAACCCGTTAATAACGCGTCAACGCCACTAATTATTTTAACGCGATTAACGCATGTGTATTTTTGTCCTCGGCCGCCCCGTAGTTTCAGAGCGCATCGAGTTTAAAATACCATCTACAAGCTGATGCTGACAGCCCCGCTCCTGCCGCCCACTTGTGGCAGACCACACTTGAGGCGCATTTCCACCATGGCGCGGAGCGCGGTTTAAGCGTGCCGTGTCGTGCCGGGCCCGCTTTTGGTTGCGTTTCCACTAGGCCTAGTTCCGGCCCGGGGGTACTTTTTCACCTCTTTTCTGGCCCGACAAAATCGTGGTTCTATCGGGGCCAACAAACGGGGCTGAGTCGGGCTGAGTTTGCTAAACTAGAGAGAGAATCACTGGCAAGGGGACTACAACTACAACAAGATGAACATATTGACCGTGATTTAATTGTAATACACGTTTCAAAATGATGCCGAAGTAACAACATACTGATACCGGTTAGTAAAAACCATGAATTAATGCTTTGACAAGTCTGCAGACAGACGGCAGGTGAAAAACCTTTTAAAATGCGTGTTTTCTAAATGGAGATTGGCTAAGCTAACGCAATATATGCTCTGTATTGTATTATTGTATGAGAGAGGTTGCAGGTTGAATTGAGGCGAATATTTGTTATGTTATATATAATGTTCAGAGGTTGTTGTGTTTAATATTCATGAGAATATGTGTCATTGTTCAAATGATAATAAACAAACATATAAAGCATATTTGTCCACTCATATGTTGATAAGAGTATTAAAAACTTGAAAAATATCCCTCTAATAAGGCCCTGACACACCAGGCCGTATTCGGCCGTCTTCGGTTGTCTGGCGACAACGCGTTCCTTGTCGCCCAAAGACAATTTGGTGTGTCCCGAACCCTCGGCCATGACACGCCTTATTTGGCCTTTCACGGTCGACACATGGCCGATTCAAGAAAATATGGACACAAGCTATCGGGCCAAGAAACCACTGATCAGCTGTTCAGCTAGCAAATGAGAAGCGAAACGGAAGTGAGGGACGTAAACAAACGATTTAAGGCACAGGACAGCAGCTAAACACCAGGGCCCGTTCTCATTTCATCAAATCCCCCTCCTCGACTCCTCGACTCCTCGGTCCTCCGGTAGTGACCCGGAAATGAATTTTAGCGCGCCATGTTGAAGGACATCTCATTTCTCGAAATGCACATCGAGGACCGAGCATCGAGCGTCGAGGAGGCTCTCTGGAGGAGCTATAACCGAGGATACACTGATGGGTCCTCCACGGTCCTCCACGGCTCCTTCGTGGATGCATTTCCGGCAACAGTGATGTTTCAAAGAGTTGAGATTTACGGCCGACTTATCTCAGCCAATGACAGCTCTGCATGCATCCCCTGGATATTATTTTATTAACTGCTTTCATCGCGACGCGATGTTTACAGTGAGAACAGCTGTGAGGTCCATGCAGAAAGCAGAGCAGTGTGTATAATATATATCACTCAGTATAACAGGCCTACTCTATTTGCTTTAGTTTAGTAGATATCTACAAACAAAGAGTCGATATTTTTCTAAAACCATTTAGTGCTTCACATAATAAAATACACAACGGCTATAGCCTGATGATATGCTTTAGGAGCTGTAGGTGCGTGTGTGTGGTGTAGGTGTGTGTGGTACAGTGTGTGCGTAGATGCAGCGGACAGACAGGTCTCAGTTGGTTTGGTGTCCTCTGCTTACTTGTAATACTTGTAAATAAAACTTTTGGCCCGTCATTTATTTCCCTCATTGTAGCGACCAGGGAGGGGAGAGGGGGGGGATATATCCAGTCTCTGATAGTGTTACGTTATTATGAGAGTGCTCTGTTTGATTCTGAAATTGTATATATTTATATAAATATATACATATATGTGTGTGTGTCTGTGTGTATGTCCGCATCTGTAGCCTGTTATTGTCTCATTATACCGCACTGTGAATGAATTAAAAGTAAATATACAAGTCGTCATGAACACATCTGTCCATCAGACAGAGGGCTGCTGTGCCTCCTGTCATCATTAATGGACGTCTCTTTAAAATGACCGCTCAGAGGAGAGGAGTTCTCATTTCTCTAACTGCCTGCTGCTTCCCCTCCTCTCTCCTCGGCTCCCCTCCTCGGCTCCTCCGCTCGCATCTCCTGTGGGCGGGACTAAGTCTCGAGGATAGGAGTCGAGGAGGGGAGTCGAGGAGGGACATTTGCTGAAATGAGAACGGGCCCAGCAGGTGATACTTAAAGACATCAAACATAGCCCTTAAATGTCCTCTCTTACCTCCCACACATAGCAGGGACATCTCTGATATCGGCGGGAGCGTCCCCGGCTGTCCTCTGCTGAGAGCTCCGTGATTTGTTTGGTCAAGTCCGGTTTTTCATCTCATCGGTTTATTTGTCAGTATAAAGTTGCAGGATTAGTCTCAAGTACCTCAACATTGTCCTTAAGTACAGTGTCTAAGTAAATGAGATACTGTCTACTGCTGTTCATTTACCTATTGTGAGTCGCCTCGGATAAAAGCATCACATGGAAATGTAAATTTAGCAAGAAGTGGCCATTATTACATTACATACATTACTACATTGCTGACTCAATAAAGTACACACCCGCCAGAACACTGCGATCATCAGATGCAGGTCTATTAACTGTGATGTTATAGTATGTCTGCACTTTATGTGCTCATTTCATCATTCATGTATTTTTATATTCTAAAACATGTTTTCGATGGACGAGAGTGAAAATGAAACGCACACGCTATTTGTTTGTTTATATCAGTCTGTTCTTCTTCTCTGTCTTCCGGTTGTTGCCTCTTTTGAATGACGAATACACACTACCGCCGCCTGCTGGTAAGGAGAGTTATTGCCATTCACGCATGCGCAGTTCGTACATGCTCGGCTGAAGTCTTTGCGGTGTGTTCCAGTGCGACACACGGCCAAGACGCAGGAGAACTCGTCGATCGAACTGTCGGTGTCGGTGTCGGCGAGTTCTCTGGTGACTGCCTGGTGTGTCAGGGCCTTAAGGTACATTTAGAACAGATAAAAAATGTGCGATTTTGCGATTAATCGCAATTAACTATGGACAATCATGCGATTAATCGCGATCAAATATTTTAATCGACTGACAGCCCTAATTTTTTTATATGCATTTAAAACAGTCAAACCAGGAAAAAAGTTCCACAGTTGATGGGAAGACAACACAAAGATTATACATCAGTGATAATAACATAGACAAATAAAATAACGATCATTCAATATTATTACACTAACCCCTTTACTCAACCCAAACACTTCTCAAATCATCACTAGTTTCTGTAAAGTGGCAGGAACATAATAATGTTGTATACAACCACAGGAACAGGACTGAGTGGATCTGCAATTTAAATGCCATGCTGTAGTAAGATAATACTATTCCACTGCCATTAGAGTAAATCTGATTAAAGGGTCAACTCTCTGATAACCCCTAGAGGTCAAACGTACCTGGTCAAAGACGTCCTGATGTTGGGACAGCAGCGGCCCTCGGAACATGGACATGATCACACTGAGGTCCAGTATCTGGTCTCCAATGGCAACACCGACGCGGCGTTTGGGCTGGGGAAATAAAACACCTTGGCATGAATACAGGTTATCACAGAACTACAATCAATAACTTTATTTGTTTAAACATGTTTTCAATGTTTCAGCAAGGTAACCTGCATCACTTGAAGTATATCGGTTTTCCTGGGCTTATAGCTTATACTTCACTTTAGAAAAGTATAAAAACTTTTTTTTTTGCATTTAAAGTACATAATACTCTATTTATATATATTGTTTATTAAGTTTGTAATGGATTTGGTCTTTGGGGATTTCTTGATGAGAGTGGCAAAGGTTCCTCAATGACCGTCTTTTCCTCTTAGACACACATGTATGAAATGCTGTTGTTTTGAAAAACAATAAGTGCTTATTGTTTCTGACATGACACAAATCTGTGTAAAGGTAGAAAGAAGACTGCACTTACATTATTATCTGTGGAGAATATTCCATAGGGCAGGTTGTGGAAGGAGAAGTCGGACGATGGATCCACTTTAATGAACGACATCTTCTCTCTGTTCTTCTATCTGTTCCTCTCTGTGTTCCTGAGTTACTGAGTGAGCTGCAGCAGTAAGAGCTGCCAGATGTGGGACTTTGTACAGTCCCGCCTCACTTTGCACCGACCAATCACACGCAGCCTTCAGCATCCACCCCAACCCAGACCCCTGCTAGTTAATGCAAACCAGCCTGTGGAATGACTCAGCGAAATGCACTCGATACTGATCAGCCTCCTCTGTTTTTAGAGCAGATTCTTAAATGCCTAGCAGTTGTTTATCAATTAAAAACACTTTTCAAAAAACATTGCAACTTAAGTGGAAGATTGAACTGAGCAATAGTTTCAGAAAATAACAAAATGTAAAAACAGAGGGTTTGGGTTTCATATGATAGGTATAACATGAAAGAAAAATAAGGATTTAAAGACTCCTTAAATATATTAAATGAAAATAGGAAAGAGTTAAGACATCAAATAATAATAACAGAATAAATCAGTTGAAAGGAAATGGGATTGAAAGCTTTTCATTTTGTAAAACTATTCCAAACAACATGTGGTTAAAATCAAGAGTTACTCGAGTATAAACTGACTGGTCTAATGGAGAAAAGCTTTTTCTTTAAGGTTAAAATGTACTGTGAGAACTTTGCCTGAAATTGTGAGCGATGCCGTTGTTTAAATATTGTTTTGGATATGCATGATGGTGGTAATTAAGTTGCTCTGTTAGAATGGGCTTTCTTCAGGATTTACAAAGTCTTTACAACTGTACAAACGGCAGATCACATGTCTACTTCTGCCTCTGAAGCTGAAAAATAATTTGTATGAAGACTTGGTTTCTGACATGGGCCCTACAACACTGCTACAGGTTATCAGAATGTCAATCATTAGGTTTTAATGTGCAATATTATCAGGCCCGGCTCCAGGATTAAATGACTGAGGGGGCTGTTAACAAATCCGAGGGGGCGATTCTTTTTCACAACAACGTAAAAAACCGGCAATGTAATGAATTGACACACCAAGCTTTTTTCCTTCTCACTGCTCTACAATCACTTTGCTTCTTTATTTTTATTCCGGATTTACCCCTCTCATTCTGTTATTTTCCTCTGATCTTTAATAATAGTACTTTATTAGATGGCTGCACTTTGGTTAACAGACTAACATTGATTTCCTCCATTTATACATTGACAGGCTATACCATAACCTTTTCTCCTCTATCCCTTAACTCCTCTTCCTATCAGACTTACTTACTAGCTATCTACTCTAGTCATGTCAGGATTAAAGAACAATTATTTCCAGGATTGAATGTTCAAACCAAGGCCTAAAACCTGGCATTTCATAAGAAAGTGACTAATATATCAACCAAATGTAATATTGGATCAAACACTACACCAAATGGACAGACACAGATTAAACATACACATAAAGTCCCCTGGTTTGTCTCTTGAGTCTTCTGCCAGGAGAAAAATCAGATCAATGTTCCACAATCCGCCACTAGATGTCGCTCATTGTACCCATACGGTTTATATAATACATAGGCCTAACATATTATTATTATTATTATTATTATTATTATTATTATAGTAAAAGGGCTCGCTTTGGCAGAAGCCTGACCATTCAGGCAGTCCTAAATAATAACAAGTAACCATCATGTGTGGTGCTATCTATAGTTGTCTGTCTTATTTATTGTTGATTTCATATTGTTTTCACAGTGCTGTGAAAATGAATTTCCCCCTGGGGACAATACATCTAATCTAAACTAATTTAATATTCAATCCCACACTTGGAGATTGAGAATATAAATTCGTAATTTACCTCGTTTAAAGCACTTTCGTTGTAATACTATGGATTTAGTTTACACTATTAGCCGAGTTTCTTTTGTCCAATATCTCGCGGGCATTGAATTAGAAGTACAAGAAGAAGAAGAAGTAGGTAGAAGAAGTAGTAGAAGAAGAAATACGCTAACGCTACAAAAGGCACAACACTGTTACTCTGTTTTTACTGACATGTAACGTTTTATTTCACCGTGCTCTATGTTTTTTTAACGCACATTAAAAAACGGGAACATTTTCGGGAGTTTCAACCGGGTACCGGCCACCAAAAACGGGGACTTTGCCCGGAAAACGGGGACGTTTTGGTCACCCATCCGACTGTGTTTACAGCTAAGCACACATGCTAACATTAATTAAGGCTACAAGCTCACTTGGGTTTGAGGCTTTTTTTACACGTTTCTTGACTGCCTGCCGACATATCTGATCTAAACATAGTAACGTGTATTGGGGAAGATAATTATTTAAATGATTATTTAATAATTGTGACATTTATTGTACTTGTTGATGGATGAATGATGCTCAAGGTAAGGGGGCAAAGAATACAATTGAGGGGAGTTGCATGAAGCTGCAGCGTCGGAGACTGCACTCTCAGGACGACGCTGAAGTTGGCTTCCGATTCAGAGCTTCCGATTCGGCAGTTAAGGGGAAAGTTAAGGGACATTTAATGTACAGCGCTGAGCGAACAATCCTCCGTGTTTGAACCTCTTAAATCGCTGCATAGCCGATTTATTTGGACTGGATTATCCCAGAGGGTCTAAAGATTCTTTATAACACAGTTTCAGATTTGTGAAACCTTAGTTCTATTTGTGAAAATACAAAAAAGAGAGATTTCAGTGCTTTTTCGCATCCTGGCCACATTAGACCAGGTCCTGATCTAAAACCACTATACCTAGACTCATCAAATCTGGACTGGATTATCCCAGAGGGTCTAAACATTCTTTATAACACAGTTTCAGATTTGTGAAACCTTTATTCTATTTGTGAAAATACAAAAAAGAGAGATTTCAGTGCTTTTTTGACTGCTGGTCCAGGTGAGGCTGCAGCAGCTCTGTGCCCTGATGTGAGCTACATCATCTGTCTTTTGGAGTATGTGGTGTTCTAAGGCTCTGTGCCTGTTAGCATGTTAGCTTAGCTCCTGCTGGGTGACAGACCCTGCAGTTTGTGATGGACTCTTGCCGCTGATGCACTGGCAGAAAGAACATCATTGCGAGGCCTGGTCTCCTGAAAAGCAGGTGCAGCCTACAAACAAGAGCAGGGAGGAGGAGACACATGTTGGCACAGTCATGCATTACAATCAGAAAGCAGAACAACTAAAATAGGACCCAAATGCAGTAAAAGGACTAAAAGGTCAGGTAACCAAAAGCGAGCTTTATTTTCCTGAATGACAAAAGAAAACAAGGAACAACTTAACAAACCAAAACCATGACACTCAGTCCAGTATGCAGCTGTGAGAGGGTCTCCATCCTTTAATATCTGAGCAGAGGCCTTTTTCACAGACACATGTAGTTCAGCTGTCGCTGGACTCCACTCAGGTTTTCACAGAGCTGAAACTCAATCCCATCTACAATCAGAGAACAGACTACGTTTAGTTTATTTAATCCCAACTCAAAACATGGTTAGTGAGGAATCAGCTCTGAAACACTGACACAATCTTCTGCTTCTTACAACCCACTGTCTATGTTTTAACATGTTCTTTTGTTTTGTTTTATTATTCTGTCTTTTTATTTATTTAAGTATTCCAGTAATGTATGTTGCATGTTTTAATTTGATTGTATTTACTTGTTTAAATGAAATGTGTTTTAGGTTGACTTATCAAATCTGTCCAGGGACAACAGATGAACAATAGCCTCTTGGCTAACTCTGGCACATTTACAGCAATGTTAATTAATGTGCACTGTCCCTGTTAAACAAATGAATAAATAAATAAAAATAAGTGTATGCTCCTCATTTAGGTGATAATTATTTAGCTACTAAGTTTTTGTATCTTAAATACTGTTTCATAGCAAACAACTAAATGAATGAGATGTTAAAGGAATTCAGGTTCATGAGATAAAGAAATAGGCTAACCTTCAGTCTTTCATCCACTTTGAACAGCTTCTGCTGCTTTGTCCTAAAGCAAAATATGAATAGCAATTATTTTTCTGAGGGATTAGAGAAGACAGGATTAAAATGAACCAACTTTCTCATACCATTGTTACCAAAGTGTTATCTTCTAATCTTGTAATGTCTTTCACATTCCAAGCAATCCTAGTACTCAAGATGACATACTGTAATTAGGCAAACAAAGCTTATTGCTTAAAGTAAACTTGAACAATGCTAGTTATAGACTATATTTAATTTCCTGTTTAAATGTTTTGCCTGCAACTGTAAATACATTAAGTTTATATAAGTATACCTACTTATCTGTTGAATTTTTATTTGCAACAAAAAATTAGAATAACTTTAAGAAGTAAAGACTTTATTCTTCCTTAATTAGCTGTCCATACTTACCCGGACCATAACAATGTGGCCAACACGGGAGTTAGCCCCAAGTTTTCTTTGGATGGTCGTCTCTTTGATGACGGTATCTCCTCTTCCAGGCTTTTCATTTTCTTCAAGGCATCATAGAAATGCCAGCTTCTATCTAAACCCAATTTGTGGAATACCACAAAGTGATTTGCAGGCCCCAGGTGATATGTCACAGCAGCTGGCTCATACCTTTGTGACAAGAGTATTGTACAAAGACTGTGTGAAATAGCAATATAAACAAATGGAACAAGTTCAAACAGACAGCAACATTTGAGCACAGCCAAAGACATGATATGTACTGTATGTAAGTCTTACATTCCACCAAGAATTGTAACCAGATGTGGCAAGGCTGTAGGATGATGCTTGTTGGTTAGCTTCCCCTGGTTTATTGCTGAAAGTAATAAAATACAAGGCTCTCCATGCACGAAGACACGCTGCACTGTTGTCTCCCTAAAAGTGCATTGTTTCAAACCTCTGTTGAGATAAAAGGAAAAATAAATAATAATTGGTTTAATAAAATGAAATGATAGACCCAACATACATAAGACCTCTATAGCATTGAAACTTTAACAAATACAAATAAATCCTGATCACCGTTGATTGCAAGGCTTGAAATGGGTTCAGTGAAGTTGTAAACATGTGGGTGATATTGTCCTGTGGCTTTCAATTGTGTTAACTTCCTACGACTAGGTTCAGAATATTTCAATTTTCTTGATAATGGTCACATATCTAAGTGATTCATCAAGGTCAGCGAGGACTATAGTTGGTCTTCATACCTCAATCATTTATTTACAATGTAGATCAATGGAACTGTTTGGCATATACATTTGACAATGAATGATCTGAAATGCATATGGTACTTACCTCTTGCAAGGAAGAACTTTTAGGGACTCATTGGCCCACTTGTCGACATCAGCCTGTATGTTCCCAAAATCTGCACATCTTGAAAGGGAATAAAACATAATTGAAAAAGACAAGTAAATTAACTTAAATATGACCAATCTCTGCAATCTTTAACGCATGAGACTTTCTTTTTGGATGCAATCAATTATACTATTGCTTACAAGTACATTCATTTGATTTAATAAATACATTATATTAATTTAATTTCACAAAATAGGGAAATACTTACATTATATCAACTGAGTTGCATGTCCTTTTGGCGACAGGGCAAGCCACATTCTGGCATGTTTGGGTTATTTCTGTTTTTTGAAGGTAGTCCAGTCGAGAAACAACCATGTCCTCCTCAGTCCCAAATGCATCCCATGATTGCCCTTTGAATCTGGCTATTGTGTTCAGCCACAGCAGCTTTCCCTGTGACCACTCCCTTTGATCAAAAAGCCTATGGACTTGCAGCAGGGTAGACATCCATGAGTCAATATTTGCATTTTTTGACAAATCATTTTGAATGCCTGGTCTCCTTCTTATTGCGAGATGCAGGGTGTACAGGAGGTTGTCCACTGTGCACGTGTTTGTCATTGACACAGTTTGCTGTCCAATTGTTCCCTCTCCTCCCCAATGTGGACAGCATCCCTTTTGCTTTTCCCTTGCATCTGACAATGTTTCAGACAGTTTATACTTTTTTCTCTGAGCAGTTGGAGTAGGGGCGCTGAAGTACTTCGACTTTCTTTTCTGCGTTTCACTTCGCTTCCTCCATGTCTCCTCTTGTGACAGAGGAAGTGTCTCTGGTCCCTCAGATTGTCTTTTGTCTTCAGCCTATGTCTTGGAAGGAGGCACCTGTGTTTTCATTATTTGAACGCCCTTTAGTCTTCCAACCACAAACTCTTGCTGTAGCTGGAGAAAGTCTCCTGCTCTCCTGTGCAATGTTGATGAAAGGATCACTTTTGTTGTTGTGCGGAACCAGTTCTCTACAACAGCATTACTGTCACGGGTTTTGCCAAGATCTGTAAGCATCACACCTGTCCAAAGAGGCCCAGTACCAGCATAATGGAGAATTATTTCCACAAGTGTCTCACAATAATGAGGATTTGGCTGGCCTGCTCCGTTTGCGTCATCCTCCTTCCCTGCTTCCTCCTGTGCTTGTGTGACCACCTCTTTGATAGGAGCAAAGAAAGGGGATGATTTTGTGAGAGATCTGTGCATGTCTTCAAAATCAGCAGGTGTGTGGTCTTCATCTTCATTTTTTAAATGGATATTTTCTGACTTCTGTGTCCGTATGGCCTCCTGCAGTGCTGAGAGATGTTTCTTACACCCATTAGTTTCAGTCTTTGATGAAAAAACATGTACCATACACCTTGAAATTGACAATACCTGGCCAAATACAGTAGCATTTTTGAAGGAGGGCAAAACAGTACAAAACTAATAGTTTTGTCTCCTTTCTGCACTGAACCTTGGACAACTTCATACTGATCAACTTCAGCATGTGAGCAGCACAGAGGTGTATTACTGTCAGCTGCACTGACTGCTGCTCTTGGCACACCTGAAAGCAAAGCTTGAGATATTCCTGAACACTGGTGATGTTGAATGCCTGAACTACTGCATGGATCACGGCCCAACTGAAATCAGTTTCGACTTTTTGGGGCTTGAAGTGTTTCGAAAAGAACTTGTAGTAGTCGCGACCCAGGCAAGTCAACCAGTGCAGGATTGTTGCAGTACTCTGATCAGATGTTAGCATTTCTGCCACAGGAACCACGGTTTTTGTTGTTGACTGGCATGACATACAAAGAGCATAGTAAAGTACTGATTGGCTGGATGGTTGAGGTTTTGCAACTACACTTCCAGTGGCATCCAAATACAAGAAACAACGCTTATTCTTTTGTAGGTCTTGCAAAATATGAAGCTGGGTCTCAGAATAGGAGTGAACAACCAAAGGAGACATTGCAACATACTGCATTGTACTGTGCTTGATGTTTGAGCTGGGATTTTCCACATCCTGCTTTTTTTGAATTTCCAAGCACTCCACAAACACATCCTTATCCAAGCGATTCTCAAGATTTTTTTCACTTGATATTTTCTGCAGAACTGTGACAGACTTTACATCAGTGTGGTTCCCTGCCAAAAGTTTGTCTTCATCTGCTCTTGCAAGTTTTTTTGTGTGGACAAGCATGGGAGAAAATTCTCCAAGTTGTCCTTTGAGGTCTTCACGCTCAGGTTGACGACAATGTGTGTTGTTCCTCACAACTATGGCAGACCTTGCCCTGCACTGTGACATGTACATTTATATCACCTGTTGTAAGATTAGGATCTTCTGCAATTGTAAGAAAAGAAGTGGTACAGCCTGTGAATTTACACACAGCCTTACCCCTCCAAAGTTCCCTTTAGCTTTCCGACTCTTTATAGATTTGATTTGATTGCTTTTGAATGAAAGGACACAAAGTTTGTTGACAGTGCCTATTTTACGGCTGATAATGTCAGTCCAACCTTTCTTCAACACTCTGTATGCTTCCCTATCATCAGGTTGAATTGCAGATCATTCCTCCCTCGTCAGGGTTACAGAAAAATATGGGGGACAAGGTTGCAGATCTCTTCCAAAGGATAACCTCCTTTTTATGTTGTCCTTTTGTCCAGAGTCTGTTGCCTTGGGGTCTGTGCTACAGGAAGGACAGTGCCATGGGGATATGGCAGCAATGTCCTCCACACTTTGGTAGCCAATGCAAACCGGATGAAACCAGTCCTTGCAGATGCTACACTGAGCATATGGCTCACTGGCATTATTTGGTTGTTTACAAACACAAAATAAGGTGTCATCTGGATACTCAATGCTATTTGCCTCAATGCATTCAGCCATTTCATCTCCACTGGCTTTAGCCATCGTAATCACTTCATCCTCATGTGTCTTTTTTACCACGTCTTCCATGCATTGCAATGTCTTTTCCTCTGCTTTAGAAACATTCATGTATTCACCATCATCACCATGAACCCTGGTATCATTTGCACTGTTCCTACTCATAACACTTTGTTCATTTTCATTTTCTTTATCATGTTCAAATGTCTTCCCCTGATGCAATCTGTCCTTGCACATAGTAATATTTCCAGCCCCACTATTTTCTGCCCCTTGGACTCTGTCCCCGGTCTGAGCATTGTCTTCACATTCAACACTGTCTGCTTTGGGGCTTCTGTTTCTTGGGTCTCTGGTTATGTGATTATCACCACTTTCTGCAGTACTGGGATCCAGTGTGTCTTTTTCAACTATTTCATCTCATCTTGGCCCTTATCCTGATCTGCATCCTTAATCTCAGACCTGGTGTCTCCGTTTTCTTCATCCTCATTCTTTCTGGGTCCTTCCTTAACATTTTTTTCCAAAGTGTCATTTTCCACTCTTACTCCACAGTCACTGTCCCTCTTATTGCCATTATTGTTCTTCTGCCTCAACAGTGCTCTTGTTCTGATACACTTTCTGTCACAGTTCCATACAGTGTACAGCCACTTCTTTTTATTAACAGCCTTGTCATCAAATATTTCCCCAGCCAAGGTTTCCCACATGGGGCTGTTCCATGGGATTTTTTTTTTAAGATGAACAAAAGCTGCCAGTTCAGCAACTATCTTGTCCTCTCCTCCTGACTATGTCCATACATCTGGACAGCCATGTCTTTGCCCTCTTCTTCATTTATCCATTTTTTAAACCTGACAAATCAAAGAAAAATATAAATGTCTTGTGATAGCTTCCAGTAGTAATTCATGCGTGCACCCAAACAGTTTGTTTTAGCAATTCATTAATCTGTACATTTGTTTAATTAACATGTTCGTAAATAACACTTGTCAGGGTTCGATTTGCAAGGGGGATGAGGGGCTCTTAATATCCCTGCCTCAGATTAATTATTTAACGGCACGTTGTGCTATTTCCTTTTTCAAATATGTTCTGTTAAATATTGAAGTTTATAAATAGGCTATGTGTTTTGGCACAAATGGCCAAATGGAGCTTTCCATGGCACTTAAATGTGCAAGACAGTCTGGCTGTAGACCTCCACTGGCTCTTCTTTATCAGGCTCCACTGTCAGGCCGTAAAGTGCCGCAATAGCATTTTACCGCACAGTTATTTCCGTCACGCCAAGGGCTTCTCCGAGGCTGCAGGGGGATATTATTGAATGGATCGAGCCTGACAGTGGAGGTCTGCAGTCAGACCCCTCTCGAAATGCGGATTACATTCTTGCATGTTTAGTTTAGTTTTGTGGTCTATGTCCGCATGAGGAAAGCACGATAAACCATGAGTAGAAATATCTTACTAGGCTAAATTCATGCAGCTCCATAATTCCTGATTTATTTAGGTTACTACAAACTTCTCAATTTCATTCCCTCTGATTTCATTCACAAATCGCACCCTGCTTAGCCTACTATAACATCTTTTACAAATGTATTTAAACTGCTGAGCTTAGAGCCTGATGGAAAATGTTCAAAATCAACCTAATTGAAACTTGAAAACAGTGACCAATTATGTATTAAACTTACCATGTCATTGCAGACCAGTGTAGCTGTCCAAACGAGACGAATGCACTAGCCTATTACGTGCCTGTTTTCCCGCAAAAAACTAGAGGTCTGTCATGTACGTGGGAAGGGGTTGCTGAGGGGCCCGCAGCACCCCCATCTGTTGGCGGAAAGTTGTAACTGTAACACCAAACGCACGCTACACTTGCATCCCCCGCACCCCCAAATGCGGCGCACCTACAGTGTAATCGCGCCACAGTTTCGCCGCAGCGACGCTCCACTAGTAACTTACTTACTAGTGAATACATCAGGACCTGGTCCACTGGTCCAGGGTCCTGGACCAGTGGTCCTGGTCTGGACCACTTTCACAAATAGAATAAAGGTTTCACAAATCTGAAACTGTGTTATAAAGAATGTTTAGACCCGCTGGGATAATCCAGTCCAAATAAATCGGCTATGCAGCGATTTAAGAGGTTCAAACACGGAGGATTGTTCGCTCAGCGCTGTAAATTAAATTTCCCTTAACTTTCCCCTTAACTGCCGAATCGGAAGCTCTGAATCGGAAGCCAACTTCAGCGTCGTACTCTCAGGACCGCACTCCCAGGACCCTAGTTTTTCGTGACACTGCCACCTAGCGAGCAGGAGACCTGAATATGAACGACAACGCAGAGAGTGTGAGTAATGTGAAGTGCTTTTAAAGTTTTATTTGTTTAACATTAATAACAATTCCGGTGTCTTGAAATGAAGTGTGATCGCTCCCGCCGATATCAGAGATGTGTGCATGTGTGTATTATGAGACTGTCCTGAGCCCATATGAAAGCCCTTAACAATGTGTGTTTTAATTTCAGTAACACTTCAGGGAACCCTTCAGCCAGTGTTCAGAGTGCCACAACAGAGTGCCAGAATGGATATCTCCCAGGAGAAGGTGGTCAACAGCAGACCAACAGCAGATTGAAGAATCCACAGTGTGGAAATTATGCCCAATACATTTATTCTGCACTGAAATGCCTCTCGGTCAAATTGCATGTTTATCTTTTGCAGCCTGGTGCATAAACACACTAACAGTTGTTTTTCAGTAATCTAGCACCTCTTCAAAGACACATTTGATTTGATTTATTTAGAACGTGTAATACAATAAAAAAATATATATAATAAATGTATGTCTACATACAATATACATTTACAATTTAAAAAATAAATAAAATAAACAATAATAAATATAATAATAATAATAAAAACATATTTTCATGCATGTAAATGTCTACTTTTGCGATTTTCATGCATTTTTAGATGGTTAATAACAAGCATTACAATGTCTACTTTTGCGGTCATCCAATCCGCTAGGTGGCGATGTTGCAAAACAACTAGGGTCCTGGGAGTGCGGTCCTGAGAGTGCAGCCTCCGACGCTGCAGCTTCATACTATTGACTGAGGGGGCAATGCCCCCTTTTGCCCGCTCGTGGCGCCGGGCCCGAATATTATTGACTTCTGCATCAAGATATTTATAGAGAGAATTGCATTAGATCTAAGAATGGATTCCCCCCCCATACACTAGTTAATTGTTACAGAAATATTATTAATATCCTGTCCTATAATTTGTCCAATTGCTTTTTTGTAGAGGGAGCCATTGCTATGCTAACTTCATGGTCAGCCTACATCATCACTGCACCACACCACTTTATTAGCATGGTATATTTAGCATGCTAATTCGTTCAACAGGCGGTCAGTATTTGGTCACAACAGTGCAACGTCAGTCCTATTTGATTAACTTACACTAATAATTGAAAATATTGCCAATATTAGCAAATATATGTACATTTGTAGGTGGTTTCGGAGTGTGTCAATGGGAAAACAGATAGAAAACACGAGTTTTATAAGTACAAATATGTCACATTTGCCACAAAACAGTCCTGTAGTCAGTGAGAGCAGGGCTTAGGTAGAGGTCCAGGAGCAGAAAACGGCAGGTGGATGGTTTCTGTTCAGAAAAATTGACGAGTGAAAGTATCAATTTTCAGTTTTTCCGACTGTCAGAAAATGCACCTGGAGACCAAGCATAGCAACCATGGAAACTGTTATGCTACGTTCACACCGGACGCGATGCGATGTTTGGGGGCGGTGCGATTACATGTAAAGTCAATGCAGAGATGCGGACAGACGCGAATTCGCTCCGACGGCGTGCATGAAGCGGTGGACGCGGTGCGAATCACGCGATTGAAGGGGGCCGCGTCAAACGCGAGAGTTCAATTTTTTTAACTCGAGCGTCAAATTCACGTGACGCGTTCTCGCGGAAGCCAATCAGCGGTGAGGATCTCAGCCTGCCGTCACTGACGTTCAACCACACAACATCAGCTGTTAGCTGTTAGCAGTTAGCAGTTAGCACACAGCTCACAGCTCCTCATATCTGTTCAGAAACTAGACAAAAGTTAAACAAGTACAAACCACAGACTGTCTGTGTCATGGCGAATACAGTCGCTGCTGTATTTATATCTGTAGGCCGTTGTTATGAGTGTGGAATGAGCATATACAACGTTAGCTTAGCCTGGTCGACCCGATCTACATTCAGAAAACAAGCATTTTAAAAGGTTTTTCGCCTGCCGTCTTGTCTGTAGACTTGTCAAGCATTAATTCATGGTTTTTACTAACCGGTATCAGTATGTTGTTACTTCGGCATCATTTAGAAACGTGTATTACAATTTAATCACGGTAAAATATGTTCATTTGTTGTAGTTGTAGCTCCCGAGCCAGCGCGTCTTGTTTTGAATGATGCGAGTAAACACAGCTGGCAGCCGCGGTGAAACTCGAGCATCGCATCGCGTCCGGTGTGAACGCAGCATAATGCTGCGTTCACACCGGACGCGATGCGAATATTCGCTTCGCTCTAATCGCTCCTATCGCATCGCTCTAAACGCTCGAGTTTCACCGCGGCTGCCAGCTGTGTTTACTCGCATCATTCAAACAAGACGCGCTGGCTCGGGAGCTACAACTACATTGTATATGCTCATTCCACACTCATAACAACGACCTACAGACATAAATAAACCAGCGACTGTATTAGCATGACACAGACAGTCTGTGGTTTGTACTTGTTTAACTTTTGTCCAGTTTCTGAACAGATATGAGGAGCTGTGAGCTCTGTGTGCTAACTGCTAACAGCTAACGGCTGATGTTGTGTGGTTGAACGTCAGTGACAGCGGCTGAGATCCTCACCGCTGATTGGCTTCCGCGAGAACGCGTCACGTGAATTTGACGCTCGAGTTAAAAAAATTGAACTCTCGCGTTTGACGCGGCACCGTTCAATCGCCTCAATCGCGTGATTCGCGCCGCGTCCACCGCTTCATGCGCGCCGTCGGAGCAAATTCACGTCTGTCCGCATCGACTTTACATGTAATCGCGCCGCCCCCAAACATCGCATCGCGTCCGGTGTGAACGCAGCATTAGTATTCGTTGTTCTCGCGTCCAGGAGAGAAGCTTAGAATGAAGAGACTAATGGAGTCTCTGGTGAGGTTCAAATTGGTTACTTTAATTAAAATGGCGCGGTGATACAACAAGCAGAGGGTAAGAGGAGAGACAGAGCAGCTGTTGCCTCGCCGGGGTGAAGAAGGGTCCCGAGACAATCCTCGTCAGCTGGTTATATCTATAGATATATATAAACACTAGATGACTCACCCGCGCTGCTGGCCAATGGAGACCAACGTTGCCACATGGCCGCCATCTTGCTAAAGGCAGTTCTCTCATTCATAACATTATGGTTTACTATTTAAATAACCATAGCTTGCTCAATTTTCAACCAATTTTCAAACGGTTTGTTTTTTTATAAACATCAAAGATGTAGTTATGATATTGCATACTTATAATCATGGACTTTAATATGAAAATAACATTAAGCAGATAAAGCAATAGCTATACACACACACACACAAGGTATTTATATTAAATAGTCGCCGGTGTATATATTTCCATTTATTTTATTGTATTGTTAATATTTAAAATAAATTATAAAATTAAAATATATTTATATTTTATATATAAAAATCGGTCTCATGTTACTACTCTGTAAGCCAAGAGTTGTTAATTTAGCAATGCCTTAGCTTGAAGAACAGGGACACAACTAATGACAATAGCATATGGTGGTATATTATTTAGATATTCACACCTTTATCAGAAGAACCAAACCAACATAAAATGAGCTCACTGACAGGCCAGTTCTGTCTCATTTATCACAATTATTTTTGACATGAGATCTTCATATCGTCCTAGTTTTGTATTTAGTTTCTAGATTTGTAAACAAATCCAGAACCTTTGAAATACGTTACCACTTCACAGCACGGTGCGCTGAGTTCTTGTAGTCGAAAAAAGCCCAAGAATAATATAAACTGTACCCTGTGTCCTTTTGTGTCCTTCTGTAGTCCATTTACTGTTGTTTGTCTTGTCTTACCCCGGCTGATATCTCACTAAATCCAGTTTTAATTGTTCCCTATATCGCCCCTATGCCCTGTGAGGTGTCCTTGGGTGTTATGAAAGGCGGCCCCCCAAAATAAATGTATTATTATTATTATTAAGAAGAACAACTTGGTGTGGTTTCTATTCTCCTAAAGATGTTTTACTTTCTCCAACAGAAAACACAACTACTTTTAAGAAATTGATCTTAATAGGCTTGTCCCCTTATAAGGCAGAAATATGTTTTGAGGCTCTGGACAAAAATGGCTATTTTGATTGTAAAGGTTGCCAACCCCTGGGTGTAGTTTCAATGTTTGCACATGTTTATTCAAGTGTATGAGTGACATA
>CALSBW010000065.1:723144-772964 GCA_943590975.1 Lindbergichthys nudifrons | reverse complement strand
CCTATCCTAAGGGAGTGCATGTACGTAGACACGTTGTGCCTCTCCACCTCTGTTCCTTACTTCTTACCCCTTTCCCTCAACCTATCTTAACCTGTTAACCCCTGAGCCTGTTTTCCAGGTCTCAGGCTCGAAAATGACATTCCCAGAACAAATGACCATAACTTCACTTCTAAAAGGGGTAAATTAATAATCTTTTTTCTCAAAGCAATGATAAACCTGTGAGTTGGATGTAGAAGAGTCAGAATCAATATCGTTTTTTTTTATTTTAAAGTCAATTCAGATTGAACATAGTAAAGAAATGTAGTTAGCATTTTTTCGCTCAGGGCTCATTTATGGCGCATTTCCACTACAGCACGGAGCTCGCTTTAAGCGTGCCGAGGCGTGCGGGGCCCGTTTTTGGTTGCGTTTCCACTTAGCGTAGTACCGGCTAGCGGGTACTATTTCCAGATTTTCTGGCCCCATAAAATCAAGGTTCTTTCCGGGCCAACAAACAGGGCTGAGTATGCTAAACGAGTGACGGAATCGCTGGCAAGGGGGCTACAACTACAACAAGATGAACATATTTGACCGTGATTTAATTGTAATACACGTTTCAAAATGATGCCGAAGTAACAACCGGTTAGTAAAAACCATGAATTAATGCTTTGACAAGTCTGCAGACAGACGGCAGGCGAAAAACCTTTTAAAATGCGTGTTTTCTAAATGGAGATTGGCTAAGCTAACGCAGTATATGCTCTGACCGTCCACACTCACAACAACGGCCTATACAGACATAAATAAAGCAGCGACTGTATTCACCATGACACAGGCAGTCTGTGGTTTGTACTTGTTTAACTTTTGTCTAGTTTCTGAACAGATATGAGGAGCTGTGAGCTCTGAGTGCTAACAGCTAACGGCTGTGTTGTTTTTCTGGGGTTCTCATTGAAGATGACGTCACGGCTCCGCCTACACTGCGTTACTATAGTTACTGCCCCAGCTACTAAACTGTAATGGAAATGCGCCATAAAGTGAGCCAGTCCTAACAAGGCCTAACGAGGCCTAGCCATACCGAGCGAGGCCGAGCGAGGCCGTGTAGTGGAAATGCGCCATTAGACGCTTCTTGTGAGACTTGTGTTTTGTTTCGGTAAAAATGGTTCATATCGCCAGTTAGCTTAGTTTATTCCCGTTAAGTGAGTATGACACATTCATAGTTTATTACATTTTAAGAAGCCCTGAGACCAGGCGACGCGCCGGACAATTCTCCATCAATAATATAATACATTAACCGTGCTTTACCTGAACCTCATCATGACACTAGAGAGGACGGCAGGATTGTAATTTCCCGTGTTCAGTGAATGCAACAGAGGCAAGACACCAGACCAACCAGAGAGTTGAATGGAAATAAACGTGTCTTATTGGCTGACAGGTACCTATCCTGTGACAATGTTTAAACTGTCAGTCGGACTCGGAGTTTTTGAAGATGGACATAAGAAAATGTTTTCTTAAAAAAGACGACAATTCTCAAGTGGCGGCTCACACAACAACCCCAGAGCCACCACTTGAGCCAGGTAAACAAGGTATGTAAATGTCAGTAAACTTCCAAGTTATGCGAACATGTAAGCAAAGCATAAATTACAGCTACGTTGACGTTACTTTGAATCGCGGGGTAAGCTAAACCGTTAGCAAGTAGCTATAGCTAGCCAGAGATATTAAAGTGGACCTATCATGCTATATTTAAATGATATATTGTAGGGCCATACCTATATAAGGTATATTTATACGTTTCTGTTTTCAAAATACCAAACAGATCATGCATTTTAGCCATGCCTCATTTCGCTCTATGTGCTGTTTGCTGTCTACGGGTCTGATTCTGCTGACCACGCCCCCCTGCAGGAGAGGGGAGCCGTGCTCTGATCAGCTGCTGGGCTGTCAGAAGAGGGGGAGAACAAGAGATCTCCGTCCTCCGTGTTTTATTATATAGAGTCGTTATTCATTTGTTTTAAAGCTCAATAAATAACAAAGAAGACCTTTGACCGGCACTTTTCTAATTTTGTCCGGAAGATTAAAACTTTAACGGACATCTTGACCGGCGAAAGAAACTGAAACTGAAACTCTGCCGCACGGTCCCCTCGTTGCTTGGAAGAGGCGGAGAGGTGGGTGTTTGTCATCTGCTGGTGGACTAACCGGAGAGAATTACAGCGCTTGCCTCGACGGGGAGGGATTGCATTGAATTAAAGCAGCGGGAGCAAACGCTTGCCTCGGGGAGGGAGAAAGAAAGCCACAGCGGAGACTTCGAGTCGTGGCTGAACCTGTCTCTGCGGTCCTGCCTGACTCTCATCATACTACTTCCCTGATGGCTCCCACAGGATTGTTGACATCCTCGTGGATTCATCTTCTTATTATAGACACATGCATTTCCAAACATTTGGTCTACCTACACTGTAAAATGTATTATCTCTTCGATTTACACACGGCATCTATTGCACGTCTGTCCGTCCTGGGAGAGGGATCCCTCCTCTGTTGCTCTCCCTGAGGTCTCTCCCATGTTCCCCTTTAAACTGTGGGGGTTTTTCTCTAAGTGTTTCCTTGTACGATGTGAGACACTGAGACAAATGTAACATTTGTGATATTGGGCTATATAAATAAACATTCATTGATTGATTGATTGATTGATTGATTGATTGATTGATATATTTACTTTTTCTTCCTTCTTTCCAGTAGTCTTAAAGAAGACATGTAATTAGAGCAACATATCGTAATCTATAGCCTATACCTCAGGGTATTCACTGTGTTGTCTTAGTGAACCTGCTGTATATGTTAAGATGCATGTCATCATGTCTGCTGGCGTACCTTGATGCCGGGCCTGGCTCCCAGCAGGATAATCAATATGCAGCGTCCCAGTAACAGCCTCCCAGTGAGCTGCAGCTGCAGGCTCCAGCGCTGCAGCTGCCCCACGTACCGGCTCCGGGAGCGGATGTGGTCCAACGACAGCACCGCCGTCCACTCCTCCTCCTCTTCTTCCTCTTTCACCTCCTCACACATCTCTGTCACCTCCACACACTCCTGATTCCAACACAGATCCAATCATAATGAAATTAGTTTTCTTTCAAAGGTCTCCTATCATGCAAAATGCACTTTTTTACGTCTTTTATACATAAACATGTGTGCCCGGTGTGTAAGGTAACCCACAAAAACGGGGGTACAACGGATTTGCTGCCGATATGACGTAATATCTGAAATTTGGGCTGGCTTTACGCCCACGGCCCTATCAGAAACGTTGCTATCAGAAACAATGCCCGACTGTTTTGGACGTAATATCGTCTTTGTTTACATTAGCAAGCATCGCTAACACTCAGAGCTAACCTGTACTGGAGAGAGTATGTGTAAAGAAGCAGGAATTAAAAAAGAAACTCACCTTGTAGTAAACCCGCAAGAGAGAAAGCCTTTGAGCTGTTTCAGAAATAATCCTTGATGTGGTTTGGAACATGATATGCCGTTTAATCAGGGCAGCATTTAGCTGAGTTTCTGCCCAGCTAAAACTCAGCTAAATGCTTCAACTCTGTAGAATTCTCCTGCATGAGGTCCCCACCTCCTTTTTAATTATTATTTTTTTTTTTTTTTAATTCAATTTGTTTTCAAAGCTACGGACCAAGAATCAGCACTTTAGTAACAGGCCTGAAATAGAGGGGTATGAGGCATGCCTAGAATGGGTGATCTGTTTGGTATTTTGAGAAAAACACTTCATAGAAATGTTTTTTACATATTTCTATATATCTGAGACCTATAATATATGCCTAAAAATAGTATATTAGGAGACCTCTAATGTGATAGTGTTGCTCATTAGACAGGAAGTGTGTTTACCTGCAGCCGCTCCACCAGCCGGTGCACCATGGGCTCTGGAGGCAGAGCTGCAGCCTGACCCAGCAGCTTCTGTCTGATGTCCTGACACTGAGTCCTGGAGAGACTGCTGGAGGAGACCGAGATTGCAGGGGGGCACAGAGGGTAGGGGGGGTGCAGGTGGAACAACAGACTCACGTCCAGCCCCCTTTCTCCTCCAACGCTGCTGTTGATCTGCACCATGAGTCCATCCTGAGCTGGGAGCCAATCAGAGACGTGTTCAAGCACTGCTACAGCACCAACAGATGCTATGTGTGAGGGTTTTAATTCTGAGGATATAATATCAGACCGCTTTGAATTTTATCTGATTTTAACTAAATGTTCCTGTCTCTTGATGCCACTGGTGTTAAGTAACTAAGTACATTTAATCAAGTGCTGTTCTTAATTACAATTTTGAGGTAATTGTACTTTACTTAATTATTTCCTTTTAGCTATTTTGTTCTTCTACTCCACTACATTTCAGAGGTAAATGGTGTACTTTTACTCCACCACATGTATTTAATACCTTTAGTTACTTTACAGATGTGGATTAACGATGTGAAATCTAACCAAGTGTTAAATCAGACTTTAGTTCCACCTGGAGTAAATCCACAAGCTACCCTGCAGTATACAAAGTCATTCAAACTAGCTGCACCTTTACCAGCTTTGAGAACACTTTCATGATCAATCATTATAAAACATATCATATATATTATTCTGAAATGGACCAATCTGCACAATCACTACTTTTACTTTTGGTACTTTAACTATATTTTGATGAGAATACTTTTCTACTTTTACTTGATTAACATTTTGAATTCAGGACTTGTAACAGAGTATTCCTACACTCGTGTACTTCAGAGTATAACATCTGAGCACTTCCCCACCCCCTCTCCCCAGGCCTCATGGTGTGTGTTGACCTGCTCAGTGTGTGTTTTCAGAGGCTGGAGGTGGCTGCTCTCACCATCCTGCTGCCGGACTGTGAGCTCTCCCTCCCCGCAGTAGATGGAGGACAGCACGGAGACTTCCTCTAGAGCAGCTTCAGACATCATCTACATATTAACACCATGCTGAGAGCGTCTGCACTAACCAGCGATATTTTCTTTAAACACGGTATTTACAGTCAAACTTCACAAGTATCAGTGATATGTTGACAAGCATGTCCGCTTCTCCGACCTTACCGCCCGGGTAGCTCCCAAGTCCCCAGGAAGTGCGCCGGACTCTGAGGAAAATATTCGTTGTGGCCAAACGGCAGTACTACACTTCCGTATCAGTCGCTGGGCCCAGAAATACTTTTCCCCATTTTGACTAACATTGGAAAAGAGACGTCTGTAAATCAGCGGATACTTTTTTTTAAACTAAATAAACTACCCAGTATGAACTATTTTATAGCCCTTATTATAATCATTAGGTCCTTAAAGTTGTAAAATGCACTAAAAGCCGAATCTAGATGTATTTTCTGTCTCCATTCATTCTACTGAGCCGAGGTTGCGGTCCAATAGTCCATTTAGCTTAGGAACCTTCCTAACCGAGTGAAATGACCCGGAAGTACGTCAGTGGCAGCCATGATAAGTGCCGTTCCAATTCTCTAGATCAGTGGTTCTCAACTGGTGGGTCGCGGACCCGTTTCGAGAGGGGATATGTGAGTGAAGAAAAAAAAATTAAAAAAAATAAATGTATATATTTTTTTGTTGTTGAAAAAAAAGTCAAACTTTTATTTTGAAGGCCCGATTTTCTAACGCTGTGTGCATGCAGTAGCCGTTTGACTGGGGTCGCAGTCGAATAGTCCAAAAAATCAGCTCCTAACGTCTAACCCTATCGTCTATTCCTTGACCTCTCTGTGAAACGTCACGGGGTTAAGGGCTATCATGCAAAATGCACTTTTGCACGTCTTTTATACATGAATATGTGTCCCCGGTGTTCCAGGGAACTCACCACGTGTCAGAAAACAAAACCCTCTCTATTTTCCTCCATACCCAAATCTCAAAAAAAGGGGCTGATAAAAACTGATCCAGATTTGAACACTGTCCTGACGTCAGGACGGTGGCGCTACGGCTATTGGGCCAACTCCACCAATCAGGAGGAGACAGCCACGGCCATTGCCGTTCGAAAGCGCTGGAGACGCTGTAGTACATATGCCAGGCCTGTAGATGGTGCTGTTCTCACAGAATCTGCCCTTGCAAAAACAGAGCTAAACATTTTCAAATTGAGCAAAATGAGGCATGGCTAAAATGCATGATCTGTTTGGTATTTTGCCGGACAATACATGACGGGGACCGGACTACCACACTGAGGCCTCCCGGCTGCTATAGGCAAGATGTCGACAATGGGGAGTAATTGACGATATACTGTGTATATATGTATATTTACGTTCATTTTGTACATTTCTAAAAATAAAGTTTAATGGAAATACTTAGTAGGCCTATCCTTTCTTCCCTGAATTATTTGCTCCTATAACATATCATTCATATATAGCAAACCATGATTTGATTTCTCATCAAACAGTAGTAGTTTATTACAGGTAAAAATAACTTACTCTTTGTTATGACCGGCTCGTAGGCCACAACGGAAAGACAAGGAGACATACACGAGTTTACAAAACCACGGCACATTTATTGTGGTAAATGCAGAGATTGTTGGTCGAGGGGAGATGATCGCTGAGCCGAGAGAGAGCGGGGCCCGTGTGACTCCGGGCAGCTGGCTAGCACCTCGGCTCCGGCCAGGTGTCCGTGATCGCGCTGATTAGCCTCTTCAGCTCCACCCCATCGTAAGACAAAGGCCCTGGGGCCGTCACACTCTTCTATAACAACAGTTGTAGGCAGGGCCGTATCCAGGATTTCATAAATACCGAGGTCTAAACATGATAAGGGGGTTCGGGGGTATACCCCCCCTGAGATTTTTGGGATTTTCATGATCTAGTTAGGTGCTTTTTAAGTCCTGTGGGGGGTCACACATTGGATAATATATTGATTTCAAACCATGTCAGTGGGCTGCAGCATACATTATTTTTGAAAGTGTAATGCATAAGAATCAGTTGATTGTTACCATTAATGATCTGGACATGCAGAAGAGGCTAACATGATCACACAACATTGTCAACATTCATTTTCCATGTCTCTCTCCTTTCCATAACCTGCAGCCTCTCTTCCATCTTCTTTACTCTCTCTGTCCTCTACTCTTTCTCTTTGTTCAATCTCTCCCTCGTTGTTCACTTGTTGCTCCTCCTCACTTGTCGCTCCTGCCAGTGAATTAAAAGCAATTCAGTAATTTAGTTAATTTCACTTGTTTGTTTGCATTATTTTTTTTATTTAAATCTGTTTTGTTTGATTCTCAAAAGAGAACAAAGATGTAAGCAAATTGTGTTTTATACAATTGTATGTTATTATGACTGCATCATAACTGCAATAGATATATGTTGTTTTAAAATTATGCCTATTGTCTATAGTGTAAATGAAGACTATTGTTATAGATAGATAGATAAATAGATAGATAGATAGATAGAGAGATAGATAGATAGACTGACGTAGTCTTTTCATTATATCTGAGTCAGTGTAAAAAGAAAACAATACAATGTTATATCTTCAATGTTTTACTCAAATTGAAATGAAAGAAAAGCATTACAACGTTTGTTAAAAGGTAATCCTTCTGACATTGGATGAATGTAATTAACTTTAGCTCTCTAGCTAGTTTATTCACACAATTTAAACCAAAGTATAGCCTATAGCTGCAATATAAGTTAGTGTGCATGTTGTCGGACGTCCACTGACTAACGTAGAGCGTTCACACAGCATCTGCTGGTCATATGATGTCCTGAGGAACAGAAACACAAGCAGCCCGCTGGACTCAGATCTCTAGATACCTCATCACTCCTCCGCTGCTCCGATACAAATCCGGGCTGCGGTGGTTTGTTTATGGTTGATACATGTCGTCTTCTTCTGTTTGCTTTAAACGAGGCTACGTAGTTATGCAGCGCCCCCATCGTCAGTAGATGGAAGTACTACAAAGAACCCCGTTTAGTGCAGTTATTTCACACGTTTTGTTATATACACAGCTCGGAAATTATTGCCGAGGTCCGGACCTCGGTGACCTCAATGGTGGATACGGCCCTGGTTGTAGGTACAGTTCGGTTAGTTAGCGTATAAAATATACGGCTGTACCGACGCCATGATAAGACTGATGTTCCGCTGAGAGCAGCCGGGAAAAGCACTGTTAGACATGGGCGGAGCCTCTCTGGTGGCTGACTAATCAGAACAGAGTGGCCGAGCTGACCAATCGGAGCACACTAGGCTCACAGGGAGGGGGGGGCAAGAGCTCCAACGAGTCGTTTAGTGGAGAGAGTGAATACTGCTGAATACACATGCTTGACAGAGATGCTGTATGCGAAACCAATGTGAGTTTGGAAAATTGCGCAGTATAAATCTATTTTAGTATACCTCAACAATATAATTATGATCAGTGGAAATGGCCATGACATGGGCCCTTTAAGGTCTATCACTGTGTATATCACCATTCAAACATCTTTTTAAAAGTTGAACAAACCCCACACAGCTCAGTAAAGACTGTGAAATGTTGACTTTATTTGATCATTTCAGTAAAAACTAACGTTCATATTTCTCTTTTTGATTATAATACTGATGAACGTTCAAAACAAAGCACTTTGGCAAGTTACCACATACGTTTTAAAAAGCTTAATAAGCACCGTAACTTTCATGATATTGTAATATATGTTGGATTCGCTCAGGTGTGGTAGGAAACACTACCACTTTGTCAGAACCTTCCAATAAATACAGAGACAGCTATGAACAAAATATAGGACAATCTTTATTACAACAATAGTTCATGGATAAGAGGAGAGGAGAGAACAAGAGAGGAAGCGAGTCCACGGGACACAAGGAACCCCCACTAGGCTGTGGAGCCCACTTTATACAGGGCTGGTTTAATAGCTTTAGCACGGCACACCACACAAAGAACACGGCACGCGAACACCCTCTACCGGAGGCACACAACTCGGCAATTGTAAACACACACGGCACACACACATGCACTTAACCAACCCACAATTTAGGGCGAGAGCTCCCACTCGTGGTAGCCTCTCCCCTGCTACTCTCCCTCCATATACACTCTAAAATACTCCTAAAAGATCAGACATACAACAATATAAATATATACGTAACTCGCCAGTTGGCGAGACCCTCCCCCTCGCCGTCCAACTCCCCGGGGATCGGCTTTGCTGGACGACGTGAACTGAGTCACTGCAGCTGGTGTCTGTGTTGCTTTGGCACCGCCGTGCGTAAGGAGGGATCGCGGCTCGCACTCACTAAAACCCCAGCCCTGACTATCTATAGGAGGTAGCAGACCTCCCGCTCCTGACACTCGAACGTCTATCCTGCGCTGGCTGTCTTCGTCGCCGGCAGCTCTATCCGCTGCGAACGACATCCTTCCACCCAAAAGAGTGCGAGTCACATGTAGCGTCCTCCAACCTCGATTCACAGTTCTCCACTGCCTTTTCTCTCCCAGCTGTGAGTCTCTCCGCTGATTAACACACCTGTTCCAGTTCAGTTAATCAGCGCCCATGCAGGCGCATTCACATCACACTTTCCCCCCTCTTGTCCAAAAAGACTCGTCCTCGAGTCACTACGGTGACATTTGGTAATCTCGAGACCACACCGGTAGCCTCCGCTGTTGGCCCGAACGTCCACCCCCTGTCGACGGTGCTACTGACTCTCCTCTTGGCGACTCAGACAAAGCCACCGCCTCTGAAGCCGCTGGGGGACCAGGCAGGTCCCCGGAAAGAGAGGCTGGTCCATCGACAGGTAGGTTTCCTTGCGAGGCTCCCACCATTCGTCCAGTGTCCCTCACCACAGGGTTCCTGTCCTCAACCACAGGGTTCTGGCCCTCCACCACAGGGTTCCTGTCCTCAACCACAGGGTTCTGGCCCTCCACCACAGGGTTCCTGTCCTCAACCACAGGGTTCTGGCCCTAAACCACAGGGTTCCGGTCCTCCCGACTTGTTAGTGGTGCCCTCCCGACTTGTTAGTGGTGCCCTCCCTCCTGCAGGGGCCTCCAGGGTGGGCTGGCGAAAGTGGACCTAAGTTGCACCGAACTGGACCCGAGGACGCCGACTGGTCCAAGCTTGGGGACTCATCTGTCCCTCGACTCTGGACCCAGAAGCTGGAGGTGATGGTGCTGTTAAAGAAGAGGTAAAGGGCTTAAGTCGGTTGAAATAGACAACACCCTCTGGACCCCCCTCTAAATGGACCCTTGTACCTCCTCTGCAATTTTGGAGACAACCCACGCTTCTTAGCCTTATTCCGCACCCAGACCAATTCCCCCTCAGAATAATATTGGATATTAGCCCTAAAGTCATAGGATGTTTTCTGTCGTTCTGATGCCTTAGCCTGGTGCTTCTTCACTGCCTCTATTACAGTAGACAACGTCTCCCTCAGTTTAGACCAACCCACTCTCTTCAGTCTGCGTACAAATGACACGACTTTACACATTGGAAATGCGTGCAATAGATACACAGAAGTCAGATTTTGCGTGCATATGATACGCTAACCATTCCCATTGAGTTCTGAGGCCGAGTTTTGCGTGCATATGATACGCCACGTTTTGTCCGGTCGGGTCTTGGTAGACCGGAAGCTGTGTGGTTCATAAAAACATGTTCTTACCGGTTCTTACTCAATATCAAGCCATGATTATTGTTTTTATTTTAAATCGTATAATGTCTGACTTTTTTTGCCGTCTGTGAGTAAAAGAAATGGGGCTCGGAGCCTCAGAATAATGAAATCTGTATTTTTTAAATCTTTTTTTCCTTCTAATTTGTTATTCTTTTCTGAATAACACACTGTTATTTACTCAACAATAAACTGGAACTGAATTTCAAAATAAAGTCACCGGAAACAGACGTAGGCCTACAGTATAAGAGACATTTCGAGCATCATTGCGATACACACCACTGAACTGATTACCCAATCCTCAGCTAGAAGCTCGGTGATTGGATTGTTTAGCCGCAATGCACGTTGGGATATGGTGTTAATGCGATATGAAATCCGAAAAACATTTAAAAAAAGAAAATAATACTTTATTCCGAGTGTGCTTGCTTTTCTCTTTGGAAGTCATCACATAACGGCTTTGTAATACACGGTTCGGCTGCATTAAATATTACACATCTGCCTTAGTTCTTTATTTATAGAGTCCTGGGGCCTCATTTATAACGCCTTGCGTAGGACGTGGGAAGGTTGCTTATGTAGTACAAAGCAAAAAAATAGGTACAGAAATGTTCCGACATTTTCCGATTCACAAAACATTGCGTACCGGCGAAGTGCGTACGGCACTTCCTACGCCTGTTTCCCTTTATAAATCACAATCGACTCGTAACGCCCATATTTGCCTATAAATAGTCAAAGAAACGCCCATTCATTCATTTTGACTGACTGCATGAAGAAGATCGCAGGAAATGACGATAGAACAGCTAAAAAAGACATCTCACCCCGTGTCAGATTTTGGTTCTTTTGGGGAGGTGGAGATAACTCATATTGTTTGGTGGATGCAGTTTGAACCAGAGTAGCAGCATGGAGGTCGGATCGTCACCAAACTAAATAAATAAGTGGTCCGAACAAAGTTAATGACAAAAAAAATACACATAACCTTCCTCAGGCAGTGTGTTTGTACTGGGGACAGGAGACCCCCCCCTTGATGAGAAACTGTAAGAAATGATGGGGGAATCCCTCCGGAGTGGAGTCATGACGACTGGATCTGAATTATTTTGTTGTATTTGGTGGTTTGTGTTCCAGCTGTCGATCAGCAACTATATATCCATAATCCACCAGTTAAAGGAAATACAATGTGTTGTGTTATATTAGCTGTACAATTTACCACATATGGTGTTCTTAGTTTCCATACCTCCTGTGTTTTACGAGCGACTTATCAAGTCTTGGCAAACGGCATAAAACACGATTAAACGTGATAGTATATAAAACCATGCTCGTATCTACAACCTATAGAAAAGCAAAACGGCGTCAGTTTAGACGTAATTCTGTCCTCCTGCTTACCGCATCATTTATGAGAAAACATTTCATAACATTAACACAACATATTCGAGGTGGTTTTAAATAACACATCCGTATTTATTTATTTCTCCAAGTTATGTTTTTGTGTGCACTGAGGAGTCTCAAACAGGCGTTTGTTTAATCATTTTAAGATGGGCTTTAATCAATGTTTGAAAATGAATTCTTCATATTTGATAAATGAGAGGTAACATTTTATTTATTTCCACATATTTCTCTCCATTCTTCCTTCTGCCAACGGTGTCGCAGTCTCTCGTCTCTCCCGTTGTTGTGCTTAGTGCGTACGCATGGGTTAGAGTTTGCGTGGAGGACCGCACATTTTCCCGTGAAGTTAGTATTTTCTAAATCACAAACATTGCGTAGAAACTGGCGTACGCCATTTTTTGAGCGTATATCCCTTTATAAATGAGGCCTCTGATGAGAAGACTTCAAGACAAACAGGAAGAACAGCCACGGAAACTGAATATGTGACGTGGATCATAAACAGGCAACCACTTTGAGTACTTGTCCTTGCATAGTAACAATATCTAAAACAGGCTCTGGTGTCTTTTTAGCTTTTGAAAAGAGCATTACCTTGGTTTTTTCAACATTTAAAAGAAGCTTAAGCTCAGCGAGCTGAGTCTGAATAATGTTAAAAACAGCCTGTAATTCAACATCAGCCTCCTTAATGGAGGGACCTGCACAATACATCACGGTATCATCCGCATACAAATGTAAAGTAGCTTCATCCACATTTTCACCTAAACTATTGATGTAGATGGAGAATACAAGTGGACCTAAAACAGAACCTTGAGGAACACCATTAGCAATGTTCAACCACTCAGAAGTGAGCCCATCAAAGTGAACACATTGGGACCTTTCAGAGAGGTAGTTCACAAACCACCCACTGCATGGCTGGATATGCCAATACTGAGTAGCCTCTGCTTTAAGATGCGATGATCGACGGTGTCAAACGCTTTGGAAAGGTCAATAAATAGAGCTACAAAACTCTGCTTATTATCTAAAATACTCGTGTCATTCACCACTTTCATTGTCGCAGTGATGGTGCTATGTTGCTTTCTGAAGCCTGACTGATGTTTAGACAGGATATTATTTTTACATAAAAACTCCTTTACTTGTTCACTCACTAGGCGTTCAAGAACCTTCGCCAGAACTGATAATTTAGAGATTGGCCTATAGTTATTTAAAACAGTTGCCTCCCCTCCTTTTAGTAGTGGCAGGACATACGCTGACTTCCATACTTTTGTAATTGCATTTGTGATGAGGGAGAGGTTAAAAAGAGAAGTGAGAGGTGGAGCAATACAATCTGCAGCTATCTTTAAAAATAAAGGTTCTACGTTGTCCGGGCCAGCCGGTTTCTTAGGATCTAACTTAGATAATGCTTCATGAACAACATTAACAGTAAAAGGAGTAAAACTGAAAGGGTTTTCCAAACCACATTGTTCAGAGTCACGGATTGGGGTGTTCACAGAAGCAGAGTTAGGACACAAAATGCTTATTAAAGCAATGTAACATGGTGGCCCTGTCCGATATAGAGCCAGATGCTGTGGTAATGCACGGAGGTAGCTCATTACGGATCTCACCGGTGGATATCGATTTTATGGCTTTCCAAAATTTCCTGGGAATATTTAGGTTTTCTGTAGTAACTGACAAATAGTACTTCGACTTAGCACTTTTGACATGTGAAGTGAAGCTATTCCTTAGCTGCCTAAAACGCAGCCATTCTACCTCTGAGCCTGATTTCCTAGCCTTTGCCCAGGCCTTGTTTCTCTCATGCAGGAGACTGGACAGTTCAGCAGGAAACCAAGGATTGTCTCGTCCCTTTACTCTAAATTTACGCAGGGGTGTATGTCTATCAATGATCTCCATAAAACCAAGATAAAAATAAGATCATGCAGTTTCTACATCAGCACACAGATCGATTTTTCCCCAAACAAACCCAAACAGATCATGAACAAAACCCTGCTCCACAAAATGTTTTATGTCTCTCTTAATGATAATACGAGGTTTAACCTTTTGGACCTTAGTGTCCCTAATTGTGGCTACAACACAGTGGTCACTCACATCATTCGCAAATACTCCCACAGTTGGGTATTTATAGGGAACATTAGTTAGAATGAGATCAATTAGGGAGGATTTATTAGGGGACTTAATGTTAGGGCGAGTAGGACTGTCAACAATCTGAGTAACATTCAGAGAGATACAAAGGTTTTTAAAATCCTCTGATACTGCAGTTAACCAGTCCCAGTTAAAATCTCCAAGCAGCACTATTTCCTTGTAGTCAAGTTGAGATAAAAGATTTGCTAGCGAAGACAAGGAGTCCTTGACAGCTGAGGGGGGTCTGTAACAGCCCACCACCATGACCTGTTGCCCCTTTGCCACTTCTATATTTAAGGCTAAAAACTTGAATTGCTTACTGATAGATTTGGAAACTAATGTGGTTACACTGAACTTATTCTTAACATAAATGGCAACTCCACCACCTTTATTAGGCCGGTCGGTACGATACACATTATAACCATTTAAGGCAATGTCAGAGGCCAAAATAGATTTATTTAGCCATGTTTCTGATAAAACAATGGCGTCAGCGTCAGTCGAGCTCGCCCAAATGCGGACAAAATCTAGTTTACCTAACAGACTGCGCACATTCAAGTGGATGAGACCCAACCCAGACCTAGCTTTAAAATCAGCAGGAGTAGCGATCTGACTACTACTGCTGGGCGGACCAGGGTTAGGTTGAACATTTCCTGACAGTAATAACAACAAAAAAAACAGGCATCTTTTCGTCTTAAACGACACACATACATTGTCATCTACTTTAGAATCACCGGAAACGTCTGCGAGAGTTTGATTAGAGTTTAAGAAGCAGTCCTGAAGAACCATCATCGCAGGCAAACAAAAAAGACAAACATATTTTGTCGAGCGGATTGTCTGTGACAAGGCAACCGGTAATTGTTTGTGTAACACATCCGAACCTTTACAGGGGATGTCCACTGCGGGCGGTAGAACAAACCTGAATCCAGTCGACTTCTCAGGATGACGAGAGAACTTCTCATTGTCCAAAATAGCTAACAGGCATAGCAGGATCACGATAGGGGCCATTTTTCCAGACCAGCACAGCATCCGGATAGGCGCGCAAGCAGGCCCGAAACGTGGAGGCGCTCCGGTCTCTCCGCGATATCCCCGGTGCAAAACCTCCTCAGCACAGCAGTACAGGATAGGACGGGATAGGCGAAGCAGGCCCAGCTCGAGACGTAGAGGCGCTCCAGTCTCTCCGCGATGTCCCCGGTGAAGATCCTCCTCAGCACAGCAGTATAGGATAGGCGAAACAGGTCCAGCCCGAAACGTAAAGGCACTCCGGTCTCTCCGCGATATCCCCGTGGTAAAACCTCCTCGGCACTGTAGAGCATGACAGGTGGAGCAGGTGGATACAGGCCTCCGCTACAGCAGGTGTAAAGCAGGCCGCAGCCCGAACGCGGAGCCGCTCCAGCCTCTCCGTTACGTCCCCGGGGAAAAATCTCGCCAGCACAGCCGCACACGACAAGTGGAAGCAGGTCAAGCACAAACTGGACAGGTGGAAAAGGAGGCCCCAGCCCAAGCAACAACGTGCAGCCGCTCCGTCTCTCCGCGACTTCCCCGGGGCAAAAACCTCCCCACAGCAGCACAGCACAGGTGCACAGGTAAACCTCCTTTCCACGCCGGCGGAAGAGAGGCAGCCCTGCCCCTCACTTTCCACGCTCCGTGAGGCGGATGAGAAAAAGCGCTCCGCTCGCTCTGATCGACTGCTCGCAATCTCATGCAAGATCAAGGGAGTCCTGCCTTAATTAGTCTCCCCCCGACTTGTGGTGCAGTAACCGTCTGATTGCACTAAGCTCCCCGGGGGAAAAGCCCTTCTCTTCCACCCCAAACTGTTTCATAAGCATGTCTACTGTCCAAGACTGATGTACGTCTCCGCTATCATCGTCTTCGCACTGCTTCACTTCATCCCCCACCTCAATGTCGGTGAACAGCGTGCCCACTTTCATGCCCCTCTTTAATGTTCGCGCTTCGTTGTTTACATTGATAACACGTACTGGCAGCAGGCCCTGTTCAACTTTACAAACCACTCGGGCTACCAATATGTCACTGTGTCGAGGGAGGGAGGTGGAGGGTTCCAGCATCCCTTCCGCATAATCCCCCCACCCGCTCTGGACCTGACCCCAAATGATGGCCTCGCCACGTGGGGGAACAATGGTATCAGACTGCACGGTAACTACTTGGGGCTTTAATGATGGGTTAAGATCAACCAGAGGAAATTGCTTGCCCATAATCTGGCAAGTCTTTTTCCCTAGATCAACCACAGCGCCATGTTGCGATAAGAAATCAAACCCAAGCAGGATCTCTTCTGAGGGAATATCGGAGACTAAAAACTCTGCAACAAGCGCAAGGGAATCAAATTGACATACAGTCTGCCAGCACCCCACAATATGGGGTCAAAGGGATCTTTAACATGCATCAATTAGGGAGGCATGTGGTGCAGTGAGTTGTGCGTTGGTGTTCAGGTTCAAACCCCACTGCAGTCAGCATGTTGTTGTGTCCCTGAGACACTTCACCCCAAATTGCTCCTGTGGGGATTGCCCACAGTATTGAGTATGTAAGTCGCTTTGGATAAAAGCGTCTAACAAGTGACATGTAATGTAATCAATTGAATCCCAAATACAAAAAAAATATATATGAAAAAATAAAATAAAACAATAAAATAAAACAAAAAAATGTGTAAAGAAGTTACATGTGCGTTACTTCTTATAGTATGTTACAACGCTTTCTGTGAAGTTTGCCAATAACATTGGTGCTCCACTACTAGTCTTGGTTACAGTTATGATAGTATAATGTTAATATTTAAAATATCTCTTTAATGTAACTGTTTCTTTAGTCAACATGTGTAATTTTCTCCACATTATGTCTCAGAGTCCAGAGGGGCAGCACCTCAAGCATTGATACCATGCCGCCGCACGCTCAGGTGATGAATAAGGAAGTCCATTTTACAACTACTTTATTTCAGAATTTTCATTTCTAATCTCTGGTTACAGTTAGTTTCCATGCATTATTATTTTCCTCAAATAATCCTGTTTGAAAGCCTACTTTTTTACATTCATGGACAAGCAATACATACAAGTGAGATTTATGAAAACAGGATCACTTTTACATCTAAAAAGGAGGTCTAACTTTTGAGTTTTACTCAAATAAATCTTCCCCAAGACAGAGTTAAAGTGACCTGCAGGAGATCTGTGCTGTCGGGCGTCCTGTGACGTCTCATATTCTCATTGCTGTGCCTCATTCCAGATGTTAGATCTCAATCTTCATCCCTCGAGATCCAGCCTCTCCTTTTCTCTGTCTCTCCTCCTCTTTCTGTGTTTGTTTCATTCCCCTACATGTGAATTATGTGTCTCAGTCCTACCTTTTGTGTCTTTGTGTTCTCTTTCCAGCTTGTTATGGTGGCCCAGCTTCTGCAGACATCCTCTTATATCAATGCTTAATATTACAATCAGTCTGTAAATATCATCTTCCTGATTGTTCGTATTATAAATGTACTCTCTTGGTTTATTCTGTGCACAAGACATCTGTTGCATGTCTGTTTGTCCAGGGAGATGAATCCCTCCTTGGTTCTTCTTACTGAAGTTTCTTTCCATTCCCCCACAAGGGTTTTTTTTGGGGGGGGGGGGTATTTTCCTTATATGAATTGTGGGTCAAAGCCAAGAGATATAGCTTTTTAATCTTGCTCTATGTTGGGTCTTATTGTTAAAATACCTATCAAGTAGAGAGGAGGCATGGATGAGGAGCTTTAAAGCGAGAATGCACATGTGTAATTATTTTCGGCACTGGTGACATAGAAAGGGTGTGACTAAAACAAATACATTCATGTAAACAGGGTCTAAGCCATGAAAAAGAAGAAGCAATGGGCTGGTTGTGAAACATCCTTTGTCTGATTGGACCATTTAACTTAAGCAAAATATGATCTTTACCCATTTTATTAAACATTAAATTATCGATATTGAATTTGTATAAAGAAAATTACCAAGAACTTACCATAACAAGACAACCACGTTTTTTTTTAATTACATTTAAGGCGTATTATATGGCAATATTAGTGATATTTTATCAAGACAGGGTGAATCATTAACCTTAAACCCTTACAAGCTTTATGGACATCTTGTGAGGTGCGAAAATGAAGTTCAGTGTGATTGGTGAATCCAAAGTAGGGCCAATATTACTTAAAGTGCATGAAAGTGATCCAGTAGAATATGTAATAAGAGTATGTCCTCATTAAAAACTGATTATTCGAGTCCATCAGGCGAAAAAAAAATTATTTTGCTAAAGTAGGGCATAATCACTATGAAGTGAAAATGCTCTTATTGCTTAGGAATTTGGACAACGTTGTATATGTAAGTGTCCCAGTTGTTAGACAGGAGGGAAACAAAGTACTGCTGTGGAGGCATCAGCAAAACATGTTTTAGCCAACTAAGCAAAGCAAAAAAAATGCTACCGCTAGATTTAGAACATTTGCACTTCTTTATCTTGACAGCCTTTTCTGATGGGGACTCAAGCCGTTATAAGTTATAGACTTTGTCCTCACAAAGGCGTAAAAGGAAGCTGAAAAGCTGTGTAAAAGCATCTACTGTAGTCAAATAAAAACCCTGCAAACACCTCCATCTAAACTTTGGTGAATGATAGCAAAGTTTTATCCAGAGTAAGCTTTTTAGCCTGTTTTTGTTTCATAATTACACTAACAAATGCAACATCAATACAGTTGTGGATATTCACATAGTATTTTACTCATGTACAATACTCTCTGTTTATGCTACGTTATACTTCCAATCCACTACATTTTAAAAGCCAATATTGTACATATATAACTACATTCATTTCACCGCTTTACTATTTAGATTTATATTAGTAGCTCATACAAAATACAAATGCCCAAGATGATCAGAGGTGGGAGAAGTACTCAGATATTGCACTTCAGTAAAAGTACATGAAGAAGTACCAGAGTGTAGGAATACTCTGTTACAAGTAAAAGTCCTGCATTCAAAATGTTACTCAAATAAAAGTACACAAGTATTAGCAACAAAATATTACTTACTTGGTATAAGTAGCGACAGTAAAAGTAGTCATTGCGCAGATTGGTCCATTTCAGAATAATATATATGATATGTTTTATAATGATTGATCATGAAAGTGTTCTCAAAGCTGGTAAAGGTGCAGCTAGTTTGAATGACTTTGTATACTGCAGGGTAGCTTGTGAATTTACTCCAGGTGGAACTAAAGTCTGATTTAACACTTGATTATATTTCACATCATTCATCCAGATCTGTAAAGTAACTAAAGGTATTAAGTACATGTAGTGGTGTAAACGTACTTGATTTACCTCTTATTGTAGTGGGTCGAAGTACAAAGTAGCAAAAACATGTAAACACACAAGTAAATTACTATTATCTTAAAATGTTACCTAAGTACAGTAGCCTACTTGAGTAAATGTACTCAGTTACTTTACACCACTACTTTACACCACCAACATTAGCAGGATGGCCCAGCCGCCCAGATGATGCACGCGCTGCTCATCGCGTTGCTCCTCCTCGAGCTTTCGATTGAAGATCGTAAAGGGACTTCAACCGGAAACCAAACTTTTTCTTCGAACTTTTTTTTCCTCTGAAGCAAAGGAGGAAAAAAGCACGAGAGTCATAAACGGCACGGTTCCTTATTTCCTTCATTTACGTGTGCTGTTGGAGATGTGTCAGCTGCCGACCTACAGGGGAGAAGTAAAGCGTTTGTGGCGAGGATAAGGGCGACGTCGAGTGATTTTAGGCTGCTCCCCTCACATAACGGATTGTGGTCCTTTATCATGGAAGATGTGAGTACTCCCTTCACTCCCACCGTGTGGGCTGGCAGCCCTTTTACCGTCTTTGCAACGCAGTTTTGTCGTGTTGAGATATTTAAGTGAGACTTCAGTAGGCATTCATGTGATGTTATAACACTGTAGAAAAACAACGTTACTGCAAGGGCGCGACCGACTTATTAAAGCAGCCAGGGCCCATAGAAAAGTTGTGTACTGGAACCGCTATTTTCTGGATATGTTAAAAGTACTTATAAGAAACAGTTATGTTAAGATTTCATATCGATTCCAGTCTGTCTGCTGCCGAAAACTTAAGTCAACAGTATTTGGCACAAGGCACCTGCCCACCTGTCAATCTGTTTCCTCTACTTGTTGGTCAGAGCCCATAAGAAACACTACTGTAGAGCACCGAACTCCCTTTAAAAGTGTTACATTTTATTTTTTCGCTATATGTGGGTGTTAACATATAACTTTCAAAGCATAAAATCAGACCTTGTCTGAGTCAGATTGCTCCTGCGGTGAATTCGGCATCATTACAATATCTATTTAGCACATGGTGTGAATTGCATTTCAAGATAACTGTTCATTTCGGCAGGGGAGGTGTTAGGGAATTACAAATGGTCAACAAATGAAATATAGCTGTTGGATTGTATCTTTGCCGAATTTGCTGTGAAAGCGGTATGTGTCAGAAAAAATGTTAACAAACGCTTAATAACGTGTCTTGTTTTCACAATAATAAAGTTACATTTTATTTTCCATATCTATGAACGAGGTTTGGCGGGCCGTTGTCAACAGGGTAAAATAACATCTTTAACTTTCCTCACAAGGCAGACCTTTGTTACTAGATTGATTTGTAGTATCTAATTATATTCATTTATTAATTTAATCCTCAAACTGAATTAATCAACTACATACTGTTTACTACCTCAATGCAAATGTGGCATTTTGAGGAAGCAAAGCTTGTTAGAAAAAGGAAGTCAAGTATATCACCTACTGTAAGGAAGGAACTTGCAAACAAGCATGTGTACACCGCCCTTTCCAGTGTAGCATTGCTCAAAAACGGCCTTCCCTTCTCCATCTAGAATCTGATAATTAAATGCAGCTTTTCTTGAACTTTCCTTTTTTTCCTAGAATCACTCTCCAGTTCAGACTATTAAGTCTATAAACCATGAAACAGCCTCAACCCACATTTAGACATGTGAAAAAATACCTTCCCCCTTATTCTCACATGCATCTTGCACTATACACTGTGTGTTGGCATGTAGTGAATACAGTGAGACTATTACAACTGTGACTTCATCAAAGTTAAATGTTGAAGTCAAACGAAGTAGTGCTTTAGCTACAAATAGAGCATGTTTAAACAAGGAAAACAAAGTACTGCAAAAAAAATGCTAACGCTAGATTTAGAACATTTGCATTTCTTTATCTTGACAGCCTTTTCTGATGGGGACTCAAGCCGTTATAACCATCTCTGCTCTCCCTAAAGCCAACACACTCCATTTAAAATGTATGATTTTAACCCGAGAACACTGGAGTTGCAAACTAACTATCCAATCAGTGTGTTGCCTTTGGCCGGAGCATAGATAACTGCTTAATTTTCCGATAAGAAACATAGACTGTATAGCTGTCCGGCAGCAAAATAAAGTGGTAAAATATTTGAAATATAATGTAAACTTTTGCTGCTGCAGTACAATGCTTACTTTCTCTTCAGTAACTCCTTTCTGTTTTCCAAACTGGGGTTATACCGAACACCAGCTACTGTAGATAATACACTTACTATGGATAAGTATCTCAACCACTCTTCAAAACATTCAAAAATATTCCTTTAAATTGCCTACAGTAAATAAGTGTGGGCTTGCTGACATTTTTTTTATTCAATAGATTACTGGAGTAAGACACCAGTACGGCAAGAAAAACGTTGTACCGTTGTAATACTACAAAAATGTGTTTAGGAGCTGTAGTGTATAGTTTTGTATATACTAAAGCTGAACTAAAACTAGTGCTCGGTGTTTACGACTCACACTCACAACACCCACCACTTGGCTGGCTGCCCATTGACAGCTGTGTGGCTCTCATCTGTTCCTTTATATTTTGTTCCTCTTCGCTCTACTTCACATTCTGCCTTATCTTATTCATCTTTCACCCCAAAAACCGCTGCTGTCCTTGCATGTCTCAGTGCTGTGACTCATCCTTTTATCGCCTTCCCACTGACCTAGAGTGCAGAGTGTGACGTGTCTGCCTGACCCATTCAGAAAAGAGGAAACAGACTGCCACATTATGTGTCAGGCACAAAACAATTAACCCTCTCTCATCATCGTCCTGCCATCCAGGCCTCTGCTACACAATGGATGTGTGTGTGCATGATCTTACTGGGGCACCGCGGACAATTTCTGGGAAAGGGCCTTTTTTGAAAAAGAGTATAATGAATGCATGTGTATGTTCTTGAAATGTTGTGACAGAAAGTCCTCAAAAGATGGAAAAATGCTCTTTTGGAAGGCATTTCGCTCGTTGGTACTAACTGAAAAGGGGGTTGAAGAAGAAGAAGATATACTTTATTAATCCCTTACAGGGACACTCTGTTGTATTTACACACATTACACACACAGGGGAGGATATACATGCACAAACACAGAGGATATACATGCACACACGCACAACCACATGCAGATAGGCAGGGCCGGCCCGTAGCACTGGCGTTATAGATGTTTGCCTCGGGCGCCAGATCTGGGGAGGCGCTGCGCTGGTAGCTCTGGGAGGGGAAAAAACATTTTTGACCGTTGGTGCTCATCCTAATTTTCGGCCTTGATGTAACAATATTCATAATTAAGTAAATGTAACACCCTTTTCACCCCGGTTACACTTTTCATTTGCCCTGTACGATGGGCGCTGTAAGTGATGAAATCAGCTTATCAGGCGCCCGCAGCTCACAGCCAAAGTGCGAGTGACGGCCCGTCCACACAGCAGCGTTAAAAAAATCTTGGAGGTGGGCGTATCTGAAGCTTGGGGATTTTTTGCGAGCAAGGCACCAACAACCAATCACATGAATCTCCCGCCCCCGACATACGAAGCAAAAAAGCCCGAAGTAAACTGGATATAAACTCCCCAAACAGGCGAAAACCTACCACTGTCTCTGCCACCTCCCTCCATGCCTGGCTCCTCCGGTTTGTATCCCCGTAGGTAAATAGGGACTGGTCATAAAGCACCGGGTGATTCCCTCCCGCTAATTTCTCCTCCATGTTTTGGAATATGAGGAAATGACCTGCGGTATGTCTCTCCCAGCATACACGCGGTTTGATTGGCTAGCGCTTGAACTGTCAGATTTGCATACAAGGGGTTTGATTGGCTGACGCTTCCACCTCAGCCTCAAAAGTTGAACATTGCTCAACTTTGAATCCTGAAAATCCTGAAAATCTCCGCTCGCCTGCCCACAATGCAGTTCGGCGAAAAGTGAGGCAAAGTGACGTCACCCCCATTCAAAGTGAACGGGCAGAAGCGTTCCAAGATTTTTTAACGCTGCTGTGTGGACAGTCCGTGAGCGTGGGAGCGAGCGAGGGAGGGCGCCCCGGTACCGGCGCTGTTGTTATTCGAATCTGGTGCTAGCTGCTCTAACGGATATAAGAAGAAGATGTTTCTACAATAATGTGGAGGGAGAGTCCTCTCCAGTCAGACTGAGAGGCTGATAACTACAGCTCATTGAGGTAAAGGACTCTCTCAGTGTTTAGATAGTTCACTTTGGTCTAAGTTATCTCAGTGGGTCTCAAAAGTTTTGATCACAATGTAAACACATATTTCCAAGGCACTCCTTTATAATTATTGGGATAAACAGGTTTGAAATCATTCCAATGTATACTATAGGACAGTAAAACAAAAATATTGTTTAAAACTGGAGAGATAAAAAAATATGCATGAATAAATAAATGTTAACTTGGTCAAATAAGATATGAATGAACAACAAAAATAAAATAAGTTACATTTATTTGTTATTGGCTATGGTAGGTTATTTGTTATGTTCACATACTTATTTGATTATTAAAATGTAAACCGATCTTTTTCATATGGGTGTTTTAGAGTTGTACCCCCTAGATCTAGTAGTAATTCTGCTCAAAGTGCACCAGATTGAAGCATTTTACTTTAAAATGTTCAAACATTTCTTTGCGGGGGGGCATACCCCCGGACCCCCCTAGAGGATGTGACGTCCATCCCCTATTCTATTGTGTATTCCTTGGATACTCTATTGATCTTTATCTTTCTATTGTAAGATTCTCTGGCTCCGCTCTCAATTCCAAATATTTCATAATTCACTGCTGAACTTTCGATGCGCAACCAATGAGGAGACATTGAGACATCAGATATGTAGCGGAGCAAGCTAGCAGGGAACGTTACCTTGGAAACTTAAAGGGGACCTATCATGCAAAATGCACTTGTGTACGTCTTGTATACATGAATATGTGTCCCCGGTGTTCCAGGGAACTCACCAAGTGTCAGAAAACACAACCCTCTCTCTTTTCCTCCATACCCAAATCTCTAAAAAAGGGGCTGCAAAGGATCTGATACAGACTGATCCAGATTTGAACATTCCTCTGATGTCAGGACGGCGGAGCTGACCTATCAGGGGAAGGAGAGGTTGCCGTGGCATGGTAACAGCATGGTAACACGACGCTCGTATCTCGGCCCCCTCCTTTGCAGGGGGGCGTGGTCAGCTGCAGCGCATGCAAAGACAGGGTGGAGGACAGCAAAATAGAGCGAAATGAGGCATGGCTAAAATGCATGATCTGTTTGGTATTTTGAAAAAGAAAACGTATAAATATACCTTATATAGGTATGGCCCTACAATATATTATTCAAATATAGCATGATTGGTCCACTTTAAATAACTATTTTCCCTCCAAGGCTCTGTGCCCAACCTCAAAGTGAGCAAAGAGCAAATAGGATATCATGTGAATGCATCTTAAGAGTGTTTGAGGTAAAGATTGTGCAGTTGAGAAACACAATCAGATAATCGGAATGAGTAATGTTACCGAGTACTCGTTTTGCACATCAATACTTCTAAACGTGACGTTTTAGAGTAATTGCATTTATAAATGCAGTCAATTTAATGTCCGTCGTGCAGTTCCTGTGCTTATTTCCGGTGTTGCTGGGGTTGTTGCCAAAATAGAAATAGCCTTTGTGCATCTGCAACCGCTGTGTGATTGGTAGATTTAGCATGTGTTAGCATTGTGGCGTTGGACAGGATCACTTCTCTGGCTGTGTGTCTTAAAATCTCAAGTTCTTTATAATAATCAAATTCATGTATTGCCAATGTTAAAACGACTAACAGATGTGATGAATTAGTTCAGGTCAGCTAACCTGAACCTTAGCTGAAGCTAAATGCTTACCAGGAGAATACAATTGACATCTTGGCATCCGTCTTTCTTCTGTGCTATAAACTGTCCTCATCTTTCAAAATGTATCCCCGATATTTGCACATGTTTTACCACATCTATGGTCATGGTGCTTTTTAGAAAGGTGCTGAGGCTTTTGAGGCTGGGTAGAGTCCAACGTTATCTCTGTTTATCCAGGCTGCACCACACTGTGTTTGTGGGTAATTTATTACATATCTGCTAACACACAGGCATACAAATGTGTAGAGGCAGGATCAGACGGGTCAAAACAAAAACAGAAGTTCTGCACGGGAATGGTAACGTCAAAAGAAAGCTTATGTTGTTGTCTGTGAGCCAGTATTTAATGTACTTTGGTGATTGCCTTTTGTTTCAGGATCAGGTATTGCCTTCTCTTTTTTGTTTGTGTTGAATTTATTTAGCAGTCTCTACAAAAAGGGAGATTAATCAACAGTGAAAATAAACATTATGTGCTGTTATTTTTTATTTTATTTACATTTATACATTTAAAAGCATTTGCACCATACATGAGAGTAACAAATGCATCAAAAAGTACGGCTCCGCCCACTTTTGGGGGAAAACAACGCTGTCATTTGAATGGCAGTCAATACAAATTCTGAAGTTTTTGCCAATCCGATCAGAAATGTAAGAAAACCGTGGATTTTTGGAGCCACAGAGCTCTTCTTTTACTGTTATTTGAGGAAGTACAGAAAAACGTAACTCTGGATTTGTTTTAATGTTTGAGGTGCAATAAACGACACAGCAGCTTTTTGGCATGATAAAACTATTATTTTCCACCTCGCTCATGAGAGTTAACAGCTGGAGAAATTACAGCCTCGCCTACTGATTTTAATTTAACCATATATCGAGACCGATTGTCGATTTCAAATGATTGAATGTAATTGTTTGCCTGACTGGCCATCGTAATCGGCCTCTTTGAAGATGCAAAAATCCACGGTTTTCCAAAAATTCTGATCTAATTGGCAAAAACTTCAGAATTTGTATTGACCGCCATTCAAATGACAGCGTTGTTTCCCCCCAAACGTGGGCGGGGCTGTAATTTTCTCCGGGAAGTGACGTAGGTGTTACTCTCATCTATTAGTGCTCAGCAACAACGCAATGTTTTAAGACTTAACTGTGATAGGAAAAACGTGATGAAGAGTGAGAGTGTGGGTGAGTATAAATGTTGACACATGGCCATGACAGCATTATAAAAATAGATTTCCTCCCTGCATGAAACACCACTGATACACTCTTGCATCACCGTCGTCACATGAGCAAACGTATTGAAAAGTGATCGTTGCATTCACTGTTGTTCAAGATAGATCCGATGATTATAGGTCAGTTTTTTGGCCAGTCATGATTCTGACTCACTCTGAGAATGTCCTCCAGTTTGATATACTGCAAATTAGGTATGCACCAATACCACTTTTTTTAATACTTATACTAATACCTGTGATTTAAGTATCTTCTGGTAGGAAGAACTTTTTGATACCGGTGTTTATCTATAGCTGTATGCCTCAATGTGTCGAAGTGACCAGAGTATTTTTTTTACGCAAAAGCTATATAAGTATTGCCTTAACATGGCTTTCCCAACATAAATTGTAACAAATAAATACATAGCTATTAATGTACTGAACTGGGTTCAGATAACAGATGACCGGATTTAAATGACAGCCAATAGTCAAACAGTATCCTTGCTTATCGAATGCAAACGTGGAGGCTTTCTCTAGTTGATATAGGCTCAATAACCCTATTTCACCTGACCTCCTGTTGTGATAGATTAACAGAAATGTATTTAAATTAAAATCATCAAGATAATTACGTTAAAAAGATACAAGTAGAAAGATGATCCAGTCGCCATAATAAAGGAAACGCAGTGGAGGGTTGTTTTTTGTTTGACTGTATGCTACATGACAGTAAAATACAGAACACAACTTAAATTTAAGTTGGTGGCTTTATCCTATTGTTGGCTTCTGGGCCCAAATGTCTGTGGTGTGAAATGTAGATCAGAAGCCGTATTGTCTCAGCTTAAACAGTATCGTTTTTAGCATGTTATAATGCATATATTGTGTAAAGTGACTGACGTGCTTAGAAATCCCAATGCAACACTGAGTAAGCCTGTATGTGTTTCTGATAGTAGGGTGTGGACAGTTCCATCAACCCTGCAGTCATATGTGGTACACTCCAATCATTTATTGCAATACCTTTGGCTGTAACAACATTGGCTGCAACGGCACAAAACAGGAAGTATATCCTCAAGAGGGAGTCCAAAATATTTGATTTGAGTCATTTGAAATTAAAACTTTTAGGTAGCTTAGTCAAGCAGAGGTAGTGATGTCAGTGATGTGCCAGTAACATTTAAGGCACATTATACCAGCAGAACAACACATTTGTTCAGCTCCACTGTCTTCCATCAGCTGTGAGGGGTTAGCGGGGGTAAAGAGTGAGCTCCAGTGAGGCTTGTGGTGACTTCAAGCTGGGCAGGTCAGCGTAAAAAATCTATGAATGCCAGATGCTCCCTGACCTAAAACTTGATCAGAAACACATGTCTGCTAAGGTGTGCCTCTTCCACAAAACCCTGCGCTCTGTTTTCTCTTCCTCTTTTAAGACCCAGCATGAGATACCTTAACTGTAGCTTTTAAAATGGCTTTACCACTTGTTCTGTGTTTTATTTTTCTCTGGTAGATGACATTTGAATGTTCACCACAACACTGCAGAGAGGACAGCTAATAGATTGTGCAAACGTGTGTGTGGACAGTTTTGGGTCAAAGTTTTGGTCAGGTCCATGCTTCAGTGCAGAGCAGACTTCCTGTGACAAAAATATGATCTGATATCTCAGCACAGAGCTATGCTAGTCAGCTGAGTTCTGGGTAATGGAAACCTCTCACTGTTGCATGAGTTGATCAACGCCCAATGCACTGAAGTGATCCACCAAGCCCCATCAATTTCTGTCCATGTTCATCCATGTCAGATGCATGCCAAGGCCACTCTGTGTCTGAGGGCTGTTTCCTGAACTGAACAGTGAGACTGCTATGTCTTTATGTAGTTGTAGTTGCACTATATCACGCTGTATTAAGGGGGTTTGAAAAAGTAGCCTTTTTATTTATGGCCCTTCTCACTCTCCGTCTGGCACCTTTCTCCTCCCTGCTTGGCGTTCCCTTTTCTGCAGCTGCACTGCTGTTTACCAAGTCGAAACACTTGCAGTTAAGTGAGAGTGGAAAAACATGTTGATGACCTCCAACCTAATCCCGAAAAAATAAAAATGGTACAACAGAAACAAAGGCTGTGAATTTGACACCTGCACTTCAGTCAGTGTTTTAGTCCGAATGAGAAAGGAGATTTGGGGGTTCCTCAACAAGTCTATATATATGCAGAAACTAGTCTGTGTTTCTCCGAGGTTGGCAGTCACAGTGTTGTATGCTATGAGTAACAGTAGTTACAATAGATTACAATGGTGACCGAGTTTTACTGGGACATTGATGAACAAAGGTGCTCTCTTGGCGCAACTCTAATAGCTTAAATTAGTTGCTAATCTAATCGCTAATAATCAACCTGTTACTGCCAGTGTTAAATGTAGGCCTTGCAAAAATCTGAATGCTGAACTGATACTGATTAGCATTGAAAGAAGTTGGTTTTGTGTCACAGAAATATATAACCTAATCAAGTAGTTGTGTTTTGAAAATTCACCGTTTTACAATGTAAACATCATTTTTAAAACTGCAAGCGTTACGTTAAAACTGCTATGCTAGGAAACGTTCCTGTAGGTTGTATTATTATAGGGTTGAAACAAATGACTTCTTTGGTCGTATGGGTCGGAGGACTTGTTGCCTTCAATTGATCAGATCTATAAGGAGGGGTCATTCTTACTTTTTCGTTAAAGGTGGGGTAGGTAATTCTCTTCAGAAACACTTTTTGTTATATTCCATGGAATGCTCTTAACATCCCGATAGCAATTAATATATTAAATGCTTTGACAATAAATACATAAAAACAATTCATCTGTGGAAGCCGTAGTACTGTAAAAAGCACGACCAATCATTTTAGCCGGCCCAGCTAAAATAACTGGATGGCCTACCTGCCTGTCAGCCTTCCATCTCGGGTTAGTAGTTAATAGTTAATAAATAGTTAGCTTTTGTCCTTTAACGTGTGTTAATACATCAAATAGAAGCTTTGTTTTAGCCATGTTGTGGTAACAAGTCAAATCAGTGTTATGGTCAGTTATGCTAGAGGAGTGGTTTGAGAAGTTTGTTTAATTTTTATTGTCATTTTTATTTATTGTCTAGTAACGTTGAAATCTTTTGTAACAGTTGACATTTCTTTAAAGATGTTCTAAGCGTCTTCCATTTTGTAAGCATGTTGCATATACTGACAAACATTAGCAGTTCCATTTTCGTAATGAATGTTGATGTTTCAGTTCCTTATATATTGTTTAGAGTTTCATTATCCATCACAACAGTGAGTGTGTTTCGTGTTGCCTAGCAGCTGCTGTCTTCATTCTGTGCCCTGATACTGCCCTTTCTGGCTGCTTTGTAACCGGAAGTGAAAGACTATCACCTAACCACCCATCTGTGCACAAATAGTGATGTGCAAACATGTACTATGAAAGACTAATGTTAGAAAGGTGATTAGTATCTAAAGCTAAATGTGTGTGTGTTTTCAGAAAAGAGGGCAGAAATGAAAATGCCTGATAGTTAGAGAGAGCTGCTGCTCTTTACAAGCCTCAGTTCTCTAACACCAAACTGCTTTAGCAGAACTTGGTCTTCCTGCTCGCTGCACAAGCTTCATAACCACATTTTTCTTAGACTTATTAAGAAAAACACCACCATGTCTCACACTATAGAACTACAAGTGGTTAGAAGCAGTATTTAGAACATCTACTCAGAATTTAGGAAATGGTTGGTCTCTACCTTGACCATAGGAGCTGATATAATTAGACACAGTGTTGAAACAGGAAGAAGTCTCTACAAATGAAAAGCTGATAATAAGTCATTAACTGAGTCACACACACACGTCCACTCATCACACCAGACACTGCTGTCATCATAAAGTACATTACAACAGTGATGAAAAAACATAATTTTTTTCAATGTAAGACCAAAACACTTGATAAGCACAATGGGAAACTATAAGTTATGGCGCATTTCCACTGCAGCGCTAAGCTAACGTTGCATATGCTCCGACCGTCCACACTCACAACAACGGCCTACAGACATAAATAAACCGGCGACTTTATTCGCCATGACACAGACAGTCTGTGGTTTGTACTTGTTTCACTTTTGTCTATTGTCTGAACAGATATGCTGTGATCTCTGAGTGCTAACAGCTAACGGCTGATGTTTGGTTTTGTGGTTCTCATTGAAGATGACGTCACGGCTCCGCCTACACTGCGTTACTATAGTTACTGCCCCAGCTACTAAACTGTAATGGAAACGCAGCATAAAGTGAGCCTGGCCTACCAAGGCCTAACTATACCGTACTAAGCCGTGCGAGGCCCTGCAGTGGGAAAGCGCCATTCGTTCATATTCCTAAATAGATTTTGGGGGCTCTATATGGGGGCCAAAAGAAAAATGATTTCCCTGAGGCTCTTTTACTATCGAAAACTACAATTTAGTAAAATAAATATCCTTTAATAAATCTTATACCATCATAAATATATTTCAGTTCTACTTTTTAATTTGTTTATCTCACTACAGAAAAAGAAAGACAGCATGAATCATCAAAAACTCTCATGACATTGAAACACAAATTAAACAAACCTGACATTTTAGGAAAGGGGCTATGCAACAGTTGCCACACAATGTGTTCATACAATATTGTATTTTTGAAATCATTTTCTAACATTTTGTTTCAAACACTATGTTGTATTTTAGCATTAAAGTAAAAACATTGGACTACACTTAAATATATTTGTATTTATCACAATATATCGTCATTGCAATATTCAACAACGTTAACATATACTTTACTCATATAGTATAGCGCCTATAGCTAACCATACAGATAAGACTAAAGTCCTTTCCTATACAGACATAATGTTATTCTGTATCCTGTCCTAAATGTGTTCTCCTTCCTCTATCATGCAGGGTGCAAAAGAGGAGCCAGCCCGGAGGAAAGAGCCCAAGTTCCTGGGTAAGGAGGGCTGGGTGAAGAAGGCCCCCGGCAGACTGTTGGCCAGCTACAAGGAGCGCTACGTCCATGTGGAGAAGACGCAGATCGTGGTGTATGAAAATGAGGTACACCACTGTTATATCTCCTACTCATTCCACTTTTTCACTAATTTGCATCATTTTACAGTACAGAGTTATATAACATATTCATATTCAGAGCACTTTATAGTATATATTTTATTATGAACATACTTAACATCCAATCAAATCAGCTTATAAGCACTTTTATTTATAGTTTAGTGCACCATAATGAATTGAAATTCCATGGTCATTATGAAAATATTATAAGATTTTCATAATGCATCTTTTATAATGCATTACAACCTGTTATACTATAAGTGTTCATTTTTTGCTTTAAGTCAAATGAAAAAAAAGGTATTATTGACTGTTAACGGTCAGTGAGGGATCACCAATTCTGAAGTAATATGAGACATTACGTTATGAGGCAATGTAAAACGCTTTGTAATATGTTATGATTGTTGAAATAGAGCCTTTTGGGTAATTGTGTGCTTACAACTATAATTAAACTGCTAATGTATTACAGACAAGGGCATCCTAGAATATGTTACATCACACTCTGTTCTGCATTCACATATCACAGAAAGCTCTCAAAGATAATACAGTCACACAGAGTTGTTCAGAATAAAAACTTACATCACATATGCTATATCATTATCAGAAATCTATATTGGGCACCAGGACAACAGTAGTCGTGAGCAGGTTGTTAGTTTTTTGCGATATTTGTTGATATTAAAAAAATCAAAAATGATGTTGCCTTATTTGTCTTCTATTTGAAATGACAGATTTGCAGACGATTGACTGGTAAATGTGTGTTGCAGGATCTGAAGAACTGCTTAGAGAGGCTTGACCTGGAGAACTATGATAAATGTCACGAATTAAAGAGTCCCTTCAAGAAGAAGCACAGACTGATACTGATCCGCTCCTCCAAGCCCGGAAATAAGGTGAGCTGAGAGAGCCTTGTGTGGAAAATAGAGCTCTGTGTATACAGTAGGCCATGGTAAGAGTGCTTAGTGACATACAGAAGCTCCAACTGTCAGGTTTACAAGAAACTGAACTAACATAAGGAAGAAAGGAAGTGAGAGTGATAAACACGCAAATGTTAAATGACAACATCCAGGACCAAAACACATGCTGCGTTTGTCATGCCCTATTTTAAGTTTTGAAACACCACAAAATGATTTAGCTAAAGGGCAACTTCCTGTAAGATCTGGTTGGCTTTAACACGTCCTCTACTAACCCTGACAGTTGTAACAGGATGTGTACAAAAACTGACTTCTGCAAACAGAAGTTGGAAATGATGAAGTCTAGTCACAAGCTTGTTGTGATGAGATTCACTGTACGTCAATTCAACACACAGTGTAAGAAAATGAATCCTGGCAGGAAGTAAAAGCACTTCTAGTAAAAGCAGAAAACATTTTACTAGATTTCAACTTTAAAGGTGCACTAATAAATAGGTTCTGTTAACAGTGGATCAAATTGGAGCTGTGATGTGAATGGAGTGGCTCATATTAACAAACAGGAAAATATAATTTGACTCTGTAATTCTCCTCAGCTCTACAAATTGTTATACTGTTTTGTCCCATTAGTCTTTGTTTTATCAAAAATAAAAGTCAGATACACCCACCATTCATTTCCTACCCAACACAAACGTCAACAAGCTGGTGGACATAGTGGAGCATTAAGCAGCTAAAGATATTTCTCTAAGGAGTTGGAGGGGACCAAAAAAGAGTTAAAAGAAAAGGAGTATTGATCACAAACTAGAAAGAGTGCAGTTGTCTCCTTCTCCTATCACAAAAAAAGAAGAAGAATCACACTTAATTGTTCCTCCTAACTCCATTTCAGACACAATGACGTTAAATATAACAAGAAAAAAAGGGATTTGTTCATCTCGTATCGTACCTAACTTAAGTGGAACATGATTTATCGAGGTATGGAAGTAATTCAGAATCAGACCAATTTTTTCTTTATGGGTGGATGTTTTTGAGGCCACAACAATTTCAAAAATATTGCCTGCAACAGACAAGGTAACAAAGCAAATCCTCCAAAAAACCTCTGGTAATACTGAAGCAGGAGTTGATCTACATTTGGCCGTCAAATGTAGGGAGGAGTCATCAATCCATGACAGTATAAAACAGTCAATAAAATAGGTGTTTTTCATAGGTGTTCATGAGTCTTTAGATGTGTACTTGAGATAGCCAGTCCTTGCAGTGTGCAGTATCTTTTAAGCACAGTTTCAATTAAGCAGTAGGTTGTGAGATGTTGCCACTTCCTCTTTGAGGTCAGCTTTCAGTTTTGTGTGCTGGCTCTAACAGAGACACCTCTCAGTCTAAGACTGGAGCCACACGAGAACGGTAACGCAAACGAACCGAATTCGATATCAAAAAAGTCTTCCGTCCACACGCAACAGGCACCAGAAACATGTCCGTTCACACGAACCGTCTATCTGATAGAGAACTGTAGCGGATACGACTGTGACCATTCTCGTGTGGCTGCAGCATAAGGTGTGAGCCCTTTAGCTACAAATCCCCAGCCTCTAACTTGTACACACTGCTGCCCACACACAGTAATGTAGAACTGTTTCCATCTGCTGAGATGATGAAATACTCCACTATCAAGATCCATAAATTCAGAATAAGATTTAGGTTACAGATTAAACATTAATAGCTTTGATATAAAGACAATATAAGTAATAGAATGAACATTGGACTAACATTTGCTAGATGGCCATGAGCCTTAATGGTTTATGACCTCTAGTTGCTGCTATTACTTCTCTATGTGTTGTCCCAGATTGTCTTGGCAGCCTTATGAAAGCCGAGAATAAACCAAGAGTTTTAATTTTACTTACATTTTCTGAACAAAGGGAAGTAAAAAAAAAAGGGAAATGTTGTTACAAAAGATTGTTTTGCGAGATGAATTCCCTTTATCTACCGTTTTAAAACAATTGTGTGTTTGTGAAACCTGGAGTTCCTGAATTGGTTGGTAGTGTGAAGTCTGTTGTGGTGGTTCAGTGTGAATGGAGTGAGTGGTCGGACCAGGATGTGAGCAGCTTCTTGGCGGCCTCCCGGTGTCTCCGGGGTAACCTCAGCTCTGCATGGCTGAATCAAGCCAAACAGACTTTCTTAAAGCACCGCAGCAGCACTGTGTCTCACAACCAATCACCTGAGGCTGCTTTTCAACGGTCACCCTCTTCCACTCCCCCCTTAGAACCATTTCTGTCTTTAGGGGGAGATAGTAGGTCAACAGTATAGGCCACATAGGTGTTATATACATCATTTGAGAACCTGAAAATGAATATCAGAAGCTGCTCAGTACTGTGTGTCACGTGTTTTCTGGGACATAAATCTCTAATTAACATTAGGTTATGGTTAGACCTTTGGTGAAATGTCAACATTTAGTCTAAGAGCAGCTAAAACATGATGATTAAAGTATATAGTGACCCTCCCCAAGCTTTAATACAGTATGTCTCATAAGTTGCTGGAGCAATTTTTGGGTTGATTACCATTTGCTTCACAGGTTATATGCAAAGGAAACTTGGAAAGCCCGTGGTTGTAGAGTTTCCTAACGCTGTCATTATCATACGTTATACACAATATTCATTTCATTTCATTTCAAACCTTTATTTAAACAGATGGTCCCATTGAGATCATAGATCTCTTTTTCAAGGGAGACTTGCATTATTTTTATACACTGAGGTTAGTTAGTTTAATTTAGTTTGTTTCAAAAAATTATCTCACTACAATAAAGTGTCTACTGCGAAGACTTACATCATAAAACATGAAAGGGTCTCAGCTTTCCAATCGTACCCAAGTTAAGCAATTCCCAAACCCTAACCCAAAATAAAATAAAATGCACCGTTTTTAGAATAGGTGAAAACGGCATATTAGTACTGCATGGAAACAAAAATAACGGCAGAACTTTTGCACAAAATTACATGGGATAAGCATAGAGTGGGTTCCCCTTTCAGATATCTTGAGGTGAGAGGTCAACGTACCTTTGAGAAAATGGGCATTATTAACCTTATTTTTCCATGTATTTTCTGTATTGACAGCTGACATGTCTGTGCTCTATGTGCCTGACAGGTCCATGATGTGAAGTTCCAGGCTCAGAATGCAGAGGACAAGGAGGCCTGGATTAAAGCTTTGCTCGATGGCATTAATCGAGCAAAGAACAAAATCTTTGATGAGGTAAACACTTCTTAAGGCGAGACACTACAGACGAAAATATGTATTTATTTATTATATGATTATTATATTTATTTTTGTATACAGTGTAGGCTATCTTGCTTCCATAACACCTTCTTTCAAACATGTAGTGCAAACACACACTAAGTTGTTTGTTGTACTACACTGTGTCTAATTGTGTTTGTAGATTTAACCTACATTTTACAAATACCTCCCTTGCATATTTAAAGCTCAAAAGGATTCAGTAGTGAATGACTGGGCTTCATGTTTTCACAGGTGACGGTTGATGAAAGCATTAATTTAGAGCACGTTACTCGAACAAGGCCCAAAGGGAACCGTAACCGACGGCCACCGACCAGGATACACATGAAAGAGGTTTGTGTGTGTGTGTGAATGTGAGAATCCATTCATGTGTGTGTGAAATAAGACACTGTGTGGTCAGCTCTGATGCTACAGTACCGTAAGTAAGTCCAGATTTGACTCTGTGTTGAGTTTCTTGTTTTTCTTGTGCTTAAAGGTGGGTTAGGTAATTCACTTCAGAAACACTTTTTGTTATATTCCATGGAATGCTCTTAACATCCCAATAGCAATGAATATATTAAATGCTTTGACAATAAATACATAAAAACATTTAATCTGTGGAAGCCGTGGCACTGTAAAAAGCACGACCAATCATCTGAGCCGGCCCGGCTAAAGTAACTGGATGGCCTACCTGCCTGTCAGCCTTCCATCTGTGCACAAACTTATCTCGTGCCCTCATTGGTCATGTGCGCGTTCGTGTGTCGGAGGAGGGGCTCTGGAAGGAAGTCTGAAGGAAGGGGCAGATTTTTTTCGGTTACGTAGTTTCAAATGTCTCCATTCTTAACTACCCTACCCTTAAGTGGGTTTCTAATAGTATTTACTGTTTCTCTCTACGTGTATAAAGTACATACTACATATTATATTTAGCATATCTTAATATATATAATGTCTATTTTTATATTTCCAGTAAAGTTTTATTTTGTCCTGATATGCTTTACTTTTAATTTGATGTAGGTCTGAAAAATTATTTTTCAATTATTATTATATCCATTGCTTATTAACAGAAATATTGTTATTTTTATGCCCTTTTTAACTCATATTGCCTATGCTTTGGTCTTTTGTATCTTTTTTATCTGCTGACAATGGAAGTTGACACAATTATAATGCCTTCTCTTTTATTAGAAACCAGCACTTATTTTGTATAACAGCTTTTATTATTTTTAATTAAGGTTTATTGGTTTGGTATATCTATTTAAGTTAAATGTATTTTTGCCTCTATAGGTAGCTGATGTGTCGTCTGATGGTATCCTGCGTTTGGACCTGGATCTTGAGAATGCCTTGATGCCTAATGGCACCCAGCACTCCAGTGTGGATGGCACTGAAACCCCGAGAGAGGCCATCAAAGCCTCGACTCCTCCGTCCAATGCCGGTGAAAATGCAGAAAAAAGGGAGGATCCTGAGGATGAGGCTCAGACTGAGCCGGAGGTCAGTCCCCAGAAAAAGGTCATCAAACCTCCCATGCCCCCTACCAAAGAGGCTAAACCTAACCCAACGCCTGAGGATGAGCCTGAGAAGGAGGAAGGCTCAGAGAAAAAGGTCTGTTTATTGCTAAATACCCTCATCATACAATACTGTTCATATAAAATAGTCTGTAAATAGAGGTTAAATGTCCCTCATTGGAAAAAGTGCAATTTCATGTCTTTGATAATTATAAAGCAGGTCTAAGTGCAATTAAAACAAGTCTCAAAATGCTAAATCCACAGAATAATGCAAAAGCCACCATTTTCAGAAACTGCGCCTTTAACCTGTTAAGCCCTGAGCCTGTTTTTCAGGTCTCAGGCTCGAAAATGACATTCCCAGAACAAATGACCATATTTTCCCTTCTAAAAGGGTTAAATTAATAATCTTTTTTCTCAAAGTAATGATAAACCTGTGAGTTGGATGTAGAAAAGTCAGAATCAATATAGATATTTTTTATTTTAAAGAAAATTCAGATTGAACATAGTAAAAAACTGTAAATTATAGTGTCCGTCCAAAAATTCTTTTTTACTTATAGTGAAAACTACCCTTGGATGATGGGTTAGTAGACTAAAAGCTTTAGGAATCCAAAGTACAACATATAATAAGTACCCTGTATCAAGATTGATGCAAAACAAGTGACATTTGACCTTATTAGAGAGGTTTAGCCAAAAACACTCCACCTCTGAGGTGATTTGGGTGGAAATAGTTTTTTTTTCATATCTCTGGAACCCATTGGTCGATTTTGATGGTTGACACCTCTTTCTGACCGTTAGAGTCAATAGAATCGAAGGGGGAGTCCCCCACACACTCATTGTGAAAGAAAAAGGTGGGGGCTTTGCGCATGCAGTTTTGCATTAGAGTGAAGCTACAGTCTAGCTCTGACATCTAGAAACCTAAAAGCATGGATTATCCGTCTGTTTGCTCATGGATTATCAGAAATCATTTCAAAGGGACACAGACACATTGGATTAACCTATGGATTAACTTCAGCAGCGTTTTTATCGTTTTAATGCCATTGAAGACCACTTTGGAGAGACTACAGAGCCAAGGTAAAAATGTTAGCATTTTTAGCTACCTAGCGTCACCTGTTTTGATGTCCGTTTTTGCTTATAACGTCGACATTTCGTATAATTCAGTGATAATGAGGGTACCCATCGATTCTGTGTCACCTCACGATGTGAAACGATGTCATGGATGTAGAGAAGAGATAAATAATAAGGTTTTGTGAGTGATTTTCGGTGCAGTAAGGTGTTAGCATTTTTCGCTCGTTGCTAATTCAGAGGCTCAGTGTTAGCATTGTGGGTTTTCTTTTGAAAAAAAAAAAAAAGAAGATCAGTTTGATGAGTTTCTTCCCGTTACATGGATATAAAACATTCATAGTTTTATTAAATGAACATGCCCTCAGACACTGTTTCCTGCAAGATGTTGCGGCAGTGCCCCGGTACCGGGGTCTCTCGGGCTTAACAGGTTAAAGAGACAGGCACTAAAATGGAGTGTTTCAGACAGAGGGTGAACATATAAAACCCACAAAAATAAAAGTATATTATTTGTCCCATTTAATGTCTTTAAGGTCCTGAAGCCACCCATGCCTCCATCTAAAGAAGCCAAGCCCACAGCCTCACCTGAAGACACAGAGGAGGGGAAAGCTGAGCAGATGTCTGAAAAGACTCCTGATGCCAGGAAGAAGACAGTTCCACCACCAACCCCTCCCAACAAACCCGGCTCCTGCAGCTCCATTAGCAACCTAGCAGAGGCCTCACATTCCCACCCTCCTACCCCTCCATCAAAAGAGAAGAAACCTTCTGTGGAGCCAGACCAAGAGGTGGAAGGCACAACAGACGAGGATGAGGAGAATGAAGAAAGTGATAAGAAGGAGGCAACAGGAACAGCTGTGGAAACTGACCTGCCCATTTCTAAAGAAGCTCCACCTAAACCTGGGAGTCCCAGCGCAGGCTGGCAGGTATTTGAAGAAGAATCAGGGGAGACAATAAGTATTGGCATTAAAGCCTCTGAAAATGACCCACAAATTCCCACAGAGCAACTCAGAAAGAATTCCAGCCCTCCTCCTACACCCAAGAAGAAGCCTGCTAAGCCCAACTCGCAACAGGCAGACGACAAGACAACTGTAACCCAGGCAAAAGAGGGACAGGACCCTGCTGCTTCACTGCAAACAGATACCGCTGCCAGTTCCCCTGAAGCAGTAGAGGCTCCACCCAAGATTGAGGTCCCCTCAGTCGTCGTCTCTTTGAATACTCCGCTCTCTGACGGCCTCAGCCTGAGTCCGCTGCTCTGTCACCTGCCTGGGGAGAAGAAGAAGAAGAAGAAGGCGGAGGAGAAGTCTGTGGACAGCGGTCAGCACTCTGACGATGACAGCGAAGGCTCTGGCAACGAAGACACACTGGCAGCTTCCACCGCCGCGTTGAGAGGAAGCAACCCTGGGCTGGATGTGTTGGACGCCAGCGAGGACGAGATTCAGGTTCCCGTCACTTTGAAGCTAACAAAAGCACCACCCAAGCCTCAGGTCAAACCTAAGTTCTTTCCCTGTCGGCGCTCCGAGCTCCCTCCTCCGTCTCTTTCACCCTCGACCAAGGCCAAGTCCGCCTCCATTGGAGATCTGCTGTCTGACTCGTCAGTCTGTGTTCAGGCACACACAGCTGTGGCCAGAGGCAACGCGGCTCCTGGTGATGATTTCATGAAACTTGAGACTGAAGTGGCGCTGGAGATGGAAAAGACGCAGCAGCTCCTGAGCAGAGTGTCCAAAGTTAAGGGGGGAGCAGGCGGGGATGGAGTGCCAGAGGATCTGCTGGCCAAGGCCATGGAGAAGCTGAAGAAGGCTGACCACGTCCTGAGAGAGGTCCATAAACTGAAAGTTGCAAAGGACTCAAGAAACAGGAACAGCTGGTAAATGTCGGCCAGAGCAGGTTGACTGGGAATCGACCATTCGCTAAACCTCTCTTCTGAACAGTGGTTGTCCAATCATAGTTTAGCAATCTGCAATAGGCACGCAAGCCTGTTAAGCTTTGGAATTCTACACAAATGGTACGGTTTGCAAAGGGCTGAAGTAAAAATAAATATTGGATATAAAAAGTTTTTTTCTTTTCCTTTGCAAAACTGAAAACGTGAGCGGAAATGTAAGGAATAGATAACATGGTGTATTTGCCCGCTGTAATGTAAGCTGCAATTATTGGCCTTTTTGTGTCTCAATTTGGATACTTCTGTAAACACTTCGACTGTGTATACTGTACATACATGTGTAGTGCGTAAATCTTGGGAAACTTTTCCAAAAGCTCTTAAGAGACTCGCTACCTTCCATTCTTGTTCAATGCTTAACCACGTTCAGAGATTTTTGCCAAGCAAGGATTTCAATAGGCACGTCCACCTTTTGGTCCTTATGAGCACTCAATCCAGGTACTAACAGTGCACTGTGTTTGACCATAGTTGTCAGTGTGAACACTCTCAAATTAAGAATTGTAGGCAAGTTTAGACACAACAGATGCGTGGCTAACTAGCTTACGCTGCTACTACTGTACCTATAGTCGCAAATGAGCATTACTTCCAAGGTCTTTCAAGTAGGTTAGCATAACTAGCTCCCTTAGTTTGTGAGTTAAAAAAGCAAGCTCAGTTTACATCTAGCACATCCACTTTTTACTGTTATCCCTGTCTTGGATGCTATTAGAGGTTAGCTTACCGTTAGCTGCTCTGTTTTAGGAATGCTGCTCTCTAGCAACCCAAGCCAACAAGCTATGGTTTCGTTTGACAAGCTATAAAGCCTTGTTCCTTGTAATGTAAAAAACATCCATGCTGTGTTTTTGATCAACTTTTGGAGCTAGTGTTCAGCTAGCTAATCAAATCTGTGACAGTGTCATTTCAGCGGGCAAAATCAACATTTGTTGGCAATTAAATGCGAAGGTGCTTTTGTCGTAATCTGAGTTAGGATTTAGCGAACAGTCAATTGATTGACTTTCATTTTGCAGCAGCACATGCAACTCTTCGCTCATAATTAACTATGTGCAATTATTTCTAGTTTAACTCTCTGCAGCTGCAGGTAATGCTTAACATTCTACTGTGTATATTTGTTGTTGTATATGAAATATGAAATAACATTTTCAAGAACAATTACTTGAAAGTTAATCAGAGAATTAATAATATAATAACAAAACAGTACTTTAATTGAAAAGAACATGCAAAAAAAGTACTAAAAACTGTTAATAATAATCAATTACAGTTTATTCTTTGTGGAATCAAGAGGCTTTCACTCCTCTCTTCAGATATTTTTGGCATATATATTGTACATACTTTATACTCAATAAAGCATGTTGTCTATTGTTGATGAGGAAAGATGTATTCCTCAGGAGGAATGAGATGCTCAGGAGTTTTCTGAAAGTCCACTTTTCAGACTTATCATGGGATTGAAGCAAAAGGAACAGCTGATACTCAACATAGAAGGATTCCAGCATGTTTGTATACTGATATTGTACATAGCACAGAACAAAGAGCTTGTAGCAGCACTTTTGGCTCATACTAACCCTTTTACAGTTAAATTTGACATTCAGATGTGATTGTATGAGTGGAATGTACTCTGTGATGTTCCACGCAAATTTGCGAGGATGTTTTCTAACATTAGATATCATTTTGTACTCTTTGATAAAAGTTGCTTTGGCCCAAATAAAAAAGGGAAATTATCTGTTTATGTTGTGTGCTTTTTAATTCAGTTGTAGCTCTAGAAAGCATAAGAAATATTTATTAAAGAAATGCAAAAAATATATTTTCTTTTGGAAAAAACCCTGCTAAAGGTTTCCAATGTAATGCTAGTCAATTTAATAAAAAAACGTTTTGAAATAGTACTGTATTAGTTAACATTTTTTGCAACAATGCAGGTAAATGCGTAAGAAGTAAACTAAATACATGTAAAACACGTAGAATAGGATGAGCTGAAAACAGAATGTCAAAGGAATTTCTGTACAAGGATAAAACACTGCTTACTGTAGTAATAAATAATTAAATATGTGAAATGCACTTCCATACTCGGACATGGTCCATATGTTAAAACCATACAGTCTATGGTTAAAACATTAAAACAATTATTTGTCGTTTAACTCTTCTCTGTTTGGCTTGACAGAAGTAACTGTTTATTTTGAAGGTCTTGGCCGGAAGTCATATTTTCACAGTTTTACCGAGTGTTGCTTGACAAAAGTAACTGCTGTAGTCACTGGGTGTTTCTCAATCGCGAGTACGCTTGCTTGGTAGCACATGTCTGCCGAGCATCTTGCTTCAGAAGCGAGTCAAGAATACTTCCTGACATTAGGAAAACAAAGAGTGGAACAGGCTAGCAAGTGTGCAGGTGTGCGTCATATGAGAGGCCCCGCCTTACATCTTCCGCCACAGATTTGGGGAAATTGGTCCGTGCGCAAAGCATTGTGGGGATATTAAGACCGCGGAGTCTACTCATGTGCAGCCTCGATATTTCTCCAAACGGAGTACGCTGGGCTCGGTAGATTTCCAAGTATGCTGGAGATTGGAACAGTACTTCGGCGGCACTCGATGACGTAGTATGCTTGAAATAGTGGCTCTGAAGCAGCTTTACTCGCGATTGAGAAACACCCACCCACTGGGTCCAGGCAGCCTCCTCTCTGCTGGTAAAGATACTACAGCTGTACAATGAGAGGAGGGGTGATAGCCCAGTCATAGGAGGTGTCTTTAAAACAACTCAAAGATGGAGGACGACCTGGTGTCGGAGGATGATATCTGTGAGTATGAAACATGAAGGAGCAGCGGGGTTCTGGCGGGAGCGAGCTGTCGGCAGCAGGATGTCGGTGTGGAGCAGAGCAGGCAGAGAGCTTACTACACTGTCTGTGTTTTACACAATACATTATTTAGTTAAAAATGATGGACGCTAAATGTAACTTTGTAGCCGATAGAACTGTATGAGACGTTTTAACCACATGTTCTGTTACCTTCATAGCCTACAGTCCCGTTGTCTAACTTAATATCTCAACAATCTCATGATATGTTCTTCCTGTAATACTAGTGTATTAGACTACAGCGGGCCCGGTGTGCGAGATTAAATGTTTTTTTTAATTAACTGGTTTACAGTAGGGGGGCGTGGCCTTCGACTGAAATACACATTTCGATCGCTTCTTTTGTCGTTTACATAAATATTTTTGATATATTTGGCTTGATAGGAACACTTTGATGCACATTCAGTACGTGAGGTTGTGGTTACGATGGCGATATCTGGACGCGTACAGCGAGGACTACAAAAAGACAAACGAGGTGACTGGAGACCCTCCTGAAAAAAACAGCATACCAGCATGGTGTTGACCAGCAAAACCAGCATATGTTGTGTTTTGGTCACTTGTATGCTGGTCTATGCTGGTATCCTGGTATGCTGGTCACCAGCATACCAGCATAGACCAGTATACCAGCATAGACCAGTATACCAGCATAGACCAGTATACAAGTGACCAAAACACAACATATGCTGGGGTTTTTTCAACAGGGTTGCAGGCTGATAAACTAGGATATCTGATCTCCGTGGGTCTTAATGAGGCTTGATACAGACCTCAGTCAGTATATACTATTTCTAAGCAAATGCCTACTATAATATGTATATTATATGCCTTAAAGGTGGGGTAGGTACATTTGAGAAACCGGCTCGAGATACACTTTTTGTTATATTCCATGGAATGCTCTTAACATCCCGATAGCAATGAATATCTGAAGTGCTTTGACAAAAAATCCATAAAGAAATGTCATCTGTGGAAGCTGTAGTACTGTAAAAAGCACGACCAATCATCTGAGCCGGCCCGGCTAAAGTAACTGGATGGCCTACCTGCCTGTCAGCCTTCCATCTGTGCACAAACTTATCTCGTGCCCTCATTGGTCATGTGCTCGTTCGTGTGTGTTGGAGGAGGGGCTCTGTGAGGAAGTGGCAGATTTTCTCCGGTTGTGTATTTTCAAATTCTAGCGATCTCGAGCCGGTTTCTCAAATTTACCTACCCCACCTTTAAAGTATACATTATTTCGCTCGCATTATAAATGATGGTCGGGTTGCATTTTTCTGGAACTTTTTAACAATGTTAATGTAACATTCAGCTGTGGTGATATCAAATACGTCGTATTGATCCGCGGCACACTCATAACGCGCAGGGCTCGAGTGATTTTTGCTGTTGGGACTCGGGTTTCAAGGTTCAAGGTTCTTTATTGTCAAACTAACATAGCTACAGAGTAATTATGTCGTTGAAAATCTTAGGTCACAGGCTTCTCCAACAATGCAACACAATAATACAGATAAGCAGACAATATTCAAATAAACTATATTAAAAGTAATACAAAAAGAAAAATTGTTTTAAAAAAAGTGAGAGAAAAAAGAAGTGGAATAGTGCAATACGAGTCTATATACAAGTTATTGGAATGATATAATAGATAAATAATTACTAAGTAGCAGGTGAATGTTATGAAATTGTTTCAGCAGTTCAGTTGTTTAACAATCTTATTGCCTGCGGGATGGAGCTGTCTCTGAATCTGGTTGTTTTTGTCCGGATGCTGCGGTAATGTCTGCCAGACGGCAGCAGACTGAACCGTTTGTGGCTGGGGTGATGGGGGTCTTTTATAATCCGTAGGGATTTCTTCCTGAGCCGCTGGGAGTAAAGGTCCTCCATGGATGGCAGCTCCATCCTGGTGATGTGCTGTGCCGTTTTCACCACCCTCTGTAAAGCCTTACGATTAAGGTCGGTGTGCAGCTGCCGTACCAGGCCGTGATGCAGCCAGTCAGGATACTCTCTATGGTGCACCTGTAGAAGTATCAGAGGAAGAAGAGCCGCTGTCAAGCTTTCTTGGTGATGGTGATGGTGGTGGTGTGAAGAGTCCATGTCAGGTCCTCAGTGATGTGGACACCAAGGAACCTGAAGCTGCTGACTCTCTCCACCGTAGTCCCATTGATGGCGATGGGGGCGTGTCCCTCTCCCGGCTGCTTCCTGTAATCCACAATCAGCTCCTTTGTTTTGCTGACGTTGAGATGGAGGTTGTTATCCTGGCACCAAGATGTCAGGTTTTCGACCTCCTCTCTGTACGCCGTCTCGTCGCCGTCTGTGATCTGGCCGATGACGGTCGTGTCGTCAGCAAACTTCACGATGGTGTTAGAGCTGTGTGTGGCCACGCAGTCGTGAGTGAACAGGGAGTAGAGGAGAGTGCTGAGCACGCAGCCTTGAGGGGCACCGGTGTTGAGGATCAGGGTGGAGGATGTGATGTTTCCCACCCACACTGCCTGGGGTCTGCCCGTCAGGAAGTTCAGGATCCAGTCACAGAGGGCGCTGTTGAGCCCGAGCTCTCTGAGCTTGATGGCCAGCTTGGAGGGCACAATGGTGTTGAATGCTGAACTGTAGTCAATGAACAGCATTCTCACATATGTGTTCCTCTGGACCAGGTGTGAGAGGGCAGTGTGGATGGTGAGGGCTATGGCGTCGTCTGTGGACCCGTTTGCTCTGTAGGCAAACTGCAGGGGGTCCAGAGAGTCAGGGAGGGAGGAGGTGATGAAGGTTTTGACTAACCGCTCAAAGCACTTCATAATAGCCGCGTTCACACCGGAGTACTTTTCACTGTACTTTTCGCGTTTAGTTCCGTTAGTACCCCTTATGTCGCGTTCACACCAAAAGTCGTACTTAATCTCGGGAACTTTTACCCCCATTTTTAGAGCCCGCTGAGAGATCGTACTTTCCTGTGGGTGAAAAGTACCCCAGTGCTGATTGGCTGGGCGAATTGCAAACCACGCCCCGTACAACTGTGAAAATGTTGTGTAGAGCCGCCATTGTTTTTCCTCGCTACAAAAACCCAGCGCACCGACGGAGAGAGTAGTTTGTTTTTGAAAGCAGTTATGGCAAGCATCAAGAAATGATGAGGAGGTGTCGGCGCTTCTGGAGATCTACGCCGAGGACGTGACCCAGGGAATGCTACTGAAGCCAGTTCAGTAGCTTTCACTCGACCTGGGAATCGTGCACAGCCCCACGGCACACCGGCTAAAAATAAAGAAACTCAGGCAGGACTACAAACGGCGGATTCAGTGGCCAACGATGACGACCACGACGAAGGTAAAATCAACTACATGCACTGGGGTTTTAATCTGCACAATAATGGTCTCAGATGTACTTTTATTTGCTCAGTAGATCAAGCTAGCCATGCTAGGCTGAATAGGCTAACACCGGCCCCGAGCTAGCTACATCTAGCTAGCTAGATATTCTCGGCCGCTATGAAAACGTTTTGACTTGTGAATAACTGTGCAGTGTTTCTGTAATTTGCTTCACTAACTCATGGCACTAATCGTCTGTTTCAGGCGAGGATGGACAACTCTCGGGATTGGAAACAAGCGAGCTTTGCATTCTAGATCACAGCGCTTCGTCGTCCCCCTTACCAGCAACCAAACGCAAAGGTACACACACTGTAACTTTGTCTTGAAAGAACGTTACGCATCGAACTGATGTTCACAATCATGTTTATTTCCTTCTTGGTACAATTATGAAACAGCGTGAAAACGTATTCGCCTAGACCGGCATTTACAAATGTACATGAAGAACAATCCTCCGTGTTTGAACCTCTTAAATCGCTGCATAGCCGATTTATTTGGACTGGATTATCCCAGAGGGTCTAAACATTCTTTATAACACAGTTTCAGATTTGTGAAACCTTAATTCTATTTGTGAAAATACAAAAAACACATTCCTAGTATGTTGTAAAACTACATGGCGACTAAACAGATCTTGCATCTTGCTTATTTTCCCCTCTTAGGAAAGCGGACATGGGATGCAAATTTCTTTGACACCGTCCAGGCGTTGGAGGACCGGCGTGCCGTGGTGAAAGAGTCGATGCACGGGGATCAGATGGTGCTGTTCACCAAGGCCCAGGAAACGGAGGACAAGATGCTCACCAGTTCATTTTATATTATTGTTATTACTGTTATTATATAGTCTTGATACAACTGACACTTTATTTGATATTGATAATGTTAATTTACATGTACAACTTCTATTTTATTTACATAAAAAATGTGAACTTCTATTTACTGTTAAACAGATCCTGTATCTTGCTTATTTCTCCTGACACTTTATCTTTAGTGACCGTAGCATCCTATACATCACATGTCAGTGATTATTCTGATACCATCATGTTTCATTATAAACTGGCAAAGCTTTATTTGTCATTTATTTATCATCAATGTTGCAACCTTGTGGAGGAATGGCAGGGGCACATACACAAATATGATAATTTATTATTTATTTATTATTTGACCTAAAACTAAATGTTTTTATGATTTTCCTCTGAGGAGGACATGGGGATTTGCAAACCTTTAATTCCCCCCCCCCATTTTACACAACACAAAATGGAGTCCACTATGGGCCGAAACTAACATGTATGTTTCCATAGTGTTTATGGCAGACGGATGCAGTGGGTCTCAGGAAGATATATAAATAATAAAGGTGGGTTTGCTGCTGAGCCTATTTACTGTGCATACAACACACCTGGCACAGTTTATTGTTATTATATTGCCACACTGTACACTATTGTAATGTTGCCTGTCTTGACTGGAAAATAAAAGAGAGAAACAAAAGCACTGTACAAAAGATCAGCTTTATTGTCAAAATGTTTACAATTTACACGCTGTTCAGATGCCTCATAAGGGCTGTGCGCGTGTCTTGCCCCCCAGCCTCGGCAATGGCTGGCCCATCAAGCTGGGTCGCCGGTAAGGCAGTCCATTCGTCCCTGTACTCATTACTTTCACAAAGGTTATGTAATATGCAACATGCTGCCACCTGGATTTTGATCTTGTCCATCTTGCAGTTGTTTCTTTTCATCAAGCACCGCCACCTGCCCTTCAGTCTGCCAAAAGCGTTCTCCACCACCACTCGTGCTCGGCTTGTTTTGTTATTGTACGCAAGTTGCTCAGGCTGCATTAACTCGGTTACAAAGCTGTATAACATGAGCACAAACAGCACAACTTCAGTCGACTCCATCTCCATCATGTCTGAGGTCGGAAGGTAAACAACAGACGCCTAATGTACAGCGAGTGGGTGGGCGTCGCAGTATACACGGGAAGTTTTTCTTCTTCTTCTCTTGTTTTGTAACGGATTGCAAACAACTTTAAGGTGCATACCGCCACCTACTGTACTCGCCGTGAAGTGGTTTGTGGCCTGCCAGTAAAGCCAAAGCAGAAGAAGAAGAAGTGACGTCAGCGGCTCATTTGCGTAATCTTCCCTCAGGGAAAAGTACTCCGGTGTGAACCCGATCTGTACTAAGTGCCCTGGGGTAAAAAGCGCCGGGGCTCTGAGTGCCGGAACTAAGTACAGGAAAGTACTTGGTGTGAACGCGGCTATTGATGGAGGTGAGCGCTACTGGGCGGTAGTCGTTGAGGCTGGTGATTTATTGTTTTTTTGGGGACAGGAACGATGGTGGAGTGTTTGAAGCATGTGGGGACTACAGACTGCAGCAGGGACCTGTTGAAGATGTCTGTGAACACCTCTGCCAGCTGAACTGCACACACCCTGAGAACACGGCCAGGGATGCCATCAGATCCAGGAGCCTTGTGTGGGTTAACCCTTTTAAAGGATTTACACACATCTGCCCTGTTTAAAACAAAAGGGCAGGGCTCTGGCTCCTGGTCCCTCTGTGCCTCTACAGCCCGGCTGCTCTCAAAACGTGCAAAAAAGCCGTTCAGCTCATCTGGGAGAGATGCGCATGCAGACACTCCCGCAGCACCCCCCGCTGCTCCTTTGTAGTCTGTCATTGTTCTTAGTCCCGCCCACATGTTCCTGGTGTTACAGCCTTTGAAGTCAGACTCCACCTTCTCTTTGTACTGTCTCTTTGCATTGCTGATTCCTCTCCGGAGATCATATTTAGATTTCCTGTACTCCTCCGCAGCGATAGTGCGCGATAGTGCGCGATAGTGCACGCTTTCAGCTTGGTACGAACCTCGCCGTTTATCCAGGGCTTTTGATTTGGGAATGTTCGCACAGAAACCTTCGGTACCACGTCATCGATGCATTTCCCAATGTAGCAGATGACCGTGTCCGTGTGTGTGTTGATGTTATTGTCCTCAAACACACTCCACTCCGTAGATTCGAAGCAGTGCTGCAGAGCTGAGTCTGACTCCTCATTCGTCACTCCATCGCTGTACAATCCTTGTTTCCGGTCTATGCCGGGTTTGAGTCCAGCATGAACTTTTTTGTTATTTTCATGTCGTTGGACACTGAATATTATGTTTGAATAGAGGATTCCTAATATTGTTTGTTTGTATTGGTATGCTGGTCTATGCTGGTATACTGGTCACCAGCATAGACCAGCATACCAGCATAGACCAGCATACAAGTGACCAAAACACAACATATGCTGGTCTATGCTGGTCAACACCATGCTGGTCTATGCTGTTTTTTTCAGCAGGGCAAGCAGCATTTTAAAGTCTAAATATTCCTGCACATGCAGCAATGACATTTCTGCTGCTATCTTTGCAAGACGAGTTAACACTCAGTCACATCTTATCTGGATGAGTGCTGCAGAATACCGTTTTTATGGGATACATCATACATGTGTGTGTAGTCTTTCATATTAAACATGATCGCTGGTAGATAGCCACAGAAGTCGTAACACAGTTTACCCTGGGCGGATCGCAGTTTACCCTGAGCGGATCACAGTTTACCCTGGGCGGATCTCAGTTTACCTGAGCGGATCACAGTTTACCTGAGCGGATC
>CALSBW010000065.1:694700-723134 GCA_943590975.1 Lindbergichthys nudifrons | reverse complement strand
GCGGATCTCAGTTTACCTGAGCGGATCACAGTTTACCTGAGCGGATCACAGTTTACCCTGGGCGGATCTCAGTTTACCCTGGGCGGATCGCAGTTTACCCTGGGCGGATCGCAGTTTACCACAGCTGAAGACTTCTCCACGCTGCTTTCAAACTGTGAGTTAACAATGTAAGCTTCACTTGGAGGCTGTCTGAAGGTGTACACAGGTCTCAGATGGACTTGGTATTACATTTAAGAACGATATTCAGTAATAAGTCTAGCAACAATAGCTGGTTTAAATGATTTATTCGAGCTCGCAATGTTTTGAACAGACATCCCCAGTCACCTCGTTTGTCTTTTTGTAGTCCTCGCTGTACGTGTCCGGATATCGCCATCGTAACCACAACCTCACACACTGGTACTGAATGTGCATCAAAGTGTTCCTATCCAGCCAAATATACCAAAAGATTTATGTAAACAACAGAAGAAGTGATAGAAATGTGTATTTCAGTCGAAGGCCACGCCCCCGACACATCTGCCTATAAACCAGTTGATTAAAAAAACAGTTAATCTCGAACACCGGCGCCACGAGGGGGCAAAAGGGGGCATTGCCCCCTCAGTTGTATCACCCCTCACTTTGAGCATCATTCATCCATCAAAAAGTACAATAAATGTCACAATTATTAAATAACTTTAAATAATTATTTCCCCCAATACACGTTACTATGTTTAGATCAGATATGTGGGCAGGCAGTCAAGCAATGTGTAAAAAAGCCTCAACCCCAAGTGAGCTTGTAGTCTTAATTAATGTTAGCGTGTGTGCTTAGCTGAAAACAGTTATTCGGTCACTGGGCTGTAAGTCGACAATTTGTTTAGTTGAGGACAACCATAGTCTTTATATCTTAGATAATGATCAGCCTCAACTCTATGTGCCTGTCATAGACTAATATTGTTTTAAGCATGTGTGTGTATGAGCACTGCGTGGAGGGTTTTGGGAAGTCATCCACTGGATTTATAGTGTTAAATTCAACAGCGTGTCTATATATGGTTCAGCATGCAGCAGTGGGGGACTGTCTGTGAACATCATCCAGATCCAGTGCTCCTTGACAGTACATTGTATAGTATTAAAGCCTGAGTCTTAGACATCAGAAATCACCCTGTGTTGTTGCTTTTCGCTGCCCTGAAGCACCCCCTGATATCCCTCCTTCCTTATCTCTCATTGCTGACAGTGCTGTGTTCAGAGAAGGAGTTCCATGATGCTGCACGGAGGAACGACACAGGGAAAATGCAGGAACTCATCAAGAAGGGCGTTAACGTCAAGGCCAAAAACAAAGTAAGTCTGCTGAAGGAAAGCACTTTATGTGGTTTCATGCCTTACTTATAAAATAACATTTTAATAAAATACTGTAGTTAGGCAAAAGTACTTTGAAGTTCTCATTCTGCACCTCCCACTTAAAGCTCCCATGTCATGCTTTTCCGGTTATTACCCGTCCCCTTGTGTGTTATGCAGGTTTTTATGCATGTAAACGGTGTGCAAAACCCTCAAAGTACACCCTGTCGCGAGTAAAACTCTAACACAGAAAATACCTCCCCAAAACGCCTCGTTGGAGATACGTCACTGTCCATTTGATTCTTCCGGGTACTGCATGATGTCATGCGGTACCCGGAACAAAATGGACCAATCCGGAAGAGTTATGGCCACACCCAGCGGCGCTGGCCGCACCCTCTGCCAGCCTAACATTTACTGTTGGAAGCTCTGGTTCAGTTCACAATCGATCCAGTCATGCCACTGCCAAGGACCTGTTTCCTGAAATGTGAGGAGAAATCTGAGCTGTTTGTCCTACCGACGGGAGAACCACGACGAAGTCAGTGGTTGAAATGTCTTTTTAACACTGTTCCTTCAGAGGTTCGAAGAACGTTACTGTGTGCGCGGCATTTCACAGACGAAAGCTTCCAAAACATTGCCCAGTTTGAGGCCGGATATGCACAGCATTTGAAACTGAAGGACGATGCTATTCCTAGTTTGTTTGGACCGTTTGGAGCAGGGGAAGATTCGGGTACACAACCTGTAAGTTTGCATTGTTATTTGTGTATTTATCAAACAAGACTGTTTAAATGTGTAAACTGTGTCGGACTGCTAAGCCATTGACACTGGGCTAACTAAGTTGCTAGCGTTTCCATATATCAACTCTAATATCAGCAGATGGCCTTGCATACATGTATCTCATAGCAGGAGAATGTCTGCATTCACACACGAAATACTCATAGACAGTATACTCCGGGTGATTTGCCGTACAGTCAGTCGCGAAACGTAATTACATTATAGCTGGCGTAGCGTGTATGCTACCGAGCTAACCAACGGAGCTAGACATGGGTTTGCTGAGGAAAATGTTGTTGTTATGCCAGCTACAATGAATGGAGCAGACTACTCGTATAAGATTGCAATTGTAAACACGTTCTTGCTAGCCTAATATGAATCACTAGCTTTTGTTCATAGTGGTTTTATTACACTAAACAAGCCCAGCTTACTGGGCTAACGACGTTGCTAGCGTTTAAATATATCAACTAAACTGATGTCAGCAGATGGCCTTACATGTTTGTCATGGCAGGAGAATGTCTGCAGTCACACACGGAATACTCATACAGTATACTCCGGGTGATTTACCATACATTGTGACAGTACATGTACATACTGCATGTATAGCTAACGAGGCTAGCTATACATGCTAGCGCAAAACAATGTATTCATGCCAGTTACAATTAATGACCGAACGTAGCAGACTACCCGTATAAGATTGCAATTATAAACACGTTATTGCTAGCCTAATATGAACCACTAGCTTTTGTTCATAGTAGTTTTATTACACTACATTATAGTTGCCATTCCTCCGAGCTAGCGTTCATATCGTGTTAGCTACCAAAGTAAACAAAGCTAGGTTAGCATATTAGCTGGCAAGCTTACTGTGTTCATTAGATAGATGGATTAGATAGACAAACCTACCACAACTACTACTAACGAATCTAAAACAACTAAGTTTCTCTAATATTTTGTGATTTGCATTTGATTTCGTCCAGCCAGATCCTGCCGGACAATACATGACGGGACTACCACACTGAGGCCTCGTCCTAAAAAGCCCCGGCTGCTATAGGCAAGATGTCGACAACGGGGAGGAATGGATGATATACTGTGTATATATGTATATTTATGTTCATTTTGTACATTTCTATAAATAAAGTTTAATGGAAATACTTAGTAGGCCTATCCTTTCTTCCCTGAATTATTTGCTCCTATAACATATCATTCATATATAGCAAACCATGATTTGATTTCTCATCAAACAGTAGTAGTTTATTTTAGTATACCTCAACAATGTAATTATGATCAGTGGAAATGGCCATGACATGGGCCCTTTAAGAATAATATTTATTAGGCTATATTATTGGATTATAATTATTGATAAATGAATATTATATATACAAGAGCTGTAAAATAAATATGTATATCATTTTTATATCTGAGATGTAGTGTAGTAAAAGTATAAAGTAAAATGCAAATACTCGGGTGAATGACAAGTAGTGCAAAATGAAAGAGTAGTACTTTAAATGTAGTTAGTCAAAACCACTGCTTACTGGCTAAGGTGATAAGTAGAATTTCATTGCATTTTTTAACAGTATTTTAGTGTGTTTGTTGGATGCAGGAGTTCTCTGCCATGTTTCTCCATAGATATACTGTATATATATCTCTCTGTATTGACAGATTGACCGTAAGGCCCTGCACTGGGCAGCCGGAGCGGGGAGCGAACGGGCTCTGCGGATGCTTCTGGAACACGACACTGAAGTGAACGAGAGGGACTCGGTGTGTGAATACGGCTGTAATGACATCCTAATGACAATTTACACTGAATTCATTCATTCATTCCCTAGCATAAAAAATAACAATATATCCCCGAAGAATGATAGCTGTTTTAGTTTGTTAATAAAAGCTTTTACATAAGAAAAAAACTGAAAAAGATGTGAAATACAAAATGCCTTGTAATGCCTTTACTCCCTAGTCATTCTAACAGAACATTTTCAATGACAATAGTCCCAAAACTATATAAAACATGTATTGAAATGAATTGATTATTTGAGTTTATGAGGATACATGATTTGCCGCTTCTTTACCATTTTCACCCAAAAAATGTATGTCTTATTATACACAAAGGAATTGAATAGATGGAAATAATGAGTTATTTAGGAACAGCCACATCAATGCTGTAGCAAATGGGACAGTGTGACGCCAGTTGCTATGTTTTCTGAGTAGAACATCCCAAAAACACAGAGCAAACAATTACAAAACTAAATTATGTTCACACTTTATTTAAACTCACATACTTTTTCCACATAGTAAAGGGTTATGAGCATGTGCAAATGGATGCAAAATAAGAATGTGGGTACTCCACTTTCGACATGTTCAGGGCACTTACTCATTAATAAACCTTTCTAATATAAGGCAACAAATCCACCACACATTAGGACAGAGACAGCCCATGACCAGAAGAGAGTATACTAGTTTCTACACCTGTACTATCAGAGCTCTGCTGACAGTTCTGAATGTTTTTCCACAGTTTGGCATGACCGCTCTGCTCCTGGCCTCCTGGTTTGGTCACCTTAAAGTCCTGCAGATCCTGGTGTCCTGTGGAGCAAAGCTCAACAGTGAGAACAAAGTGAGAGCTGCTTCATTTCATCACAACTCCACACCAGAACTATGAGATGTGATATCTCTCTCTGTGTGTGTGTGTGTGTGTGTGTGTGTGTGTGTGTGTGTGTTAGGATGGTCTCAGTATGCTGCACTGTGCTGCCCAGCGAGGCCACATCAAAGTATTGGAGTTCATCATGGAGGACCTGGAGGACATCCGGCTGGACCGAGTTGACAAGGTGACTCCTCCTAACCTGACGCAATTTAAAGAGGCCCTATTCTGCTTTGGGCTGTTCCCTCTCCTGTCGTGTGTTCTATATGTTTTGGTGCATGTAAATGGTTTGTAAAGGTTAAATCCCTGTGCTCCATCACTATATAACACTTGCGCTTCTATAAGCTAGCGCTCCAACGCATTGCATGTGATACGCTAAGGGCCGGGATGTCTCCAAGCGGTTGACCAATCACAACAGAACAAACCAGCTAACCAATCAGCAGACTAGGCTCTCTGATTTTCTGAAACAGGAAATATTAAATGTCTCCATCCCATCTTTCTTTCCATTTACTATGACTGATAGTTTGTTGTCAGAATATCAGCAATAAATGAAGGTGAGTGGAACATAACCCTTATGTTTAAACACTGTGTGTGTACACTATATGTGTTTATAATATCTGTCTCATCAGTCAGGGAAGACTGCGCTTCACCTGGCAGCTGAACATGGACAATTTGAGGTGGTGGAGTTTCTGATTGGAATGGGCTGCACACATGGTCTGAAGGACAAGGTATAGTAACACACACACGCACACGCACGCATCAAGTCAGTAATCATACCAAGCCTGTCACGGTAAATTAAATGGCACTCGGTGTATGTCAGGGAAAACACTGCTGTTGATGTAAGTGCAATATCGCACAAAAATAATCTTGGTCATGTCCATATTTGATGGAAAAGTGGAGAAGGTAATTTATTTGTTGTCTAATTGTACTTAAGCAAACAGGCTAACACTGTTCAATCGTTAAGAGATCTAATATTTATTTGTTGGGTTTCCAAAACCGCACCTCAGCTAATCTAAAGTGAGCTGGAGTGCATCCATCATTCATGATTTAAAGGCTTCTTTAAACAAACCGCATACAGCAGGATGTGTTCTGACGTCATATCCTGTGTATACTGCCAGCTTCATGATCCTGTTAGCTCCAGCAGCTTTAAGTATCCCAATGCCAGTCTTCACTGAGGAGCTGAGTGAGAGAAACGCCACAGTCGCTAGTGACGTGTACTGTGTAGCACAGGGGTCACCAACCTTTTTTAGGGTGAGGGCTACTTTCACAAAATAATACAAGTCGGGGGCTACTTTTACTCCTCTTTTTTTTGTTTTTTGCAGTGTATATATTTAGCACATTTTAACATTATTATATGCTTATACCTTTAACCCTTGTGTGCTGTTTGGGTCTGTGGGACCCGTTTTCAGTGTTTACAAAAAGAAAATGTATGCAATTTAATTATTTTAACCTGCTTTATTTGGGGGTGGACCTCACCTCCTCTAGGGGGGTCCTCACCTCCTCTAGGGGGGTCCGGGGGCATACAACCCCGGGATCTGGTGCACTTTGAGCACAACATGAATTTATGGAAACAGCTCTCAACACTCATATGAAAGGGAGCTGTATACTTTTCAATAATCCAAAAATCTTTAGAATATGATCACAACCAATAACAAATCATTTATTCTTATCTTATGTTACCTAGTTAGCATTCTTTCTTTCTATTTATGCATATTTTATATATTATATATTTTTACTAATGACTCCCCTTTTAAACTGTTTTTTTTACTGTCCAATAGTACACATTGGAATGATTTCTTACTTTATCTATATTAAATAGATAAAGGTGTGCTCTCTCTCTCTAGCTCTCTCGCTCGCTCTCTCTGTCTCGCTCGCTCACAGAGGCTGTGTGCTCCTCCGTGGCGATGACGGCTTGCGTTAAAAAATAATAAACATATTTGTAAAGTGGGGGGACACAAACGGGATTTCGAAAAGTGGGGGGGACATGTCCCCCCTGTCCCCAGTGGAAATTATGCCAGACGTGTGTGTGCGTCAAGTGCAATAAATATGCAAGTAGCAACACACAGAGTAAAACTCTGCCCCTCATGTGTTGTATAGGCTGGCACGACTAGGCTGTTCAATGGGGCTGATGTGTTGTGTAGATTCTGCCAGAAGGAAAATCACGGTCAATCTCCTTATGAAGTGTGCGGTGAGCTGCCGCTCCACATTGCTTTCACAACGCTGGTCCCGCAAATCAAGCAAGAACGTGATTGGTCGATATTCATTGTGGGGGTGGGGGGAGGAGTGGTGTTAGATAGATATAGAGTTGTAGTAAGTAGATAGAGTTCGCTATGATTGAGGTTTCGTTTATGCATAGGGTAGATTCTTTTAATTACATTTCCTTTTTTGTTTTGTGTATTTTTTACATTTCGGATTTGCTTGGCGAGCTATTTTTAGAACATGCCCCGCGGGCGACTCGCGTTGCCCCTGCGGGCGACTAAGTGCCCGCGGGCACCGTGTTGGCTACCCCTGGTGTAGCACATACAAATGCCACCAGAGTTTATTTTTTTTATCTAATAATATTTAATTTATGTAGCCAATATTTATTAAAAAAGTAATGTTACTTTTTACTGTGATATCATGAAAAGTGTCTTTCAAAATAAAATGTGAATACAATTCCTCTAGTGTGCTACGTTTTTTTCTGTGCATGTAAATAGTCTGCAAAGCCTAAAAAATCCCGGTGTTCCCTGCCTGAAACGCCTCCATAGGACTCCTTTGTTTACTTCAGGAACATAGTAACACTCGCCGTTCTAATTGCTAGCACATGGTACATGATAGGCTAAGGGGCGGGACATCTCTAAGCAGTTGACCAATCACAACAGAGACGGCCAGCTAACCAATCAGATCAGACTGGGCTCTGGTTTCAGACAGAGGGTGAAAAGAGGAGCTGCAGCACAGGCAGTATGAGAGAAATAAAGAGCGAGAGAGAGTATGAGAGAATATGTCCTCTTTAAATCTACCGGCAGGTGTGTCCAAACCCCACTTTCTGTGAAAAAGAGTGTGTGTTGGACCGATACTCTGTACTGACAGATATTCTGACCTTTGCAAACATTGAGAACCTCTTGATTTAATCCAACAGTTTAGTGGTTCTCACCAGGTGTTAAAACTGTAAAAACTGTTCTAGCTCAGCAGAAGAAGAAAAAGATGATGATTTGGTAACATTTATGCTTAACTTATTGTTAAAAAATCCAGCTTTTGCGGTGGTAGTATGAATGCAAACATGACTGAAACTTAAAAGAAAAGACCAACGGCTGAGTTGGTGTGTATAGAAACTGTTTACTTCACTTTTTTGGTTTCTACTATAAAGCAGTAATCAGCCCTCTGGATGTGTGATGGTGTTTACACTGTGTGTGAAGAGGAAGTGGAATGGCTCGCTGCTGTAACGTGTTATGTCTGGACTACAGGAAGAGAACGCTGCCATGCACCTCGCAGCACGGAGCGGGCACACACACATCCTGCAGAAGATGGTGGAGATGGGGGTGGACGTGGACGAGAGGAACAAAGTGAGTGGAGCGGGCTGCAGACCTCAGACCAGGCCTCACTTGTGTGATTGGGAGATGTCAGATTTTTTTCAACCTTACTTTTTAATTTTACAGAGTTTGTAAAATATCTTCAGCTTGTGTTGTTGTTGTTAGTAAGCAGCAGAGGTGGAAGAAGTACTCAGATATTTTACTTTTATACTTTACTTACAGTAACATGAAACACAATCAAAAGTCCACACAAACATCAGCGAAACTGGTTAACTGACATCTTCATACTGTCTAATTATTCTTTCTTGTTGGATTTCTTGCTCATCCTCTCCATTTCAAACAAATACCTTTTGTATATTTTCTGGTAAAAGTAGAAATACTACAGTATAAAAAATACTCTGTTACAAGTAAAAGTCCTGCATACAAAATCTTACTTGAGTCAGTACAAAAGTATTGGCATCAAAAGTACTTATTGTGAGTAATAGCCCATATAATAATAATTTATATGAATTGACTGAATAAACTGTCTTTTGATATACATATAGAAAACGTAAGAGCTGCAAAGGGTTTCACTTCATGAATCATGCAGGAATACTACACTGTGGTTTACCTCACAGCTGTTAGTACTCTGCTGATGATCTGTGGTCCAGGCATTACTGGGCACACAAAGGTTACTATAGTTTAGACTCTTTTAAACAACCTTTAAAAACATATAATATTGCAGCAATATATGGCAGTCCATACAGGAAGAGAAACACTTTGACACGCTCAAACAACCGCTTCACTCGTGCCGTTTTGTTTGAACGTTTATTGCAGGAAAAAACAAGCAAAAATACAATACATCCAAATACCAATAACCTTGAATATGATGACGAATGAAATTGATGGTTAAGGACTTTACAGTAGAACATTGTTGTAAGATTGAGGTAGAAACTTGCAGTCAACAGAAAGTTTTCTTCCCGCCTACACTGAGCCGGTAACCACTTACTCCGCCCAAACTCCAGTGCACGCCCACCACCAATACACAAAACATAACACATTATAAATAAAAACACATACCGGTACATCTTAAATGTGGCTCCTACAGTACATACAGTATAACAATAATGAAATATTTCTCCAAATACCTTCTGGTCAGAGACTACTTGACTTTAGTAAAGAATTTCAACAAATTGGAGATAATTGACATAATTTGTGTCAATATCTTTACGGATTCATAGAAGATTAAGACAACAAACATCTGATATAAAGAATAAACTCCCAGCTGCACTCAATACAAAATGCTGTCTTTGGTAAACACACAGGAGGAGGATTGGTAGACTGTTTTGTTTAGAGGCTTCATGCTAAGTAAGAGAATTATATCAATTTGACTAAAACGTTATAGTGATCTGCTACAAAAATATAAAAATACATCAAAATGTGAATGGTACCTGTCAGACCTCTACTTAGGCTGATGCTGCTTTTACATGCTCCTTGGACAGTCCAATTTCCTGATTTTGAAAATCTTCTTCGGACTTTCTTGTGTTTGTGAGTCTTGTAATGTTTTTTTATCAATTTGCTCCGAACGTTATACAACACGTCGATTTCTGCTTTTCTAATTGTTGTTCCTTCCCAATGTGAATACTTCCAATCGGGGACATTTTTTCGAATTTATTCTAACACCACATGAATGCAACACAAATTCCCTATCTTACAATTTTGACAACATATTGACTCATAACATAATTACTGTGTATGCCCCGTGTTTTGAAAAGGCTCCAAAATGTCATTACTCCATTTTCCTTTGCTACACCCTTTCACGTAGTTTCATGAAAATACTGCCTGTAGTTTTCCATTAACCTGCTGACAGTTTGCTTTCACTGAAAACACTGAAACATTGACTTTATTTAAAAGTATTATGTCAACAAATTTCACAAAACTATATTAGGTTAGTTAAAAGCAATACTATTAAGTTTAATCTTTTATTTAAACTTAATATTATTGCATTCACCTAACCTAATACATTTATGTGAAATCTGTTGACATAATACATTTAATAAAGGTCAACGTTTCAGTTTTTCCAGTGTTGTTAGTCCACATTGTCAGCTGTGTTCTCACTTGATCCCGCTTCATGTTTTATTTTTCTCTGATCATATCACTGGAATGGTAAACTGACCTTGTGTTCGGCTCACTGCTTGGACATAAAAGGCTCTTTCAAGTTGTCACTTATCTCTGGTAGCCTTCCATAAGTGGTTGCCATGATTTGTTGACATTCAATAAAATAATTAAACAATTGACTGACTTCACCTGCAGTCAGTGTGGAGCGCTGTGCACTGACACGCTCGCTCTCTGTTCCAGGAAGGCCTCACAGCGCTGCACCTGGCCTCTGACGGAGCTCACTGTGAGTGTGTCCGGCTGCTGCTGGAGGCCGGCTGCGAGGCCAACGCTCTGACTAATGTACGCTCTGTCCACTCAATGGCATATATCATTTGCAATAAACACATCATATTGTGACTTTTTAAAATCTTTCCACAGTCTAAAACTATCTTCCTTTTCCTGCCTGCAGAAGAACATGACTGCCCTTCATTACGCGGCTCAGCAGGGCTTTGACAGAGAAGCCAGTCTGCTGCTGGAGGCAGGGACCCACAGAGACGCTGTGGACAGTGTAAGGATGCAACACATTTATTAGATTGTATGATGGAGTAGATGGAGATTTTCTTTAAAGAGCATCGTCAAGCCCCCCCCCATACAGTATCTCAACAAAATGAATGATCCTACTCTGCTTTATCTGAGTTCTGTTCTTATAATTATATGTATTTTATGTCTCTTTTATTTTGCATTTATTTTATCTTTGTACATTTTTTTTTTTATTGAATTATTTCGAAAATTCTTATTTTCTCTTTTGAATGGACTTTTCCTTATGTCATGAAATGAACCCTATGTATTTGATGTCATCATTTCTACAGGTTTATTGCCAAGTACGTTTACACGGTTTACACATGCAAACAATTTGCTCTGGTGTGTTTAGGACATATATTAAACACATGTTGTAACACAAATTGTAAGAAAAGGACCAAGGAATAGGACAACTAAAAAATATTTTTTAAATATATTATAAATATAAATATTTACACATATTTTAAATAAACAAAAAAACATATCGTATAATGTGAAAGATCAAATAAACTCCTTTATGTGCAGTATTGGGATGTAAAGTAGAGTGCTGTGCAGATTGTAAAAGAGGTAGCTGTGTTTACACATTTACAAGATTAGTTCATAGGATGTGTGCATTAATGTAATATGTGAGTGTACAATAATATCATATACAAATTCTGTCATATAAATGGCAACGAGCATTGATATACAGAAGGTGAAGAGCCGAGGCGACCATGTTTCTGAGCCGTCAATAAATGTGACTAAATCACATTTTCTAACCTTTACGTACTTTGTAAAGCTTTACAAATGCTTGGATGAAAAGTAGTAGTGTCATATATTTTCTATATACATGTTAGAGTGATATTACATACACACAAGCACTATGTCTGTCTGTATGACTGTGCCATGTGACGTGCTTCTCTGTTCAGTGGGGGGAGAACATGCAGCAACCACTAGTTAGCATCACCAGCAGGGTTATTACCCCCAGTGGCAGTATCACCATCACACTGTGGCAGAGAGCATTGCATTCTGCTACCCCCTCCCCTTTATATAAACATCCCTCCCCCTCAGATTCCACTGGGGGACACTAGATGGATGAACATAAAGCTACACATACAAACTGCACCACTTACCGTAAGATCGCCTCATTTGCTACAACAAAATCTAACCCTTTCATAAAAAAACCAGGCAATGCTTTATTCACAAGTGTACTCTTTTAGATATTTAAAATGATTAAATAAAAATGATTTGGCTAAAAGGATATTCCAGATATTCAAGGTATTCTTATTCTGTTCAGCCTGTGTATTGTTGACTTTAGAAACCCAAAACAGTTATCTAGAGTGAGATGGAGAATTTGAGTCGATAATATCAAAGGACAAAATATATTTTCTGCTTCTAAGATTCCCACATGTCTAAACAATAATGACTAAATAGGGAAAAATGTATATTGGCAAGAGTACTTGACATAAAATCACCTATCCTGACACCAAAACCTTGGTTGCAGGCCATGGTGGGTCCTCTCTGTTGACATGTTTATTATCAGGATCAAACTGTGCATGCATATCCATTTAAAGGATCTTTCTTTGTGTTTGGAACAGCAACACAACACAGCTCTGCACCTCGCTGTGTTCCACCACCATGCAGAGGTTCTGCGGCTGCTCATAGGCGCTGACTGTGACCTGGACCTCGCTGACCGTGTGGGTACACACTGCTGACTCTGACCTGTGCATGTTAAAGGGAGGGTCTGGATATTATGAGGGGGGTTGTATGAAGTTAATCGATTTCATGGGAAGTGGAGCAGGGTGAACCCAAACGCTGGAGACAGGAAGGAAGGAAAATACCCTAAAGTGTTGGGGATCCAGGCAGGTCAAGACGAACAGAACTTCCCATTACATGGCATACAAGGATCCGGACAAGACTCACAGAAAACCAGGATTTTAATAAAAGCTGAAACTAATGAGGGGATAAAGTGCAGGTTTGCAGGAGGTCAGGTGATCGCAGGGCGGATGGGGAACAGGTGAAACGAATAGGTCCAGCACGGACAATCGAACAGGCGTTAAAACACAGGTGATAAAAACAGATATATTACACATAGAGAACATTTCCAAATAAAACAGGCAACAGGTAAAATAAAATAAATAGGATCTTCACACTGATCCATAGTCAGTGTTTCAGCTACAGTAGATGGATATTGGCACGCCCTTGGTTTGGAGAAACACACAGGAGTTAGAGCATGGAAGCTAAGCTCTGTACTGCTGTACACGGGGGAGCAGCAACATGTATTTTAACACCTAATTAAAAATCAATATCATATAAGTGTACGCTTTATTTGCACTGCTTTACCCAGCTGTCAGGGTGTGCCAGCTACCATTCACTGTAGGCAATACACTGACTGTGGATAAGTACCTCAACAACCCCACTTTAAAACATCCATACTATCCCTTTAAACAATCAAAGCAGTTGGCTTTTCCGTACATGTGTGAGATCCATGAGTGCACACTCACAAAGACATGGAGCTAGTTCTCAGAGCGACATGGAGGCTACAGTGCATCCCTCTCTGATATCTGTGGTGTGCTCCTCAGAGACAGCAGACTGCGCTGCACATCGCAGCAGAGCACGGCTGGCAGGACCTGGCTGAGATGATGCTCATCTCTGGAGTTGACCTCAATCTGACCGACAAGGTACCTCACAGCACAATACACCTCCCCCCCCCGGGAGAGAATAATGGTTCCCATATGCCTTTTTTTCTTTGTTTTCCTTTATATAATAATTGATAAAAGAATGTTCTTGGTATTTTCGTTAAGTAGTATAGAGAGTTTCGTACTCAAGTAAAAGTAAGCGTCCTACGGACTTCCGTTCTGAGCAGAGCCATGTGAGGTCGCATTTCTCGAGCTCCTCGCCAGAATCAGAATATTTACAACTTCCCTCTACACTATATTCAAGTAACTTTAATCTAAGCTGTTCTTCCTAACAGTTTCATTTGAAATATGTCGTCTTCCTCTCGCAAAAAGGCATCTGCTGCGCCAGATCCGAAAGCTAATAGTGCTAGCCCGGCTAAAGGTGCTGAGGCAGGGCCCCTAGCCGCTAGCTCAGCACGAGGCGATGAGACCGCCATTCTACAGGCCATTCAATCTCTCAGAGAGGACCTGCTGAAGAAAATTAATGACAACGCCGAGATGCAGTCCAAAGAATTACGACGTGAAATAAGCCAACTGAGGGACGAGCTGAGATCCGCCGTTGACCGCGTCAGCAGCCACACCAAATCTTTGGAGGACCGGGTCGAGAGCCTGGATACTGCCGCTAATGATCACTCGGACCTCATTACCACTCTCGAACGAGACGTGCAGCAGATAAAAAAGGACATGAAAATCTTCTCTGACAGGAGGGAGGACCTGAAGGCGCGGTCTAGGAGGTGCAACCTCCGCATCACCGGGATACAAGAAAAACGTGAGGCAGGGAAGAACCCAACTGACTTTGTAGTTAAACTACTCCAGGAAACGCTGGGCTTAGAAAAAGAGCCACTACTAGACAGATGCCATTGCACCCTACGGGAACGGCCCCAGGAGGGCCAGCCACCCCGCGCCTTAGTGGTGAGATTTCACTATTACCGGGAGAAGGAAGCGATCCTCTGCAAGGCAGCCACGGCCACAGATCCGACAACGTGGAGACACGGAGACAGGATCAGAGTATTCCCCGACTACACCCAAGCAGTCGCGAAGCAGAGAGCCGCCTTCAGGGATGTGAAAGGCATGCTAAGGGGCTGTGATGGTGTCAAGTATGGACTGTGGTATCCCTCAGTTTTGAGGATCACAACGGCTGATGGAAAGCGACACAGTTTCACAGACCCGGGGGAGGCGAAGGACTTTGTTTTGAGGAACGTGGCTAAACAGAGCGGCTAAGATGCTAGGTAAGCTGACTGACGGACTAACGGCGCCTACACACGGCGGCGTGCGTTGCCGCTTGGCGGTGGGCGTGTCTTGAGCTTGGGGAGTTTACGCGAGCAACGCGACCAACAACCAATCACATGAATCTCTGCTGTCAATTGCATACAAGGTTTTACATGTCACACTTTATATGATGAACATTTATGACATTAATGTCTATGGTGCTATTTTACGCAACATTGCATGGTGGCTAAATATGCTGCCTGCTGTCCATTCAAACGAAGTACACTGGATATAAACTCCCCAAACAGGCGAAAACCTACCAGTTTCACCCACTGTCTCTGCCACCTCCCTCCATGCCTGGCTCCTCCGGTTTGTATCCCGGTTGGTGAACAGGGACTGAAAGCACCGGGTGATTCCCTACCGCTACGATTATTTTCTCCTCCATTTTTTGGCATATGAGGAAATGACCTGCGGTGTGTCTCTCCCAGCATACACGCGGTTTGATTGGCTAGCGCTTGTACTGGCAGATTTGCATACGCGGGATTTGATTGGCTGATGCCTTCGCCTCAGCTTCAAAAGTAGAACATTGCTCTACTTTTGCAGCGAGCACCGCGAGAAAAGCTACGCTTTGCTCCCACAATGCAGTTCGGCAAATCGTGACGTCACCCCATTCAAAGTGGATGGGCAGAAGCGTTGAAGCGTCAACGCACGCCGCCGTGTGTAGGGGCCGTAATGCAGCTATAACAGGCGGCGCCGATAGCGGCGTTGACTTATTCACTTGTACGTATATGGGGCTGTGGGCTAGGGCTTGCTACGAACGTTTGTGGTTTTTCTTATTATTGTGTAATTTAAGCCAGCTCGCGCTGCTCACACTAGCCCACATTATAACACAGTCAGTTGGCTTACAGCCCGCTAGATCAAGCAACTGCTCTCCTATTCTCCTGGGGAGGTTCACGTTTTTCTTGCTTTACTTTTCATTCAACAACCAATACTGGATGTTTGCATATGTTGTCATAACTGGTTAATAAGTATGCTACTTTTACTGAGACCATGTAATGAATGTTCAACTTGGAGGTTTGTCTATATCTATTAGCACAAGGTTTATCTAAAGCTATTGATGGTTCTGGCGGGGCTCGATCTCGCCAGGTAAGCTGTCCACGCTGAGATGCGAGTGTTATCGGGGGCAGGTAGCAGTTGGGGAGGGACCAGCTCTTTATTGTGAATGTTGTTTCAACCACTTCAATTACATATGGACCTTCTATTTTAGGTTCTCAATGGTGTTTATGTTCTTATTGCTGTGTGTTTTATTTCAGTTTTTTTAAGGCGACCCATCCCCCCTTTCCCTCCCTTCCTCTCCCTCACCCTTCTGACAGGGGGCTAGATTACTGTCTAAGGTCCCACATTAGCCGCGTTCACACCGGAGTACTTTTCACCGTACTTTTCGCGTTTAGTTCCGTTAGTACCCCTTATGTCGCGTTCACACCAAAAAGAGCACTTCATCTCGGGAACTTTTACCCCCATTTTTAGTGCCTGCTGAGAGATGGTACTTTCCTGGGGGAAAAAGTGCCCCAGTTCTGATTGGCTGGGCGAATTGCAAACCACGCCTCGTACAACTCTGAAATGTTTTGTAGAGCCGCCATTTTATTATCCTGGCATTAGCATTATTAGCATTAGCATTCGCCCAGCGCACAAACGCAGAGAGACTAACTTATGGCAACAAAATAAAACGTGTCGGCGTTCTGGCGATTTACTCGGAAGTCCCCAACTCCGGGGACTTCCGGCCGGGGACTCCGGGTGGCAGTATACGCCGTGAAGTTGTTTGCAGCCTGCCAGTAAACCCAAAGCAGAAGAAGACGAAGTGACGTCAGCGGCTCATTTGCGTAATCTTCCCTCAGGGAAAAGTACTCCGGTGTGAACGCGATCTGTATTGCCCTGGGGTAATAAGTGCCGGGGCTCTGAGTGCCGGCACTAAATACGGCAAAGTACTTGGTGTGAACGCGCCTAATGACCCAGGCAAACAGGGCACTGAGTGTGGGTAAGGCGTCAACTACTTTTGTTAGCTGGAATGTTAGAGGTCTCAATCATCCAGTAAAGCGCAGCAAAGTGTTTTCCCACCTCCAGAAGCTAAAGGCAGACATTGTTTATCTCCAGGAAACTCATTTACGTACTTCTGATCACTCTAGACTCAAGCGGTGGTTTCTCTCACATTTTCCACTCCAAATTCAACACCAAATATAGGGGTGCAGCGATCCTGATACGTAGGCATGTGCAGTTTGTGGAATCTAAAGTACTTGCAGATACAAATGGCCGCTATATCATAGTGCAAGGTCAATTGTTCAACACACCTATTGTGCTTGCATGTCTCTATGCTCCCAACTCAGATGATGCCGATTTCTTTAGCAATTTCTTCTCTCTGCTCCCTGATTTGAACTCCCATCACCTAATTTTGGGGGCAGACATTAACTGTGCCTTCAATCACACTCTGGACCGCTCCACTGTCTCCTCTAGACCACTGTCAAACTCAGCTCGAGTGGTGAACTCCTTTGTTGAAGAATACGGGATGGCGATTTAAGAACCCAACATCTAAACAATTTTCATTTTTTTCTGCAGCCCAGCAGTCATTCTCCAGAATAGATTACTTCATTTTAGATAAAAAGTTACTTTCTGTGCTTGAGTCCAGTGACTATGAGAGCATTGCTATTTCTGACCACAGCCCAGTGACCATGAAACTTTGTTTTCCAAACCATGTACCACCACAAAGGATCTGGCGTCTAAACCCACGCTTATTATTAGATGAAGATTTTATTAAGTATATTTCCACGCACATCGATACCTTTCTTGAAATAAACCGTCAACCAGAGATGAGTATAGGCATTGTATGGGAGGCCATGAAGGCTTATCTTCGTGGGCAAATAATATCATATTCCATCAGTATTAGCAGAAAAAAGACAAAGCGAATGACAGAGCTAATCGGATCGGGGACATTGATAGAATACACTCAACAAAGCCCTCTGCTGAACTGTATAAGGAACGCATTGCAGTGCAGGTGGAATATGACTCTCTGGCATCCACCTACATAGAGGACCTTCATCTGAGATCTAGGCAGACCCATTATGAACATGGGGAGCGGGCCAGTAAATTACGGCTGCGTTACGGCTGCGCCGTGGCGATCGCGGCCACTCTAGTCAATGGGTGCTATTCCACCACACGCGACGCGTTACGGCCCAGAAGCGTCCCAGAAGCGTCTCGGCGCAGGGCTCCTCTAAAATTAGGATGAATCCTATTTTTGACGCGGCACAGCCGTAATGTAAGGTCGGGCAGGCAGGAAGTGGAACGTTCAGAGCTATATATAGATATATACACACACACAAACTAATTGTGCAGACCCTATCCCTCCGTAGTCTTTCAAGTAGGAGGAGAAGTGCCAGCGTTCTCCTCCGGTTTACAGGCACTGTGTAAATTATATATATAGAATAATTATGATGATGAATGCATTACCACTAAAATACAGCAACACATCTTTGATTCATGTCGTTTATAACTGGAATATTACAGTTATTATTAACTTTGTCTGCACAAAGTAGCCTGTCCAGGAAATATGCCCAAATCAACAAAAACTGTGAGCCGGCAGGCAAGACGCTCCGCTTCTGAAATGCTTCTGAAACACGTCCGGTAGGGTATGACGCCGGAGGAGGCCGGACCAAAACCGCGGCGCAGCCGTGACGCGACGCAGACGGACCCGGTGGAATCTAGGGGTAAGGCAGTCGGCTGCAGACAGTTTAATTGCGGAAATTGGAACGGTAAATGGGGACACCATTTCAGATCAAAGGGGCATTAATGATCAATTTAAGAGTTTCTATGAAGATCTTTATTCATAAGAAGTCTCAGATGACTCTCTGACAACTAACTTTCTAAAGGACGTTCAGCTTCCAACACTAGATCCTGACGGTGTCTCGGCTTTAGAGGGGGACATTTCTAATGAGGAGATAAATCGCGCTATTAAAAGTATGAAAAGTGGTAAAGCCCCGGGACCGGACGGCTTCCCTATTGAATTCTATAAAAACATTGCCGGCAAACTGGCGCCTGTGCTGAGGCACTCCAGCAGGGTTCACTGCCCCCCACATTAGCTCAGGCGGTGATAACAGTCGTCCTTAAAAAGGGCAAAGATCCAGCGAAATGCGACTCTTACAGACCAGTAAGTCTTCTGTTGTGATAACAAAATTCTCTCCAAAGCTTTAGCTCTGCGCCTTGAGACTGTTCTGCATAGAATCATCCACCCGGACCAAACAGGGTTTGTAAAAGGCCGACAGTCTTTTGGGAATCTTCGGCGCCTATATAATATAATTTACTCAAATCCAGGACTCTCTCCAGAGGCCCTCATCTCTCTAGACGCACACAAAGCCTTTGATCGCATTGAATTTGACTACCTATTTGCAACTCTTGCTAAATTTGGCTTCGGCCCATGCTTTACAGTATCTCCTGGATAAAGGTCCTCTACTCTGCACCTCAGGCAGCAGTTCGCACTAATAATATCATTTCAAAATACTTCCGGCTTCAACGGGGAACAAGGCAGGGATGCCCCCTGTCCCCCCTCTTGTTTGATATAGCCATAGAACCGCTAGCAGCTGCTCTCAGGAATCGGTCAAATGTTACAGGCATTGAGCGGGGAGGCTATACGCATAAGCTGTCTTTGTATGCGGACGATGTTTTACTGTACTGCTCCGACCCGCTTAGGTCCATTCCGGCTGCACTCGATGTAATCACCTCTTTCGGCAAGGCTTCTGGGTATAAGGTCAACATGACCATGAGTGTACTCTTCCCCATCAATGAGACTGCGACCAAGCTTTCATTTAGAGAACTCCCGTTTAAAGTGGCCATTGACTCTTTCACCTACCTGGGAGTGTGTGTGACACAGGACTTTAAAACCCTGTTTAAAAAGAACCTGCAGCCAGCTCTGGACAAGGTTAATGAGGACCTAAAGCGCTGGGCATCGCTCCCTATTTCGTTGGCGGGCAGGGTGAACACCATTAAAATGGTTATTATGCCACGTATGCTGTATTATTTTCAGTCAATTCCTGTTTTTTTTTAAATTTTAGATATTTACAAATTTCCGATTTTACAAGAAAACAATTTCCCTCCTTCCCGGCCGCCCCACCTGGTGGATGGATGGACGACTGCCTTGGCCTTAAACCCTGTCAGGGAGGCTATATCTCAAAGCTATATAATATTATTCAAGAAATCTCTAGCCCTTCCCTTAACCACCTTAAGGGTGCCTGGGAAGAAGAAATGGGCATAGAACTAACCGATGAGACCTGGCGGTCTGCGACTGAGAACATACATAAATCCTCCGTCTGTGTGAGGCATGGAGTACTTCACTTTAAATGTTCCATCGATTCCATCTGTGCAGGAGCAGGCTTGCCAGGCTGCACCCTGATGGTGATCCCACATGCCAGAGGTGTCATTGTGCCACGGCTACCCTATTGCACATGTTTTTCTCCTGTCAGTCCATTGCCCCATTTTGGTCTTCTATATTTGAAACTTTGTCATTGATGTATGGCCAGAACATTCAACCAAATCCCATAATAGCTGTGTTTGGAGTAGCCCCTGAGGGGGTCTCCCTCTCTAATTGCCAGTCACACTCACTTGCGTTTGCAACCCTTCTTGCCCGCCGTCTAATCCTCCTCAAATGGAAAGACCGGACTCCACCATCTCATGCCCACTGGGTGAGGGATGTGATGGCACATTTGCAGCTGGAGGAGCTGAGGTATCGTAGCCAGGGATGTGTTAACAAATACTACAAGCTCTGGCAGCCTTTCCTTGACTATTTTAACAAACTCCCCTGTGCCAATCTGACTGCATGAAGCCCCGACCTTCCCTTTTCATTTACTGTTTATTTTATTGGATTGTATTATTTATTTTGTTTATTTTATTATTTTATTTCTTTAAGTGCATCTGTGGGTGTGTATGAATATGTGTATGTGTATATATATGTACTGCAATTACATTTGTATTTGTGGTACAAATGTAATTCAATTCAATTGTATGATTACACATCTGCATTTTCATGTGCCCTGTTCTGTTTTGATATAAGTGAAAATCAATAAAGAAAGGTGAAATAAAAAGTAAGCGTCCTACAATGGAAAAAATATACATTTTCCCTACTCCAGCAGAATTGCTGTCATAAAATCATAACTCTTTTTTTATATGAAAATAAGAATAGAACTGGTTAACCTTTGTTCTGTGGGTCATTTCTCTTTTGTATTATTACATTGACTTGTAGGTCATACTAACCTGTATACTGTATATATGTATAACTATAATGCTATCTATAATATTTCCAGCAGGGGAAGACATGTCTGGAGGTGGCCGCCAGAGGAAACCACGTCATCCTGGTCGACATGATCATCAAAGCTGACCGCTTTTATAAATGGGAGAAGGTGAGTGTCCTCACACCATCTGGAATAACTTTATTAAATAACATGACGAAAAAACTAAAATCCAAATACTTTCTCTTCTAGAAACTGATATTGTTCGGTTTGTTAAATAATCTAACATGTGACACTGCTATAGGGCGTTGCTTTTGATGCATGATTGACAGGTCCTGCAAAAATGTTTTACAGGAGATACATTTGACTTTGTTATTTGTAATTTTCTCCAGAAAAAATACATGGAACTACGGTAAGTTAAAAAGTCACTAATGTGCAGAATGCTGAAGTACACATAGGAAACTGAGCTTCTCCACGAGACTCATTCAGTGGAGCTCAAAGCTCCAGTTTTTCTAAACTTTGTATGACTATTCATATTGGCAGTGACATGAGATTTGTTACCATTCAAGAAGCATCATCCGGTTCTGAAAAGTAAAGGCCTTCCTCACTTGATTTATTACCTTAGTAAAGATTGAATCATGTTTTTATTGTCTCAATCTGTAGTTTGAAGAATTCTTCTGTTTAGCTTGTTATAAAAAAGACAATAAAGCATCTATGTTGTGATCGACAGGTCTCTCCCACTGTGTTGTCTGCTTAGGATCATTATTTATACTTTTACCAGTGTTCTTTGGTTCATTTAAACATCTTGGTTGCATGAATATTTTGTATTTAGCGTTGTACAAAGCTCATGTAATGTCTGGTTCCAAAAAACCTGCTGTAGGATAACTCTGTCGGCTTCTCTGATGTGTATGAAGGTTCAGGCCCCACCAAAGCAACCACACATTTTGATACTTTTTTCATAGCCTTCATTTTATTTGCATATTATAGCAGTAATCCGGCCATCTTGAAAAGACAGAGTGAGCTTTGCTGTTTTTAATGGTACAGTAAAGCACATCTGTACACTTTGTCTGAAATCCTCAGGATCAGATGGGCAGGGAGCTGGACTCCTGGGTGGGGCGGCCCCTGAGCTTTAAGCAGGACCACCAGCAGGACACTCAGCACCTCCGCTCGGTCCTGTGGAGCCTGGCCACCAAGCACCTGTGCCGGGGGGAGTGGAAGATCCTGGCCCAGCACTGGGACTTCAGCGAGGCTCATATACGGGCTGTAGAACAACAGTGGACAGGTGGACTGCTGAAAGAGATTAAAACACACGTTCTTTTTGGGCCAGTTTAGTCTTTATTAGAGAGATACATTTGAAGAGGACATAGAGGGTATGAGAAGCGTACTCAAACTTGCATCTTGGGTTTAGTTTTCTTTTTTTAAATCTTGAAAATGTATTTGTAGCGGCAAAAATCATAAAGAAATAAAACATAAAAGTATAACTCAAAAATGAACTGCTAGGGCACCAGTAGGCAAATCTTACGCAGGGAAAATGAGAAGTCCAGGCAAGAGCATCCTTTTGTGCATTTATTTCTGATGATCCAATATCATACTACAGTTATAAATCTTGCCCAGTCTCTCCTTGTGGTTTCCCACCTCCACCTGTCTCCAATATATACATGTTACCAGGTGCCCAAAACCACCTTCAAAATAAAAGCATGGAGAATTACTTTAATTAACTCAATTAAAGGTGGGGTAGGTAAGTTTGAGAAACCGGCTCGAGATACACTTTTTGTTATATTCCATGGAATGCTCTTAACATCCCGATAGCAATGAATATCTGAAGTGCTTTGACAACAAATCCATACAAAATGTCATCTGTGGAAGCCGTAGTGCTGTAAAAAGCCCGGCTAAAATAACTGGATGGCCTACCTGCCTGTCAGCCTTCCATCTGTGCACAAACTTACCTCGTGCCCTCATTGGTCATGTGCTCGTTCGTGTGTGTTGGAGGAGGGGCTCTGTGAGGAAGTGGCAGATTTTCTCCGGCTGTGTATTTTCAAATTCTAGCGCACTCGAGCTGGTTTCTCCGAAATTACCTACCCTACCTTTAATTTCATTGAATAATAATACATTCACTGTTAACCAAAAAAGCAAAAAAATAAATGTTTAACTATTAAATAATATAAATAAAAATATTGCTCAGACAGTATTGATATGTGTTCTGATTCTGTATCGAACTTGTAGGCATGAAAAGCTTCAAAGAGCACGGCCACAGGATGCTGTTAGTCTGGCTCCACGGCGTGGTGATGGCGGGGGAGAACCCGGTCAAAGGTCTCTATGAGGGGCTGGTGGAGATCTCACGGACAGACCTCGCAGGTGAGATCCTCAAAATGTACTGTGGCTTCTATTATTGTGAAACTGCCGCTGCTTTACAGAGCTCTGCATCTCTCATCTCATCTTCTACCGCTTATTCAGGTTGTATAACTTCCCTTTGCCTGGCCCCATCAATCAGCTCTGACGGGGGGTTCCAAGGGGGGGATTCTTGTATCCGCAATTTTTTTCTTTCGGTCATGAAAAGAGCCCTGCGTGTTTTTCTATATGCTGCTTAGTCTGTGAGATGTGTGATGTGAGGTGTAGTCCATGCTGTCTCTCTAAAGTGAACCATCCAGTAAGCCAAAGATGACTCGACAACACACTTTTAATGACAGAACCCTCATTTGCATAATGCAGTGGAGATATGTCAAATAATGTATTTATCAAAGAAAACTGAAACAAATATATTTGTATTAAAATACATTAAGTAATGATCACATACATTTTATAACACATTGAACGTTATGAAAAGTAAAATAATAAAGCCAGCTAAAAAACGATTTCAAATGATATCACAGTTTACCAATCCATTTTTGCTTAAATGTATTACTAATATATATTTGTATTTATTTAAGTGCATTTAATGACAGATGTATATATTAATCAAGTCGTTTATATATTTGTATTTACTTAGCAGGTTCCGTCCTCCATACACATGTTCCAAAATGCTAATACTATTTCAGATTTGTTTTTATTTGTTGAATTGACTGTATGATATAAAGACTAAAGATTCTTAGTAAAAAATAAGTAAAGTTGTTTTAACTTGTCCAATTCCTTGCAGGGGTGTGAAGGTGTATCATTTCTTATTGTTTTCCTAATACCCAGAGTCCATCCGGCAGAAGGCGAACGCAGAGAGCTGCTCCCCCAAACTGTGCTCTGCGATGTGATCCACGCTGAGGGGCCGTCAATGCCCCAACCGAGCCCATGAGTAGCTTTGTATTATCCATGACCTGTTTACATTATTCACATACTCAATATACTGTGATTGTTCAGAATTTTATAAAAAGATGGTTTGAAACCTGTGAAATATCTGTTTATAATGTAAAATAAAAATGTTCAAGGGCTTGAACGGTTACAACATTTCCTGTGAGCTGGAACGAGTTGTAATTTCCAATTATTGGGTGTACATATTTCAAGAAAATGCTTATAAAAAAACATGACTCCAATCAACCACATCATGTAATCATTGCGATCTTGGCGGGCCCACGCCCCCCCACACCATTAGCCTGATTGACTTGACATTTGACACGCATATCCAGCTCAATTTGCTCTACAAAGAAGCCTAAAGAGGCACTCGAGTCAGCTTGACTACATTTCCCGCCAGAACATTTTTGACGAAAAGCGTTTACATTTTATACGCATCCAAGAAAGAGGCGTGGCACAACATGAATCCAACTATAATTCACAAATGTATTCGTCCAATTAAGCTGTTGAAAAATGTCCCCAAGTGCTTCCCAAAAATTAGAGGCCACTTGACTTCGAGTATGCAAATATGTAAAGGTTGTTTGCACACTCACAAAAATACTGAATTTGCATGCAGTAAACGCTGTATCTGTATCTGTACACTAAGGGCTGTGGCGTCTAAAAGCAGCTGAAGACTCACCCATGTAGACTTCACTGTGTTTAATTGCTCCGCGGTTACTATGGCGTCTCTGTCTGTTTTATTAAGATGTTATTGTTACAAACTTTATAATGTTTGCTCTCGGGCGGTGCTATAAAAATGAATGAAATGACACCAGCCACACCCTGCGGCAGCTCCCACAGACAGTACCCACTCTGCAGACAGCGTGATACACAGCAGCTTTATGATGGTTCCTGTTGGTGACAGGTTTCACTGCTGTGGTTCCACAGTCTGTCTGAGTGTGAGCCACGGCTTCAGGCTCTGCACTCTCTGTCTTTGTGGCCTTAAAGAAACAACTTTAGGTTCACTTCTGAAAGGACTGCTTTGTCAGAACTAGCAACATGAGCAGTCCACCTCAGTTTAATCCTCAATTCTACCCAGTTGTCCAAAGCACAATGTCCATCTCCACCTGAAGCCCTGCTTTAGGGGTCACAAGATGAACTTCAGGTTTTCAAAAGATGGACAGTAAAGCAGAAAACTACTTGTATACCACTCAGAATGATATAGTTATTTTTATTTTATTTCTTTTTTCTCTTGAATAACTGGATTATTTTACTCCTTACTGAATCTGAAAAATATTCAGTTTTTAACTATTTACTAGATAACTGAGTTTAACTTGGCAAGACTTTACTGGTGTGTTACATTGGAAAATAAATCCAGTTTGTAAAAAACCGAGCTTGAGGAATTAAAAAGACGGGTTGGATTTCCTACACACAGTCGCACATTTTTGACACTCAATATGTCATATGCATATAAACTGGATCCAGATAAATAAGGTTAAAGGTGCATGAATATAATTGTTTGCATGAATATAATACAAATCTCTCTCTGAAGTAATACAATCAGTTTTTCTAATGATTTGTATGATACATATAATGTTTTTGATTCTACAGTATTGTAGTGTTCAAATGAACTGCTTCATTTCAACATGAATGCACATTTTTAAAGGATTATTATTACTGAGTGAGTGTTTAAAGAGTTTTTGCTGTCAAGCAACTGAGTTTTCAATGATTTGTGTAGGTGGGTTATGAATATAGATTCTGTTTGCATGATTCACTTCATAAAAAGCCAGACTGGTCCTTGAACCCCTCATGAGATTAGCACTTATTGTATAATGATCAATGCAATACCTAGATTTTCTCAGCAGCAATGCAGATATATCTTTTCTATAAGTAATGTATAAACTTTCAATGTTACTTTGTACCTGATATGTTCATAAGACTAATAAAAACTCCACTGTGAAAACAAATTCCATGTTGCAATGTTTACCTAAGTGTTCTCTTTGCGGCACCCAGAATAATAATGAACAATATTAAATATTTACATTCACATCAATCTTACACATTTGCAATTGTTAAATGATCAGGGCCTATGAGCTTTTAAAGTAAACATAACATTTATTATGTGTTTCTTAATATTTGTATTGCCTTGCTCAATATTTGAAAGAGAACGCACGTGCACATTTTTATTTATTTTAAAAGATGTTTGAATGGTGATATACACAGTGATAGATGTTAAGGACTAACGTTTATAATAAATACATTTTTGATTTTAAGATCTTTTTATACAATCATACGTATTGGGATCATTTGTATTAATGTGGACCGGAGGGAGAGGGTGACGAGCATAAGTTTCACTTTCCTTTTTTATTTCAATTCCAACTTTGGTCATGAAGAATATGTTTCTCTGTTGTCCCCGTTCATAAAGCATAAAACAACAGCATCCGAGCACGGTGCAGAGTCTCTAGATGAGTTGACAGTAGTCCCTCATTCTTATTAAACATCCATGTTGTAGTCTGCTGTATAGAAAACTGTAGTTTCCATAGTTTCCCCACAGCAGCAGGCGCACATTTATGACCTCCGCTGGCGCATCATAAACACGTTGGATAGTGAAAGTGCAGTCGATTCTCTAAAGTACCGCAGTCTCTTCTCCTAAGTCCTTTTGAATTCTCCTATCCACTATCCCTTAACCCCGTGACCTTTCACTCAGAGGTTAAGGAATAGACGATAGGGTTAGAACTTAGGAGCCGATTTTTGGAGTATTCGACCGCAACCCTGGGGTGTTTCTCAATCGCGAGTACGCTTGCTTGGTAGCACATGTCTGCCGAGCATCTTGCTTCAGAAGCGAGTCAAGAATACTTCCTGGCATTCGGAAAACGAAGAGTGGAACACGCTAGCAAGTGTGCAGGTGTGCGTCATATGAGAGGCCCCGCCTTACATCTTCCGCCACAGATTTGGGGAAATTGGTCCGTGCGCAAAGCATTGTGGGGATTTTAAGACCGCGGAGTCTACTCATGTGCAGCCTCGATATTTCTCCAAACGGAGTACGCCGGGCTCGGTAGATTTCCAAGTATGCTGGAGATTGGAACAGTACTTCGGCGGCACTCGATGACGTAGTATGCTTGAAATAGTGGCTCTGAAGCAGCTTTACTCGCGATTGAGAAACACCCCTGGTCTCATGGAGGTCCCCGGAAGGGGAGGGACTTCACCTCAGTAACAAACGGAAAATCGTGTGTGGTTGCGGTCGAATAGTCCATTTAGCTTAGGAACCTTCCTAACGGAGTGAAATGACCCGGAAGTCCCTCAGTGGCAGCCATGATAAGTGCCGTTCAAATTCTCTAAGGGTCCTTCTCAGGTCGACTATTTTCATTTCCTCGGTCCTCGGTCCTCTGTATCACCGGAAGTTGATTTGTCTGCGCCATCTTGAGTAGCGTCCCATGGCTCTTATTTCTGCCGGAGGACCGAGGAGCGAGGAGCGATAATGGAGGAGCGATAACCGAGGAACCACCAGACCATCCTCCGGTGAAATCCTCAGATACTCTCTCCGCCCCCTTACTGTGTATCGCTCACTGATTGGACGATGCAGTGCATGCACTGATCTGATGCTTCTTGACATGAGAGCAGTTTCCCAGCGGAGTGAAGAAAACACATGAAACTCACGGGACTCACTCCTCAGTTTATACAGTGTTTTGTTTCAATTAATGCATCATTCAGTTACAAATATGTGATATATCTGAACAACAAAGTGGTCAAAAATCATTTTATTCATTTATTGGAAACATTTTCATGATCGCTTTTTCGTTTTACATTTTCATTTATTGTCATTTCCATTCAGTCAGTCATTAAGTGCTATTTAACATGTTCATTTGCTACATATCCACACAAACAAAGTGTGCAATCCAATGAATGTTAATCTAACTGGGTTTTGATAGATAACATATCTCTTTTTCTTCTCTCAATTATTTTATTTCTATTGTGCACTCTAATCAATATTAATCCAACTATTGTTCGTTTATACATTTTAAGAATGGCGTTTATCATTTTTGAGAATGAGTTCTTATTTGATTTTATTTATTTGGGTCTACAACAGATGATACACATGTTTGTGTCAGTAAATGTGTACTAACAGAGGCGGGGGTGTTTGTGAAAATAACGGGGACAGAGCTGCTGTCAGACGA
>CALSBW010000065.1:666565-679699 GCA_943590975.1 Lindbergichthys nudifrons | reverse complement strand
TGGCCTTATGGCCTGTGGGGTAAAACTGTCCATAGGCCTTATGGCCTAATTATCCAAATAACGGACTGCTAAACAGCTGAGCTCTGTTGAGTGCCTCGATATGACTCATTAACACATCAGCAATATTAGGAACAATAATCGTGCTGGATATACATTATACTACTGTGAGAGAAGAAATGAAAAATACAAGTCTTCCTTTCTCCAGGATGTTTAACTATCTGGCTTTAACTGTAGATAAACGTCCCGTTTGTAATGTTTTAATGATGATTACACGTATTCATTTCACTGTCCATTCTACAGCCGGTAGTTTATCATTTTTTGGGATTGATCAACATATTTTCACACCCCACTTAAAGCTCAAAGTTTCTGTCCCTTTCTCGCTCAGAGTTGCTACGCTTGGACTCCTTGCTAGAAATGTTCATGCTTTCGCAGAAAGTCTATAACCAGAGGAGTATAAGGAGAAAAAGAAAGGCAAGGAGAGTGAGACTTACGCAAAGAATCCCAGCATGCCTTCTTCTCTGTAGATTGTGACGATGGAGTCAAACACCCCACTGAGGATAGAAGATATATATTTATTTGTTTAAGTTTTTAATAAATGTTAAGGTCATTTCATTGAGGTGTGTGTCTATCATGAAAACATTACCTGTATTTTGTTTCCCTCCCAATAAACTGGACCATACATCGCAAAGTAATCACTGAAAAACAAGTGGAGGGAAACAGAGTTGACATAATGTCTCCCCACACACAAATCAAACGTAAGCCATAAAGACGTCCTCTTACCATGAAAGGGATGTGTGACTATGGTGGCACAGGACCGAGCCACCATCTCTTTGGTTGTCTGAGGAAAATAAGGACAAAATAATTAACTTGTATAATCACATAAAACATTTAAGTAAACCTTATCAGAATATTGTTATTAGGCGCTTTCACCCCGCAGTACTTTTCCCACAAAGGTTCATCAGAACTTAGTTCATGATGAACTCTTTAGTTCTCATTAACTAAGTACAGATCGCGTTCACACCGGAATAAGTCCCTGAGGGAGGATTAGGCAAATGAAGCCGCTGACGTCACTTCTTCTTCTTCTTCTTCTGCTTTGGGTTTACTGGCAGGCCGCAAACAACTTCACGGCGTATACTGCCACCCGAAGTCCCCGGCCGGAAGTCCCCGGAGCATTATGTGCGCAATAACCGTCAAAAATATGAAAATCTCACAATAATGTATTTTATTACAGTTCTTTGGCTTTAACAAATGGTCTGGAGTCATTTGGTAAATTGTTTTGAATCAAGCATGCCATTCAAACCTGCTAGCGGGTTGTGTGTTTAGGGGGCTAACGCAGCACAGAACTAAAGTATTACAGATTTAATAAGAACACGCATGCTTGCAGGAATTGTATAGCACAAACTAAGACAATTAAAAATGAGTGTTGCCATATGGCTGCTATACGTTTTCCAAACCACCAGATGTCACTGTGTTTGGCACTTTGAGAAACCCTGAGTTTTTCTAACCTTTTGCCGACTACATCGAGAGAAGTGAGAGTTGTGGGAGGACTTTGCCCGGCTTCAATACACTCTGATAGTCATTATTTGAACAGTGTTATAGATTAAACAGACAGAGTATGGCATTCTGTCAGTCCCACAGTATCAGTGTAGTGTGTGAGAGTGGTACCTCATTAACAACGTGCTGCAGGGAGCCCTCTGCAGCTTTCTGCTGACCTCCCAGAACCTGGAGAACAGAACAAACCTCAGAACCATCCATACCACATCACAGTATGTTGTAATGGCACAAACAATGAATCAGACTAAAAACTCTTACCTGAAGTGTGCCTTCTTCTTGACATTTCTGTAAGAAACTAGAGGTTAATATGATACAACTGAAGGATTCATGAATAAATACTTTACATTAAGAAATGAGTTTAACCTTCTTGAATAACATTAAATGAAATCCATTTATCAGGCATCAGTAATCACTCAGGATGTTCAGATATCAGTTTGTATTAGCTGCATATAAATCCTGATTTAAAATGAGATGAGCGGTTAACATCAACCTACAAACATCGAGTCTAATCAGTTTATAAATGATGCAAAGAAAAGCCTAATTAATAAATGTGGAACAACGTCACTTGAAATACAATTTAAAAGTATTTAAGACTCATCTTTTTAATTTAATTAAAAAATTGGGCTAATTAGGCTTTATTGGTTTTATTGTCGCACTTTGGGCTTCTTCCTTGAATGAAAGGTGCTATACAAAAAAGGGTTGTATTATTACCATTACTGTATCCTTACTTCTATCTGAAGAACCAGCTAAATGTGTGCTACAGTACGATGTATTCAGTCCTACCTGCAGTACTCTGCTGTGCACTATGGTCCCGATGGAGCCGGCACAGAGCCTGGGACCGAGCCCTTTGAACAGTCCTGCTTTCCCATCAATCTTGATGATGTGTTTTGCTGAAAGTCAGAAAATACACAAAAGTTGGAAAATGACCTTCTCAAAACAGTAGACCACAAATACATAGTTACAGATTTTAGAAAGGATTAATATAATATTAGTTATGACCCATGGTTTGTACGTGAGAATTTGTCGCTGTAAGGTAGGCAGCAGTCAAATACAAATAAACACATTTTTCCGAGTGGGACTGGTTCTTTGGAGTATTTTTAGAGGTAGTTTGACAAAATAAATAAAAAAACAAAGCTGTATTTGTCAGATCTCCACAGCAACAAGCTGTTTGGTCCTGCAGCATCTGAACCACACCACCAGACTCAGGGACAGTTTCATCCAACAGACCATAAGTCTGTTCAATTCCTGAGCTCTGTGAAGTGTCACCACTTACACAAATAACCAGCACATTATTAATATGCATATCTGTTTGTCCCTCATATCCACTGATTTATATATTGTTACAGTTAACAGTATTTATTATACCGCACCGTTTATATGTATACACTTTTCAAATTACTTGAACCATTTTGCTATGGCACTATTTTATATCTTTAACTGTTATGTTAAGTGTGTATTGCATTGTTGTCTAAGCCTGCAAACGATATTTATCGAGTATATGACAAATAAATCGTTTAAACCTTTGAACTTTAAGACTGTTTCAGCAGATGATGTTTAACTCTCAATAAGCCACTTGAGGACACAAGTAACATTGATTTGAAAACATTTATATTAAAACCCCTTTACATTAGTAAAAAAGGGTTTGCTTAAATAAATCAGCCAACAAAAGGCAAAGAAGAAGTACAATGTTATCAAGTGTTCTATGAATAAAATGCACTCGACATCAGGGGACCATGATGCATTTCTGCAAGAAACATTAGCCGCGTTCACACCAAGTACTTTGCCGTACGTAGTTCCCAGCACTTAGTTCCCCTATGGAACTAAGAGCCGATCGCGTTCACACGCAAATGAGCTGCTGATTCGTCTTCTTCTGCTTTGGGTTTACTGGCAGGCCGCAAACAACTTCACGGCGTATACTGCCACCCGAAGTCCCCGGCCGGAAGTCCCCGGAGTTGGGGAAGGCTTCAGTAGAAGCTGCTGGGACTCCCAGCAGCTTCTACTGAAGCCTTCAGAGTAAATCGCCAGAACGCCGACACCTCCTCATCTCCACCGCTCCCATGTTTTATTTTGTGTTGCCATATCGTGGCATAGTCTCTCTGCGTTTGTGCGCTGGGCGAATGCTAATAATGCTAATGCGAGGATAATAAAATGGCGGCTATACAAAATATTTCAAAGTTTTACGGGGCGTGGTTTGCAATTCGCCCAGCCAATCAGAACTGGGGCACTTTTTCCCCCCAGGATAGTACCACCTCTCAGCAGGCACTAAAAATGGGGGTAAAAGTTCCCGGCACTAAGTACTCTTTTTGGTGTGAACGCGACATAAGGGGTACTAACGGAACTAAAGGGGAAAAGTACGGGGAAAAGTACTCCGGTGTGAACGCGCCTATTAGCTGAATAGCACTTTGTTTACTTGTATCACAGGGCACCTTAATGGAAATCGAAACACTAATGCTCTCATCATTAGTGTTTTAAAAGTCTCCTATTATGCTATTTTTAGGCATATATTATGAGTCTCAGATATATACAAATCATGTCTATTGCCCCTTTCACACCAACGCGTTTTCAGCTCCGGCTCGGAGCTGGAGCTGAAAAGTACAGTTTTTTTCCTGTTCACACCGCAGCGGCGCCGCCTCATAGCTCCGGAATGCGGTTCACTTCCAGCTCCAAAAAATTGTCGGTCTAGAGGCAAGAGCTTCGGAGCTATGACGCGGCGTCGCTTACGTCTCTCTTACGTCGAGGCGTGCAGGAAACTAAACCCACCTCCCCTGAACATGGGTCGACTGAAGAGTCTCGTCATGCCTGCCTACAAGCAGTAGCGCTGAGCAAAGTGACTAGAAGGCAACCACACACTTATAAAAAAAAACACACTTTATAAAGTCAGGCAACACTAACCAGGCTTCGTGTGATTCTGTTTATTTGTACCTTACTTTGACCATCCGTTCGCTGTTATTGATCATTGTGGAGAGCAGGCAGACGTTTTGTTTGTTATTATAGCAGCTATCGGATGGAATCAATACATGGGCTGCACAGGTTGTCATGTCCGACTATCACAAGTAGAATCATTATGAAAAATACGCCGGTAAAAAGTGCCTGTAGAAAACGGCTTAGCAAGTAGTCAGTTTAGCTTTGGTTGCTATGCTAACATCACCCATGTTATACCAGAGAAACTTTCATAACAGCGTTGTGATGCCAAACAGCGTCAATTCAGACTGACACACATTCACTTTAGGGGGAACTGGGGATATGTATCAGCTGCTTGTGTGACAGTCAGACAGTGAATACTTTAGAGCCGTGTGAGCTAACCCGGAGCTAACGGGAGAATAAACTCCCGTGGAAGAGCAGCCAGCACTGCAGCGGTCGGTAAATGCCGCTGAAACACATTAATAAACAATGAACCACGGCACTCTGGAGAAAAGTATAAGGTTGGAGAAGTCGTTATTTAATTTAATCTGGCTTCGTATGATTAAAAGCAACACGATCATCGACCCGACGCAGTCCCCCGTTGTTGTTGTTGTTGTTGTTGTGAGCTCCGTTGGGGAGAAAATCAGCGATGTAAACGGTGACGTCATGACGCAGCAGCGGCAGCTGGGCGGTGTGAACAGAGCGGGAGCTGAAAAGGGAAACCGGAGCTGAACCAGAAAAGCTCTAGCTAGGAGCTAGAAAGGGAAAAGCGCTGGTGTGAAAGCCACATGTGATGTGTTTTGCTCAAAATACCAAAGAGATCATGCATTTTAGACATCATGATTTACGTCATATCAGCAGCAAATCTGGATCAGCTCCGTTGTACCCCCGTTTTTAGAGATTTGGGTACGGAGGAAAAGAGAGAGGGTTTTGTTTTCTGACACTTTGTGAGTATCCTGGCACACCGGGGACACATTTATTAGGGCTGTCAAGTTAACGCACATTTCTTTTAGCCCCATTCATTATTTTAACTTGCGATTAACGCATGTGTATTTGTCCTCGGCCCGCCCCGTAGTTTCAGAGCCCAAAGGCTTGACGTTGTTGTTGTTAGTTGGATGGTGGGAGATTCTAGCGAGAGATATGGATACAAAAAAAGGTGTTTTAAACAGCAAGCCAAGCTCACAGCTGATGCTGACAGCCCCGCTCCTGCCGCTCGCTTGCGGCAGACCACGCTTGAAAGTTTGCCGGGGAGACGCCTGGACACGTCTATGAGCAGCAAGCTTTCAACAGCGATAACTAAATGGGTGGCTACAGCTTGCAGGACAATTAACATTGTGGAGGACGAGGGACTGTGTGAGATAATTCGGATCGCATCCAACGTGTCGACTGCAATCACAGCGCATTATTTTGACCCACAGTGGGAACTTCAGTCTCATGCTTTGACTGTTATGAAGACAGAGGAGCGGCATTTCACCGACAACTGTAAACGGGCTTGTCTGTTTGAGCAACTGGCTCAGTGCCTTTGCACTGATCATGACAAAACAAGATTATGATTTGATACCAGGCTTTGTAGACACTTCCCGTTTGCATGCTTGGACAGACATGGTGACTCAACCGGGACATTTTTTTGAGAATTTCAAAATAAAAGTAAATCTTAAAGATGACAGTTATTGATGTTTTCACTTCTTATAAATGATATTGGAACATCATCCATGGAATATATGTTTTGATCCAGATCCATGTATTGTTACACCCCAATATAACAGTTAATTTTGAATAATCAAAATGGAATCTGATCTCAGTCAATTACAATAACTCTTCCAGACACAGCGTAGAACGAACAAATACATTTAAAAAAGGTAAGAGCTTCAGCAGCACTATGTTCAATACCCATACAGAGACAATAAGGGCACGTCCTTCCCTGCTTTCTGCAGAGCAGTACTTTGCCGTACGTAGTACCCAGTACTTAGTTCATCAGAACTCTTTAGTTCTGATGAACTAAAGAGCAGATCGCGTTCACACCGGAATAAGTCCCTGAGGGAGGATTAGGCAAATGAAGCCGCTGACGTCCCTTCTTCTTCTTCTGCTTTGGGTTTACTGGCAGGCCGCAAACAACTTCACGGCGTATACTGCCACCCGAAGTCCCCGGCCGGAAGTCCCCGGAGTTGGGGACTGGCTTCTACTGAAGCCTTCCGAGTAAATCGCCAGAACCTCCTCATCACTCCACTGCTCCCATGTTTTTTTTTGTGTTGCCATAAGTTAGTCTCTCTCCGTTGGTGCGCTGGGCTAATGCTAATAATGCTAATGGCAGAAAATACAAAACTTTTCCGAGTTTTACGGGGCGTGGTTTGCAATCCGCCCAGCCAATCATAAATGGAAACCTTTTTCTCCCATGAAAGTACCTGCTCTCTAGCAGGGACTAAAAAGGTTCTCATGAACTATGTTCTATTTCCGGATTTCTTTGGTGTGAACTAGTGTTCATTTTGTCAGCTATTTTTTTTAATTTAGTTTTAGTCCTGTGTTAAATTTCCTTAGTTTTAGTCATATTTAGTCACCTGTTTTTATTTAGTCAAGTTTTAGTCGACTAAAAGTCTGAGCATTTTAGTCTTATTTTAGTCAAAGAAAACTGTCGAGTCTTTTTTAGTCATCAGACTATATAGAACATTTCAGTCAAACTAGTCTAGCCAAAACCAATAATTTGTCATTTTAGTCAAACTTATTTCACAATAAGATTATATCTTGTCCTTATTTGATGAAAAATACAGGTTGAATGATTAAGAATGCAGCTTTTCTCCGCCTCATTGGAGCGAAAATGGGCCCAAATATCACATCGTTTATTTCTCCCAAGCAGTGGTGGCGTTAGACTTTTTCGTTGTCAGTCATTTTGACGGACAGGATCGTAACATTTCCTTCATAATCCATTATTACCCGTCGAGTCTGTACACAACTCGTCACTCACTCGCGCTGACCGGGGGGGGGGTGGGGTTAACGCGACCACTGCTCCCAAGCCCTGTTGTTGCCATTTTATTTTCTGTTAAATAAGGTTAGTTAGACCATGAGTTAGACCCGAGTCTTCCTGACCATTCACAGTGTGCCGCTGCCCGGTGTAATTCAAATGTACCGCCGCGCGCAGCACAGACACACAGCTGCTGCCCAGCCGCAGCACCGGAAATGGAACTGCTGGGAGAACAACTGACTATCAGAGATGTAACGTTATCTTTGATAATATTTCGTCTCTTCATTTTTCGTCAACGAAAGTAAAGAGACATTTTGGCAAAGTATTTATTTAGTAAACTACATTTTTGTCTTGTCACTTTTCGTCAACGATATTGCAAGTTGATTTCGTTACAGTTATTGTTTACTGCCGTCGGTGCCGTCTCGTCATCGTCTCGTTTTAGTCATGGAAAAAAAGGTTGTTGACGAACATATTTCGTCATAGTTTTAGTCAACGAAATTAACACTAGTGTGAACGCAACATTTCAAGAACTATCGGAACTATACTGGGAAAAGTACTCCGGTGTGAAAGCGCCTAATGTTATAATATAAAGGATACAGTTGTAAGCAGGGCTTAATGTGAAAGACACACTCACCATAAGCAAACAGTCCAGGCAGCTGGTAGACTTGTCTGCCAAACAGGTTCCTGCCCAGGGTTGGAGCGAGTGGCTCATGTCCTACCTAACGACACACAGAGATAAGAGAGTGATAAGCAATATGCACTGTAACTGTATGCACTTTATGTCTTAGCAACTGTGGCTCCCCCACACTTCCTGGTGTTTTGATACATTATAGTCAAGTTGTTGACATTTTGCCTCAGTGGAATTTGTTTATTCTACAAACTATCCTAACATTTTTCTGGCCACTACTTAATGTTGTCTTTTAAAAACAACTGTAAACCATCAATGAGTTGCCTCACTGGTCAAAGCCAGTGGTCTGAAGTAACTAAGTACATTTATTCAAGTATTGTACTTAAGTATAATTGGACTGTCTTGTACTTTACTTGAGTATTTTAATTTTCTGCTACTCTGTACTTCAATACATTTCATAGGGAAATATTGTAATTTTTGCACTACATTTATTTGGCACGTGTAGTTACTTTTACATAACGTGTTTATATAATATATATTTACTCACTACTTCCCAAAATGTGCTCCATATTTAAGAAGTTAAAAACTCTTAGAAATGTTATTATAGAATATTATTCTGATTTTATTATTAGAAAATACATATAACAGGCATTCTGCACTATGAGTACTTTCACTTTTCACACTTGATACATTTAGCTGATAATACTTCTGTACTTTTACTTAAGTAACATTTAAAACTCAGGACTTACTTTACTGTATGCTTAGACTGTGGCATTACTACTTTTACTTAAGTAGATACGGTGGCCCTGAAGTGCAAGTCAAAACAACCTTTCAGAAAACACTACAGCAGAAAACACCACACCATTTCAGCGTCATTTCTTGACTGGCAGCAAAAACAACCAATCACAGCAGTGCTTCTCTGGCTGGCTCTGTCCAATTACAAACAAGAAGTGTTCTCCCTAAAGAAGTGTGGTCCGCGGACCACTGGTGGTCCGTGAGCGCCCCCTAGTGGTCCGTGAGTATATTGGTAACATTTCACATTTGAAATACATTTATTTATTTAAGTTTTCCGCACTCTCGCGGGGATATCTCCGCAATGGATCAAGCTTAAGTTTCACTTTTGATTGCATGATATATCCCAGCGCAACACCTTCATCACACATGTTGCCACTTGTTTGTACGATTTTCAGGCGATTTGTAATCTGTTCTAGAAAAACGATGTGTTTTGGGATATTTGTGGAGTTAGGTGGTCCGCGAGTGTTTTTTTATTGGTTAAGTGGTCCTTAGTATGAAAAAGTTTGAGAAACACTGCCCTTAAAGGAATACCCTTTCCGCAAAAGTTGAAATGTTGAAGTGTTTTGTGAAATGCTGTGGTGTTTTCTGAAATGCTGTAGTTGTTTTGTGAAATGCTGTAGTGTTTTAGGAAATGTTGAAGCGTTTTCTGAAATGTTGAAGTGTTTTGTGAAATGCTGTGGTGTTTTCTGAAATGCTGTAGTGTTTTCTGAAATGTTGTTTTGACTTGCACTTCAGGGCCACCGTAGAGGACCCGAGTACTTCTTCCATCACTGGTCAAAGCTGACTTAGTAACACCTATTGTTAGCTTACTGTCTTTTTCATTGGGCTAAATGAGACCGGGCTGTAGATAACAGTACTGTTGCAAATGAGTTATTAAACTTACACGACGATAGTAAGCCAACAGCACCCTGTGGTGTAAAACTAACTGTACGGACAACTAAGGGCATTTTACTGTGAAACAGAGAAACAAAGCCACTGTTTCTGAATGGAAACTAGGAAGGCACTTCGGGGAATTGTATTCATACAACACAGAGGTTCGAGGTTAGCTAGCAAAGCAGAGCTGCTCGGCTGACAGCTAGTTAGCTGTTATTCCTAGCTATGTCAACCAGGTTAGAAATAACAGCATGTGTGCGTGAGAATATGTTACTGGGAAATTAAGTGTTCAAGTAAATTATGCATACACCAACAATACAGAAACGGGACTATATATTAATACAGTATGAACTTCAAAAATTGGTTAACACAACTAACTTCCGCCTACACAGAGTATTTGGAAACAGAAGGTCATAGGGACAACAGACGGAGCATAATGTAGTTGATGTTGTCAGAGGAATATTTGCTGCTGTATGTATTAGCTGAATCAAATAGTCCATAATAATTATTGACGAACGAGCATTTATATTCATTTACTGACAGGCGAGGCAAATTAAACTGCGCTATTGTAAATGGAGTTTGACAGGTCCCTCCTCAGGCTACTAGCTAATGTTGTTTACAAATGCGAGCCAAAAGTGTCCAAAGCAGCTCCTAAAGCAGAAACACCTCCCAGCGTCTGCACCGACCCCTCCCCTCTTACCTGGATCAGGACTTTAATGTACATCAAAGGGTGGGAGAGGACGGTGAGCCCTGATCCCAGCAATACTTGGCCACACGTGTCCGCCATTTTTGGAGAGACAGTGGAGATAGGAAGCCCTTCACTTTCGTCTTGCGTCAGAGGAAGCGATCCCGCCTTATTTATTACGGTACCGCCATCTAGTGTTCTTCCATGGCTCAGCATCAGACCCTGTCCATAAATCAAATCACTCTGCTTTCTCTACTTGACAGCCGTGGTGGAAAAATATTTCAGATGCGTTACTTGCGTAAAAGTACCAATACTTTATTGTTAAAATACTTAATTACAAGTAAAAGTCCTGTATTCGAAATCGTACGTAAGTGAAAGTAAACAAGTAGTATCAGCAGGGGTTACATTGGGATTGTATATGTGGGGGGGGGGGGGGTGCTAGTGAATTGTCCGACCGGCCCACTTCGGTACCGGCCCACCGGGAAGACTCCCGGTATTCCCAATGGCCAGTCCGCCCCCCTGGTATAATGCACATATACTATCAATCAGGATGTTACTGATGTGGCGCGGAGTGATACTGTGTATGTAAGCCCGCATCTAGTACGCATGTATGTACCATGGCTAAAGACCTGTTAGGTAAATAAAGATGTCTCATAGAAAGGTCTACGGATACCTTATTACACTGCATGACCTGCGGTCAATTATATAGGATAAAGGACTATTATGGTGTCAGAAGTCGGTCCAGTTCGTGATTTTGCCAGAGGTAAACAGATGAAAGTTTTGCTAGCCTAAAGCCAAGCTAACAGGTGCTGTCCCCAGAGAGCGGGAGTCGCTATTTTTTTTTTAAAGAAAGAAAAAATAGAGAGATAGATCGATTCAAATTACCATCCCCACTGGTACTCACTGGCAACTTGGGAGAAAACTGGCGACGATGGGATCTACGCTTCCAAACATAGCCGTTGGGGGAAGGGGGGGTGCCGTGCCAACACGCATTTGCGGCTCAGTTGAAGCTCCCTCCGCGAGATGCGGCTCCCTCCGCGAGGTGAGGCCCCCTCCGCGAGGTGAGGCCCCCTCCGCGAGGTGAGGACCCACGCAGTCTGCGTGATCTACGTATACGTAGATCACGCAGACTGCGGGGGACCTAGTGAACAGTCAACGGGGGGGGGGGGGGGGGCAGGTAGCCTCGCTGCATGGGACACAGTGGACCTCTGTCGCCTGTCAGCGCAACTTCAATGATGCCGTTTAAAAACACATTAATGGCCCTTGACGACCGGTCGTTCTGTGATTCTCCAGATTCTAGGGGGTGCTGCAGCACCCCCAGCACCCCTACTTCCCGCGGCTATGCTTCCAAATCTACATGACCGTCCGCGAGTGGTGCAGACGGTAAGGACAGGAAGATTAAAGGACACCTATCATGCTATATTTAAATTATATATTGTAGGGCCATACCTATATAAGGTATATTTATACGTTTCTGTTTTCAAAATACCAAACAGATCATGCATTTTAGCCATGCCTCATTTCGCTCTATTTGCTGTTCTCCAGCCCTGTTTTTGCAGGGGGCTGATTCTGTGAGCTGCAGCTGACCACGCCCCCCTGCAGGAGAGGGGAGCGCGCTCTGATCAGCTGCTGGGCTGTCAGAAGAGGGGGGGGATATCTGCCCTCCGTGTTTTATTATATTATTATATAGAGTCGTTATTCATTTGTTTTAAAGCTCAATAAATAACAAAGAAGACCTTTGACCGGCACTTTTCTAATTTTGTCCGGAAGATTTAAACTTTAAGAGTAATTTAGTTTTGTGTACCACTGTAGTTGAGCTTTGGTTTGAATAAACCTTTTTTTGTTAAAACCTGTGTGAGTCGTGCATTTGAGTTCAAACCCGTTTATTCAGTCGTAACAGTTGGCACCTAGGTTCGTAGGCCCATTCCCAGTGACCAAAGTAATTAACCCTGTCTCTGTCCGCCTCCCAAGGTCTCTGAGGGTTCATCCCACTTTCCATATGGGACAACTGAAGTCTGTAAAGCAGGGGTGTCAAACTAAATTTCATCCCGGGCCACATCAGCATTATGGTTGCACTCAAAGGGCCGGTTGTAATTTATATACATATGTAAATATATAATATATAGTAAATAATGTATTATATTTAGGGCTGTCAAGTTAACGCGTTAATAACGCGTTAACGCAAAAAAAAAATGAACGCCACTAATTATTTTAACGCGATTAACGCATGTGTATTTTTTGTCCTCGGCCGCCCCATAGTTTCAGAGCGCATCGAGTTTAAAATACCGTCTACAAGCTGATGCTGACAGCCCCGCTCCTGCCGCCCGCTTGTGGCAGACCACACTTCCACGCTCCCCGGCAGGCCCGGACTGGCCATCGGGAGGACCGGGAGGGTGTGTGTATGTGTGGCGCGACTCGAGCGAGGCACACTTTACGTGTTGTTTTTGTTGTTGTTACCATCTGGTGCTAGCTAGCTGCGCTAACGGATATAAAGAGCTGTTTCAATGAAAACAGAGGAGCGACATTTCGCCGACAACTGCGCAGAGCACTTGACTTTATGCAGGTAGCTAGACAGTGGGACATTGCATGAAAAGTCACCACACTCAGCACGGATAGTGCGCGCAACATGATTGCAGCGTCCAGGCAGCTCCCGTTCGAGTATATATGCCTTGAGCTGCACACACACACACACACACACACACACACACACACACACACACACACACACACATTGCACACACA
>CALSBW010000065.1:614380-624380 GCA_943590975.1 Lindbergichthys nudifrons | reverse complement strand
CCATTAACTCAGTCTTTGGCTCATTCTATTCTTCTCTATACAAGTCTGAATCCACACTTCTGAGATGGGCGCTTTCTTAGACAATCTCAATTTCCCTACCATAGGTCCTGATATTTCAAAAGAACTTGATTCTCCATTAACCCTAGGCGAGATCATCCTCGCTATAAATAACATGCAAATGAAAAAAGCTCCTGGCCCTGATGGATTCCCAGTAGAATTTCTTTTAAGATGTAAATCTGAATTGGCCCCATTAATACACTCGGTGTATAAGGAATCTCTGCGGAATGGCTCTCTTCCTCCCGCTTTAAGACAAGCCTTCATAAGTCTGTTGATGCTTAAAAACAAAACAAAGATCCGGATCTCTGCAGCTCTTATAGGCCACTTTCCTTAATATATGTGGATGCGAAAATAGTTGCTAAGGCTTTAGCACGTCGCTTGGAAAATATTTTTCCAACCATAGTTTCGGAAGAACAAACTGGAATTAGTTTCTAGAGGTATAAGTATCATCACTGTGCGACCAGAACTCAGGGCAGCGAAGGCAAACCCAGACAACACACAACGTAGCTTTACGGAGCCAAAACGGCAAATACCTCTTACCTTTGCTGTTTTCTGATCAAAAGTTGTGTTCAATGTCTATGTGTCACTTTGAAATGATTACTGATAATCCATCATCATATTTATGGCAATAAGCCTAGTTTTCAGTTTTCAGAGCGTAACATAGCTTTCGGTTTCATTTCTCAAAGGCACGACTGTCACAAATATATCCCACTGTTATTGACATCTGTGACAAATGTCAAGCCTCTCCCTGCAACCTATCCCATATGTTCTTCTCCTGCCCATTAGTATTATCCTTTTGGCAGAAGTTTTTTGAGGATATCTCAAAAATACTCTCACTTACTGTGAAAGTCTGTCCCCAGAAGATTACAACAGATACAACTCGGGGCAATTGGATATTCTGGCATTTACTTCGCTATTGGCAAGACGACTTCTTCTTCTTCACTGAAAATCCAAAAAAGCTCCGTCCAATGCTAAGTGGCTCAGCGATGTTATGTCTTTTCTAAAATTGGAGAAAATTAAATATTCCTTAAGAGGCGAAACCTCTATGTTTTACACTAAGTGGCAACCCTTCTTAACCTTCTTCCAATCTCTCGCATTTTTGTCTACTGGTTAATGGATGCCCCCCCCCCTTTCCTCTTTATTATGTATTTATATTCATTTTTTGTCTTTGTATTGTTTTAGTATTATTATTTTTATTTTGTATTTATTTAGTTATTTTTTGTTTTTGTTTAGTTCTGTTAGTCGGTACATCACTCCCTTATATTCGAGCTATCTGGTCTGTATGAAGGTGGTTTAAATATTGTATGCCTTCAAATGAAAATCAACTTGGCTATGGCTTGTCAATTGATGCACAATAGTAGAGACTAAATGGTTTCTAGTAGCTTTGAACTGTGGTCCCTATCAATGTACCAAATGTCTTTTCTATGTGTCTTCAATAAAAAAAAATTAAAAAAGGAGGACGTTTTCTTACAGATACAAAGAGTTTGTACATAGAACTTAACGTCACTGTTTTTCTCTTCCCCGCATTGAAGCCAAAGAGAAAGAAGTGTTGTTCAGTCTCTTGAGAGCAGAGCAGACTGCGTGCTGTACAGTAGGTACCCCCCCCCCCCGTCTGCCTGTACCTGCTGTGCAGCTCTGTGTAGTCACACATGCATGGCTTGTTTCACATGATGGCTGCCTCTGTGTTGTGCTAACAAACTGCTAAACGTGCTTGGTCAGACAGTGGGCTGCCTCACTGTTCTCAGGATGGACCATGGAGCGCTCATTCCGGTAATGTCATCTGTCTCAGTATACAAACTAGGGTTTGATACATGTGTATGGTTTTCTGTAACATGAATACGTAGCAGGGGCAGATCTACAGGGGGGCAAGGGGGGGCAGATGCCCCCCAGCTGCCCCCTAACTTTTGTGTCCCTAAAACTGTACTTGTAGAAACAAACCTACACTATGTCCACAAGCTTCTCAAGCAACGGAACAAGCAGTACATTCATTAAAAGTGAATCATTTTAATATCATCTTAGGCCCGTTAAAAAACGCAGCTACGGCCCTGCATTAAACTGCGGAGCGGCGTTCACACAGACCGCGGCTCACACAGCTGAAGAGAGACCGAGCTGTCTCAGCACCTAGGGTGGGTCAGATTCCCCTGGGAGCATCTCCCCTTCGACTCGTTTTGTTTTTACTAAGGACGAGAGCTTGAAACAAAATATGAATAAAACGTTCCTGTTTGAATCGATAGCGTTGAACAGACGGTCGCTGTTTGGGGCGTTAGGTTACACAATACTACACAGACAGCGTTAGCTGGGAGATTGGTCACTTTTATTTGCTAAACTATGCGGTACTATTAAATCCACGTAAGTTACTCTCACACATCACAGCAATGAGGCCAGATAAATACATAACATAAATAAAAAAACAGGATGCATCCTTTACCTGACGGTTGTAACTGGCTCTAAACACAGCTGCCTGTGTGCGTCACGTTTGATAAACCCTTTCTGGTTTTATATGTATTATAGGCTACTTATCAGACGGCTACATTGCACTAACGTGTAAAGTAATACAAACATTTTTACCAGTGCTTTTCACAAGTAGACTCTTGCAGGCCAGAGTAGCTGGAGTAATTCAACAAAATAAATCTGAGAAGCGATGAGGAAGAACAGAAAGAGGAAAAAGAAAAGAGAACACTGAAGAGATCAGTGGCCTGTACTACGAAGCAGGATTTGCGGGTAGCGAGGTAACTTCAGGGTTAACTCTTGAGTTTTCGGTCCTACGACGCTGGTTCACTTCTTAACGGGGTAGAATAGAACAGAATATATCTTTATTGTCATCATACAAAGTACAACAAAATGTATTTGGCAACTCTCACTGCAGTAAAAAAATAGACACAAATAAATAAACAAGAGTGCAACGAGATAAAATTCAATGTCAATGTGCATATTTACACTTACAGTCTAAATGGTAGATCTCCATGCTGAACACTGATCCGGTGCAGGTTATGTTCCAGATAAGAGATCAACTCAAGCACCGCTTGCTGACCAATCAGAGCTCAGTGTGCAGAGAGTAAAGCAAGCAAGTAAGTCATATTCATGGGTAAAGGAAATACAGTTTAAACTGCTGTATGCAGGAAAGACGGCAGACAAAAATCACTGACTGTGTGAATATGACAATTAATAGAATGTCACTGCCCATCTTTAGAGCAATTTGACAATTATAACATTTGCGTTAAACAAGCTTACTTAAATATCTGCCACAACAAAAGTAACCGGAGCAAAGTAACTCTGACTGTTGTGTACACTGTGAGTGCAGACGCTGACGTGTCCCACTTATCATTCATAAGATCACAGCATCAATCATATCACATCACATTATAATATATCATATATGACCTTATCTTTGTCAGCCTCAACGAGCCGTATCTGTCCGTGCAACACTTACATTGTTGCATACTGTATGCAGAAGTGTTATTTAAAACAACATTTTAAGTTGACGAAACACTCAAATGTTATTATAATAATATAATTGGGAGGGATGAAACCCTCTTTAATGGTCACACATGCAGAGCACACCGTACACACAGTGACATTTGTTCTCTGCTTTTAACCCATCCTAGTACCAGGAGTGTAGTACTACGAGCAGTGGAGTATTAAAGTCAGATCCACTCATGTCTTAGATGGGGCAGTGATATTATAAACCTGTACACATTCAAACACTCGGTAGTTCTTTTTACCAGCTGTTCTTCCTGCATCTTGCAGGTGCAGCTATGTGGCTTTTATCCTCGTTTATGTGTTTACGTCATGGATGTTTAAAGTTTAACGTCTTCATATTTGTCTAACGTGATAGTTTACTTTTCATTCATGAAGTATGACGCTGCGCTGTCAGTACGCTTGTCCATGTTTGTGATTGGTCAAATGTTGCTAACCCCGCCCCTTTCACGTGAACGCGCTCTCAGCCGGACAGAGAAACCCTGGCTTGATTTACCGAGTTGATAACCAGCGTCGTAGGACCGCTCAGCGAGATCTCATTTGTTAGGGTTAGTTAAGCAGATAACTCAAACATATCCAGGGTCTGCTGACCGGGTTTTGTCGTACAGGCCACTGTAGTTTTGGAGTTGGGCCATATTAACTTCATTAATTACTTTTATATAGAGGAGTGCTCATTCTCTGCACAACAATGAACAGTGAATAATTACTTTTTTCTTAAACTATGAAGCCAAGTTAGTTTCATGGAGAAAATAACTTGTGCTCTTAATTCAATAATTAAGTGCTGCAGGCTCTTCTGCCATTTCTCTCACTAACTGCATGCTCAGCCAAACCAGGACCCAGCATGTGCCCCCCCCCCCACCCCCCGTTGGTCACTGATGAAATATGTTACCGCTGCTGCTTTGTTTTCAAGGATCTATCCAATGAGGCGAGCTGTGCCGTCATGTGACGCTGCGGAGCCTTGGAGTGCAAACCTCTGCTGCGGAGAGCGGAGAGCGGAGAGCCTCGATGCCTCAGAGCTACACCATCAACCTCAGTATTCCTCAGTGCACAAGACAAGAGCTTTGCCTTGACTTGATCTTATTTAAATGAATGTGTGTGTGAAATAAAACTCAGTCATAATAAAGTTATATAAATGCACTCCGGTCACTTGGCTCTAATTATTAAAGAATACAATTATATTTTAATTTGGTGGGAAATTCTAGAAGGTGCTCCCAGTGGTGAATGTCTCACAGTCTGAGAAACAGAGCAGGAAGGAAGCTGAAAGTTGGACAGAATTACTGTTATAGGCTTGCTTGGCGAAAAGTTTGCATGTTTTTAAACACATTTTAGTGGTTTGTAGCAATGCAGGTGGTTTTAGTTTTATTTGTTCACAGCATTGGAAAATCATGAAGCAATTTAAGGTAGTTAAAACTGACAATCCTGGACCAGGGTCAATGAAAACACTTCATCAGAATGCTTACTGATCATGTAACATGGTGTACATAGTTAGCGTTTTACCTGCATGCTGATATATTGGTGTGTTCCAGTTGTACTGGGAGATTTCAACTGGAGCGCCCCATGAGGTCGCACTCCCTACTTGGGAGCTGACAGACGCCTCGCCATACCCAAGCTCATCATTCAACATGGCACATATGAACATTAAGAGAACACCTTGATAAGATGACATGTTTAGCTCTTCTGTATTATTGGTGTCCCATGATATCAACTGTACAAATGGTACTGCTCATCTTCTATCTGTGTATATGATGCTACCATGTTTGTATTCACAAAATAAAGCGTAGTTATCAACCAGTATTGCTCACAATCCGTGACCATCTTTTTCCTGACGTCACTCCCAATTCTGAACTAAATGAATCTTTTTTTATGAACAGTGTTTGTAGGGACTATTTCTTCAGTAAGTAGTTTCACTGAACACTTCATGGTGAAGTCAAGATTCTTAGATCATTTACTCAGTTACAGTTTTTCTGAAATACTTCATTGCTTGAATTCTTTGTTAAAGTAGTTGGTCAGATTTTGTGAACCACATACAAAAGTCCAGTCAGCTCCCTTGTACAGTAGCAGGGTGTTCAGGTTCTAGGATGACTGCTCTGATTTGAAGAAAGGTACAGAACCTGTTCTCTTCTCAGGTTTAAAGGCTCCTTTGGTAATTGCTCCCTGAAGAGGTGTGGGAGGGCGGGGGAATCTGCAGCCGCACTCTGCTCCCTCTTCATCCACGTGTTAAACAGTTGCATGTGGTAGCGCACAGATACCTGAAAAACAAATGGCATGCAGGGGCGGACTGGCCATCTGTAGAATCTGGAGAACCACAGAACGGCCGGTCGTCAAGGGCCGTTGACGGCCGGCCCTTTAAAAAAAATTGTTTAACGTCATCTTTTAAATTGCGCTGACGGCCGACAGAGGGCGACAGCGGCTGCTAATGCAGTTGTGTGGTTATTATCTGTCAAATAATCACACACGAAGAAGAAAAAAGACCGGCCACACGAAGAGAAGGGATTAGACGCAAGCCCCCAGGAAGTGCGCCGGACTCAGATGAAAATATTCGTGGTGGCCAAACGGCGGTACTACACTTCCGTTTGGTTGCCAGGCCCGGAAACACTTTTTCCCATTGACTTACATGGGGAAAGAGTGGTCTGTAAATCGTTGGATAATTTTTTTTAAACTAAATAAACTACCCAGTATGAACACTTGTATAGCCCTTATTAAAAACATTCGTTCCTCAAGTTGTAAAAATGTGCTAATAACGTTATTCTGAGAGTTATTTCCCCCTGCATTATGAACGCGCATCTAACCCACGGGACCGCGCCGCCCGGCACGTTCATGTTACGTGTTCAGCACTACATGCGTTTATCTTTACCCATGGATGCACAATAAGAACAGACCCATATCGCCTTACTGCCAGCCCACGGAGCTGTAATAATGGATATATTGCACATGTTTGCTGTAATTCATCATTTGTAAAATATTATACTACATGGGCTGTGTTATTAAATCTTGTGCCGTAAATGTTGTATTAAATAAAGTTAATATTACCGACGTAGATTAACGTCCCTGTAGCTTCTTATTGCACTAAGAAGCTTATTGCACTATATATATATATATATATATATATGTATATATATACATATATATACACATAAATATATATATATACATATATATACATATATATATATATATATACATATATACATGGGCGTAATTTCCACTGGGGACAGGGGGGACATGTCCCCCCCACTTTTCAAAATCCCGTTTGTGTCCCCCCCACTTTTCAAATGTGTTTATTTTTTATGCAAGCGGTCCTCGTCACGGAGGAGCGTCTGTGTGTGTGGCACGAGCGCATTTTGTGAGAGAGAGATAGAAAGAGAGAGAGACAGAGAGAGAGAGAGACAGAGAGTTATGGGGGTTGTTGTTAGCATTTGGTGCTAGCTCGGAGCTAACGGAGATTAGTAGCTGTTTCAACAATAAGGAGAGGGAGAGCTCTTTCCTGTCGGACTTTGAGAGACTGAGAGAGAGAGAGAAATAGAGAAAGAGAGACAGAGGGACAGAGAGAGAGACTGAGAGAGTTACGTGGGTTGTTGTTAGCATCTGGTGCTAGCTCGGAGCTAACGGAGATTAGTAGCTGTTTCAGGTTGTTGTTAGCATCTGGTGCTAGCTCGGAGCTAACGGAGATTAGTAGCTGTTTCAACAATAAGGAGAGGGAGAGCTCTCTCCTGGGGGACTGAGAGAGATCACGTCCGCTCAGTGAGGTAAAGGACTCTGAGGGATTAGGTTGTAAACTGTAGTCTAAGTTATCTCAGTGGGTCTCAAACGGTTTGGTCATCTATGTAAACAAATATTTCCATCTATGTAATATTAGTTGTATATAAAATAAGTTAAGAAATCCTTCCAATGTGTACTATAGGTCAGTACAAAAATAAAAAACACAGTTTGAAAGGGGAGTGATTAGTCAAATATGCATAAATAAAAAGAAAGAATGCAGACTAGGTAAAATAAAGATATAGAGAGGAGGTGATCAAATATGTGTTATTGCTTGTGAGCATATTATACTGTTTTTTTGATTATTGAAATATATACAGTTCTGTTTCATTTGATTGTTGAGAGCTGTATCCATACATCTCTTCATGTTGCCCTCAAAGTGCACCAGATTGATGCATTCAACTTCAATTTAAAGACAAAATCTTCCCGGGGGTGCATGCCCCCGGACCCCCCAACAGGAGGTAAGGTCATCTCAAATAAAACAGGTTCACATGGATAGGATACTAGATAAGTATGCACACTCATTATATACACTACACATTTTTCTTGGATTTGTTAACACCATAGTCCCTAATATATTTGTAGAAAGGCAGGAAATGGAATTAAATTGAGAAAATGTTTCATTGCGGAGGACCCCCTGTTTTGTGTCCCCCCCACTTCTCAAACCAAAGTTACACCCTTGCATATATATAAATATATACATATACATATATATATTCATATACATATATATATATATATATATATACATATATATACATATACATATATATATGAGCGCACATACGGGTACTTCTCAGGCATGCCGGGTAATCTGTGACGTTTCGCTCTCTCAAAAGTTGGGCCATTTTATCATCATGCGCGAATGAGCAACTCTCATAGGAATGAATAGCCGCGTTCACACCAAGTACTTTCCTGTACTTAGTTCCGGCACTCAGTGCCCCGGCGCTTTTTACCCCAGGGCACTTAGTACAGATCGCGTTCACACCGGAGTACTTTTCCCTGAGGGAAGATTACGCAAATGAGCCGCTGACGTCACTTCTTCTTCTTCTGCTTTGGCTTTACTGGCAGGCCACAAACCACTTCACGGCGAGTACAGTAGGTGGCGGTATGCACCTTAAAGTTGTTTGCAATCCGCTGCAAAACAAGAGAAGAAGAAGAAGAAGATAAGACGCCCACCCACTCGCTGTACATTAGGCGTCTGTTGTTTACCTTCCGACCTCAGACATGATGGAGATGGAGTCGACTGAAGTTGTGCTGTTTGTGCTCATGTTATACAGCTTTGTAACTGAGTTAATGCAGCCTGAGCAACTTGCGTACAATAACAAAACAAGCCGAGCACGAGTGGTGGTGGAGAACGCTTTTGGCAGACTGAAGGGCAGGTGGCGGTGCTTGATGAAAAGAAACGACTGCAAGATGGACAAGATCAAAATCCAGGTGGCAGCATGTTGCATATTACATAACCTTTGTGAAAGTAATGAGTACAGGGACGAATGGACTGCCTTGCCGGCGACCCAGCTTGATGGGCCAGCCATTGCCGAGGCTGGGGGGCAAGACACGCCACAGCCCTTATGAGGCATCTGAACAGCGTGTAAATTGTAAACATTTTGACAATAAAGCTGATCTTTTGTACAATGCTTTTGTTTCTCTCTTTTATTTTCCAGTCAAGACAGGCAACATTACAATAGTGTACAGTGTGGCAATATAATAACAATAAACTGTGCCAGGTGTGTTGTATGCACAGCAGTGGCGAGCCGTGAGCTTTATACCTAGGCCCTCTGACCCCCACCCCTTCCCTCGAAAAAATAAATAAAATTAGTTATTACGTCACAGCGTATACTTCAGCGAAATATCAAAACAACGGCCCAGGGTGCAAAACGCATCAATGACAGCGACCCTCTACCACACAAAACAACACCTGTGAACCCAATTTGTGTTCTTTGACATTGAAAATGATATTGCATTGTGTTTGTTACTTTCGTTGCAGTTGTATGTCTTAAGTTTAATTTGGCATGCTTTTATTTTGAAGGTGAGTTCACGCTGTTGAAAGGAAGTTGTTGTTGCTATGGAAACAAGAAAAGTTTCACAGCGAGCGGAACTTGTCATAAAGTCCGCGATATTAAAGCCCACCCATTTAGAGGGAAGATATGATTGGTCAATTGTACTGTCATTTGACATTACTCTCTCGTTCAGTTACTATAGCGGGCCCTCTGTGAATCGCAGAGAGGGCCAGACGAGCTTCTTTCATGTAATCCTTCACATTCAACAGAGACTGAACAGGCAGATTCGAAGGATTTATTTCTTTGGAAATGTTATTTTATTAAATCAAGTTTTTTTTCGGTAAAACTAATGAAAAATATAACAAAAATAATATTAAAAAAACATATTTAAAAAAATATATATATATTTTTTTAATGTTTTTAAATATTATTACCAAAGGAAATGTAATGACAACAGTATAAGCAAGCTATGTTCATGTTCTCTCAATAAGTTACTATAGTTATTGATCACAGTTTAATCCATTTGAGGTCCACCCCCAAATAAAACATGTTCACATGGAAAGGTTCCCAAATACATATGCACACTTTTTTTAACAATATATGTCCATATGTTTCTATTTAAGTAGTAGATTCAAACTGTAGGGCTATCACTACGGGCAGCAACGTTGTAAATATTGATGATACATCCAGCAAAACGCCCCCAAAACTGG
>CALSBW010000065.1:591132-603488 GCA_943590975.1 Lindbergichthys nudifrons | reverse complement strand
CATAACACAACACCATCACGTTCATAAAGCATAACACAACACCATCAGAGCACGGTGCAGAGTCTCTAGATGAGTTTACAGTAGTCCATCATTCTAGTCCGCTGTATACAAATCTGTAGTTTCCCCACAGCAGCAGGCGCACATTCATGACGTCCGCTGGCGCATCATAAACACGTCGATAGTGAAAGTGCAGTCAGATTCTCAAAGCACCGCAGTCTCTTCTCCTAAGTCCTTTTGAATTCTCCTATCCACTATTCCTTAACCCCGTGACGTTTCACACAGAGGTTAAGGAATAGACGATAGGGTTAGCCGATCGGGGCTGATTTTTGGACTATTCCACTGCAGCCCTGGAACCGTTCAGCACAAGTTACCATGGAGATCTACCCCAGTAATAAGTGAACCAGCGTCGTAGGACAGAAAACCCAGAGTTAACCCTGAAGTTACCTCGCTAAGCGAAAATCCGGCTTCGTAGTACAGGCCTCAGGTCAGAAGAATTTCACGCCATTTCTACACTGTAGCTTATGTGCATATGACAATAAAACCTTTGAATCTTGAGCAGTGTGTCTGTGTTTCTATTTTGTTATATCTTAATATCTTGAGTGTCTAAGGTTTCGGATCCACGACAGATCAGGAAGCAGACTTTTTTTGTGGCAGATGTGAGATTTGTTTACTTTTCACACCCATGTTGTTTACCATTGACTTCTTATCAGCAGGAGAGCTTCCATTGAAACATTGATGACTTTGTTGTGATTTTCATTTTGGTAATCAAACTGCAGCCTGTAATGTGAGGATGACAGCAGGAGAGAAGAGAAAGACTATGAAATATACGAGACAAAAGGGAGGACAAAAGAGAAGAAGAAAGTACAGAGGAGAGGAGGTGGGCTCAATATTAATAATTATTTATACATTTGTAATTCTATCAAATCTCAACTGTTATTTAGCAGTGACTCATGCATGCAGGGGGAGAGGAGACACATTATTATTATTATTAACATCATTAAATCTACTTAAAGTTTTTAACTATTATCCAATTGTGTCTGTTTGCTTTTTAAGAGAGATGTGAAGGAGAGCAACTGCATGTGGATAAGTATGTCTGATAATCCTTTACTTCGTGATGAATAAGTATCTTTGAAATGTTTTTTATAACTACAGTATATAGGGCACAATTAGGGCCTCACTATGTAAAAGGTTAATATCAATATATTCAATGTTTTATTTATAACTATGTATTGATGAATACCTTAACACCTTTATTATTGTAATTATAATTTTTGTTAACAAATAAGCAGAGGAGAAGAAAGGATTAAATAACCAAGAAGTGAAGAGATGAAGAAATAAAAATGAAATGAGAAGAAATATTAAAAGAGATGGAGGCACGACATTCTGTAAAGGGAAAGTATTTTAATGTAAAAATATGAATATCAACTCATTTAATGTTATTGGCAGAACTTGTTTAGTGATTTGGAATTGGGTCGGTTAGTACTTTTGAAATAATGTCAAAACTAGAGGAAAAGTCTTGATTACTGTTTCCAAAGTTGATGTTTGCAGCTGACATTGTAGTTTGAAACTCAACCAACACATATACTGATGATGTTTTATTATTATGACCTGTGCAGAGCCCTAATGTTAAACAATGATCACAGTGCAAACCATTTGAACCATTTCCAAAAGCAGTAGATATATTCACTTCCACACATACAGGATAAATCAGGCTCAAACTGTGAACAGGGTTTATTCACAAAGTTCAAGTTATTCGAAGATGTTTATTCTAGTTGGTTCTTACATGTGAGCTTCAGAGAGGTGGAGAACACACTATTTCCTAGGCCTTGATTAAATATGTTGACAAAAGTGACTATACAAAAGAGAGATTTAAAATGCTCCAAAGCCACTTGGTAAAGCTTTGGAGTGACGGCATGTCAGCTGATACAAAGTGAAACAGGCTGAGGTAGAACAAAGCTTCTCTACACACAACAGTTCTTCTTCTCCCTGCTTGTTAGCACAGTTTTGGACACGCCTGTTCTATGGGTCATGTGCTTGTTAGCACAGTTCTATGGGTCATGTGCTTGTTAGCACAATACAAAGTCATCACACATGGTAACAAATGGTCTTCTCCACCAGTCAGAGTTGTATGACTTTTACTGAAGAACTTTTTGGTTCAGGGAGTTTGCTGCCATCCGGGACACGGACCTGTGGGGAAGGAGAGGAAACACTGGAGTTGGCGGGTTAGAGGAACCACAGATGCCAGGGTTTTATTCAACCAAAAACTATTTTAAACAGTTGCAATGAAGTTCTGAGCCCATAGAAAAGGTTTGTCCAAACTCTTTTCACCGAGGGCCACATACAGAAAAAATATAAGAAGGGCTGGGCCCCTCACTAGAGGTGAGGTATATGCTAAGTTATAAGTTAGCAAAATCAATCAAATGTAGGTAAATGAAGCTTGATACTTGAAAATGCTGTAAGAAACACAACAGCCTACATCACAGCTCTCCACAGGGTTTCATTTATTTAGGTTGCAGCTCATGGCTTAAAACAGAAGCTTCACATTTCCTATAAAAAGATTTGTTATGCAAATAAAGGATTGGGCTTTTTATATCAACTAAGATTTGTTTGAAAATGTTTCCAACTTTAATTGATTGAATTTATTTGAAAAGTAGGCACACATGAATACTGTGATATATTTGTACATATATATTTAATTAGTAGAATATATGACAAGCACAAGTTTAATTTGTGGCCCTTATTTCATTATACCATTTGAATTAGCTAAGGGCCGTTTCAAAATGGGCCGCATTTGGCCCCCGGGCCGGAGTTTGGACACCCCTGCCATAGAAGAACTTAACGAAACCTGACTCATGCTATGCTAGCTTAACAGAAATGATGGAACTCAAACACTAGCAACTAAACTACAAATAAAGAAACAGGAAAAAGGTGTGGTGCCGTGATGACGTATTTTTGTGGCCTGACCTGAAAGTGAGGATCCCAGGGGCCGCGTCAGCAAAAAGCTTGGATTTTTCCATTGGGTTTTGGAATATTGCAGAAAATAAGATCTTTGGCAAACACACGTTTATGATACTTTCACATTTGTTCAGAAGGATAATCTCATGACTTCACATCACCAGCGCTAAGCTAATGGCGGCTAATGTGCGAAAAAGACGTCTCATTTAGATACTTGTTAGCAACCGTTGTTTTTAGGAGCTTCAGACATCCACCAGTGGGGTGTTTACTGACTTTTTTCATCTTGTAGAATACAATGTTAAAATCTCTTCAGTTTGTGTTACCTCACATCCTATTTCAAGCCTCTAACCAAAAACAAATGGATCTTGAGACGAGGGAACAGGAAGGGCTAAAATGCTAACTCAATGCTAACACCAATAAATGAATGTTCTCTAAAGAAAAACTAAATCTCTTAACTAATAACCGCAACCAGGATCCCCACCTTCTGTTTTAGAAGGTTCCACTTCAGAGGCTGCATCCTCTCCTCCAGCTGCAGTGACCAGCAGTGGAACCTTCAGCACCGGGATCTGAATAAGAATAAAAATGAAGTAAAGATAAGGATTATATTAAGAATTTGTATTAATCCCTCAGGGGAAATTCTGTTTTCCACTCTGGTGTTACTTTACAATTCCACACATAGGACTGAAATGCACTCACACATGCACACACAGGACCTTTAGACATGCACTTCTGCAGAGGTGGCAGAGCGAAACAGCTGCCAGTGCTCCAGAGCCTGGGAGCAGTTGGGGGTAGGGTGCCTTGCTCAAGGACACCTCGGCAGTGCCCAGGAGTTGAACTGGCACCTCTCCAGCTAACAGTCCACACTCCGTAATGTTGGTCCGATTGGGACTTGAACCAGCGACCCTTCGGTTCCAAGGCCAAGTCCCTACAGACTGAGTGACTGCTGCCCCCCAGACAAGATAAAGCTAAAATACAACATACTTTACATGTCTTGCAAAAACAAAACTTAACGCGAAACTAAATAAACTCTTCTACATCACAGCTTCAAACAGAAACGCCTTGACCCTGAACAGTGGCGTTCCACAGAGTTGAGTGCTCAGCCCACTCCTTTACTCCCTCTTCATTCCTGTTCATGCCTCCCGTGCCTTCATTAAGTTTGCAGCACCACAGTGCTTATCAGTCACAACGATGAGTCAGCCTACAGGGAGGAGGTTTAGCTTCTAACAACATGGTCTGCTGACAACAACCTTGCCATCAACACCAACAAAACAAAAAAAATGTGTTTAGTGTATGGGTCCCTATCCTCAAGCTTCCGACAGTTTATGGAGGTTTTCCATTACACAGTCTTCCATTTTTGTAAAGCACTTTGAATTGCCTTGTGTTGAAAGGTGCTATATAAATAAACTTGCCTTGCCTTGCCTTACACATATTTTCATTCTGTGTGACTGGCGAAGCCACACAGTCTAGTATTCAACATACTTATCTCATTTGATCTTATTCTCCTTCTTCCGCCACAAATGTTGTCATGCTACTCGTCCGGCAGCTTTGACACGAAACACACAAAAAACACATAAAAACGTGCGGCACGACCGGAATCGGGTTGCTATGTCTTTTATAAGAGATTCGCCTAGCCGTTTTCACGCAAATTGCAGAAAACTGCGATCATTTGCCCCATAGGAGTGAACTGGAGAGCTGGTTAAGACTTAGGCTGCAGCCACACGGAGACGAAACGGGTCGTATCCGCTACAGTTCTCCATCTTATAGACCAGGGGTTTTCAAAGTGTGGGAAGGTGAGCCTCCCCTCAGAGAACATAAGAACAGCCGCGCCCCCCCTCCCAATTATTATTGCTATCATTATTATTATTGTTGTTGTTGCTATAATGCAGGGGTATTGAATTGCATTTCAAAGAGGTCCAGTAATGCCCCTTTCACACCAACGCGTTTTCAGCTCCGGCTCGGAGCTAGAGCCTGAAAAGTACCGTTTTTTCCTGTTCACACCGCAGCGGCGCCGCCTCATAGCTCCGGAATCCAGTTCGTTTCCAGCTCCAAAAAATTGTCGGTCTAGAGGCAAGAGCTTCGGAGCTAAGAGGCGGCGTCGCTTACGTCTCTCTTACGTCGAGGCGTGCAGGAAACTAAACCCACCTCCCCTGAACATGGGTCGACTGAAGAGTCTCGTCATGCCTGCCTACAAGCAGTAGAGCTGAGCAAAGTGGCTAGAAGGCAACCACACACTTATAAAAAAACACACACTTTATAAAGTCAGGCAACACTAACCAGGCTTCGTGTGATTCTGTTTATTTGGACCTTACTTTGACCATCCGTTAATACATGGGCTGCACAGGTTGTCATGTCCGACTATCACAAGTAGAATCATAATGAAAAATACGCCGGTAAAATGTGCCTGTAGAAAACGGCTTAGCAAGTAGTCAGTTTAGCTTCGGTTGCTATGCTAGCATCACCCATGTTATACCAGAGAAACTTTCATAACAGCGTTGTGATGCCAAACAGCGTCAATTCAGACTGACACACATTCACTTAAAGGGGACCTATCATGCAAAATGCACTTTTGTACGTCTTTTCTACATGAATATGTGTCCCCGGTGTTCCAGGGAACTCACCAAGTGTCAGAAAACACAACCCTCTCTATTTTCCTCCATACCCAAATCTCTAAAAAAGGGGCTGCAACGAATCTGATAAAAACTGATCCAGATTTGAACGAGGGGACCGTGCGGGAGAGTTTCAGTTTCAGTTACTTTCGCCGGTCAAGATGTCCGTTAAAGTTGAAATCTTCCGGACAAAATTAGAAAAGTGCCGGTCAAAGGTCTTCTTTGTTATTTATTGAGCTTTAAAACAAATGAATAACGACTCTATATAATAAAATACGGAGATCTCTTTTTCTCCCCCTCTTCTGACAGCCCAGCAGCTGATCAGAGCACGTCTCACCTCTCCTGCAGGGGGGCGTGGTCAGCAGAATCAGACCCGTAGGCAGCAAACAGCACATAGAGCGAAATGAGGCATGGCTAAAATGCATGATCTGTTTGGTATTTCGAAAACAGAAACGTATAAATATACCTTATATATATAGGTATGGCCCTACAATATATCATTTAAATATAGCATGATAGGTTTCCTTTAAGGGGAACTGGGGATATGTATCAGCTGCCTGTGTGACAGTCAGACAGTGAATACTTTAGAGCCGTGTGAGCTAACCCGGAGCTAACGGGAGAATAAACTCCCGTGGAAGAGCAGCCAGCACTGCAGCGGTCGGTAAATGCCGCTGTAACACATTAATAAACAATGAACCACGGCACTCAGGAGAAAAGTATAAGGTTGGAGAAGTCGTTATTTAATTTAATCTGGCTTCGTGTGATTAAAAGCAACACGATCATCGACCCGACGCAGTCCCCCGTTGTTGTTGTTGTTGTTGTTGTTGTGAGCGCCGTTAGGGAGCAAATCAGCGATGTAAACGGTGACGTCATGACGCAGCAGCGGCAGCACCATCCCGGCTCTGAGTGGTGTGAACAAAGCGGGAGCAGAAAAGGGAAACCGGAGCTGAACCAGAAAAGCTCTAGCTCGGAGCTAGAAAGGGAAAAGCGCTGGTGTGAAAGCCGCATGAGAGAAAATGTCATTAAATGCTCTGTTTTCGCTGTCTACCTTTCTCTTTTTTGAGCATGCCATTTGAAATTACTCACTGAAGGCACCGATTTGATTGGCTGATTTTTTCAAACATTTTTTTCCGGGTTCGGTTCTGGGTAAAACAAAGAAGATGCGGGTCGGGTCGCGGGTGTTGCATAATAAATATATTTAAATAATAATAATTAAATGTAATGTTTAAAGATTCTTCAGACCTCTCCCCCGCGGGGAGAATCTGCTGCTGAGTGCGCCACATTCGAAATGGCTGAGGTGAAGCTCTCTAGCGGAGAATACAGCATTGTAAATAACTCTTCCTCAAGAGCGAAATCCAGCGTCTGGGAGGCTTTTGGTGTCAGCCTAGGTGGAGAACATAACCAACATCCCACGCTTTTTGAGCCAAATACGCAACTGCGTGTGTTTTCACTGCTCAGAGGATATGCGGGTTCGGGTCGGTTTGCGGATCTTGTGTCGACGGGTCGGGCTGGTTTGCGGAACTAATTGGCAATATGTGTGGGTGGCGTGGCGGGTTCGGTATTGCACGTCGCGGGTACGGGGTGGGAGTGGGTCTTGAAAATCAGACCTGTGCAGGACTCTGGCGGGGATGCAATGTAGACAGGAATAAACGCAGATCATCCTCTGGCTGCAGCCTTGACCGGTACTTGCACTCACACAGGTAGGTGGAGGTGAAGGGAATGAGCACTTTTACAGCCTTTTTGGCGAGGTGGGGGAACTCGGTCTCCACAGACAGCCAAAAGTGTGCAAGTGACACTTTACTCATCTTGTTCTCGTTATTTCTTTCTCACGCTGCGCCTCCCCTGAAGCTCTCTGGTGCCCCCCAGGGGAGGCGCGCCTCACACTTTGAAAACCGCTGTTATAGACAGTTCCGTCACACGAGGCCGACAGGGAAACCCAGATAACGATAACGGGTCCCAAGGTGGGTAGATCTGCGGACGCAACGCTCTGGGGCCCCATACGATCATTTCCTGATAACGATGACGCAATAGCCCCGTCTCTCCCCACCTCTGCTGCTCACTGCTGTAGCATGGTCAGTAGCTACTGTCAGTAGCTACTGCTACTGCTACTGACCATGCTACAGATGTTAGTGCAAAATCTACAGCTCCTCTACCACAGCCATCAGCAACAAGTGGACATGGAGAACTACATGAACTACATGTTGCTAAATCCACCGCGGAGAATAAACAGAAGGGCAACCAGGCAACCAGGCAACCATGGCAACCATGCTCGGGGGGTCTTCTTCGCTGCTGTTGGTGTATTTTGTGGCGGAAGTACAGCGCCACTTACAGGCCCGGCATATCTACAGCGTTTCCAGTGGGTCGAGCTGTCTCGTGTGGACGGAAGACTTTTTTGATATCGAATTTGGTTCGTTTTCGTTATCATCTCTGTGTGGCTCCAGCCTTAGAGTGGGTGACATCACGGCTAGAGGGGAGAGGAGCTTTGAACTTTGAACACACCTGTCGGTCGTTAACTAAATCCAGTGGTAATCTAAAGATGTTCAGAAACGATGCGGGAATGTGATACAAGACTCCAAAAATGTAATAGATAAACAGTTAAAATAGTCAGCTAAAAGTGAGCTAACATTAATGGATATTCTTTGTTGTACCTTAACAATACAGCTAATGCTATTAATACTTACTAAGCGGGGGTAATGTTAGCATCGGGACGCGCACCCAAGTTTCAGTCACACAGTCAACATTTCTCCAAATGTTCTAGTTATGTCTTACGATTGTGCTTGTATTTAAAAATGCTCACACTTTGTATGAATGAGCTTCACCACACGTTCTACATCCACAGAGCTGTTCAAATATTTTCAACTTTAAGCACTTGGAGCGCCCACACAAACCAACGGTGCGCTCTCAAAACAGCAGCTTGGTGACGTGCTTTCTCTTGAGGCATGCACTCAGTCCTCGTTGTAAATGATTGGAAGAGATGCTGGCACTTTGTGGAGACAGACACTTATTTATACCTGTTTGTCGATGCACCTGAACTGCCAGGTCCAGCGTGTGTTGTAGAGGAAAGGTCGGAGGTCAAAGCGGTTGTCGTCGGGGCTGTAGCTCTCTGCATGGTAGGACGGCGTCACTGTGGTCATCTTGTGGCGGTTCATGGAGTACATCCGGAAGAAGTGCTTCACCTTCTGGGCCACCTGAAGAAAGTGACAGTACATTGATGTTGATGAGGCTAAATATCTGCTTAATCCACAATATGTATTATTATTAGTGTATGGCTGCAGAAGTTTCTCATTCAACTTTGAAGCACCTTTAAAGCTCTGACACCATCAAGCTAACTTTAACTCCAGCAGCTAAAGTCATGAGCTCTCAACTGTGTAATTTAGGCTGATCATCTCTAATCAGTATTATTGGGTGTAATCAATCTTTATTATTAAGTTATCATACCGCAAGATTAAGAGTTATCAAACGATATTAGGAGTTATAATACAAACATTGTCGGGTTGATTCATGTGTAGCTGTTATTAATACATTTTTATATAAATATACTAGTAATATTCTTACAAATGTGAAAAAATCCTCAATATTTCCTAAAAAGTTATAAATTGCATTGTATCATCTGATCCTATTGTAGAACTAGCATCATTTGAACGTAGTGTTGTTTTCCAGTTTATTCTAAATAATTGACATTTAAATGGTTATAACAACACAGTTCAAAAGGGCGCAGACATGGCCCCCCCACCGGGCCTGAAGTTGTCTGCTGTTCTTTAATATGTCTGAATTTATAAAAAATAAATAAAAGGCACAACACAGAAAAATGTCCCGCACTGTGACGTATTGACTGACCTCTGTGGGTGAGAGCATGTCCTTCCACGTGTGGATGAGTTTACAGAACATACTGAAGGGGCCACACTTAGAGATCTTCCTCAGCCGTCCAATCACAGACAACTCTGAGTAGGTCATCCCCATGTCTGCCTGGGGGTGTTCGGAGAGAGATGGATGACAAATTAATATGTGGCTGCTTATGGAGATCAATATCTGGTGTTACAGATTTTCAAATATACTTATTTGTATTTTACAGAATATTAAAAGAAAAAAAAACACATGACTTTTCCTACTCATCTTTCCTTTCATAAAAGTGAACAAATGGAATACACTACCTCCTTCTCCTCCAGCTCTGTTTGTAAAACTTCAGTTAGCCTAGAGTCCAATCATTATTCAAATGTTTCAATTATTTGCCTCTAAAGTGTTTTTTCTTCCCTAATTGACTGATGTGCAGTAATTTACTAATATGTGAAATATAATTTGTAACAGCTATTCACCAGCTGACCTGCAGTATTGGAAGTTTGGTTCTTTTATTATAAAGATCTATAGAAATGTTTGCCGTTCTGACCTCATCTGTCTGCGACACCTGGCCGTCTGTCAGAGGCTCCAGCTCGGCGGTGGGCGGAGCAGCCAGGATGCTGCAGAGGAAACACACAGCAGCTCTGACATCAAACCTCAACATTCAAACATGTACTTCAAATAAACATTGTGTATAAATGTGCTGCAGTTTGTTCTTGGTAACACATGTGTCACTATCATCAGCCGGCATGGAATATCGTTCCATTGCTATGCTGATGACACACAGCTCTACATCAGAGCAAACCCAACCCCCTCTGCACCTCTGCCATCATCCACAATAACAACATGCCTGGAGGAGATAAAGGTGTGGATGAAGCACAACTTCCTTCAGTTAAACAGCTCCAAGACTGAAGCCATTCTTATTGGCACTCCACATCAGGTCCGTTCATCCTCCATCACCAGCATCACCTTCTCCGGTCAGAACATTCCACTCTCATCAACTGTTACCAATCTGGGTGTTCAAATGGATCCTCACCTGACCTTTGAGGCCCACATCAAACAAACATGCAAGACCTCCTTCTACCACCTGAGAAATATTGCTAAACTCCGCCCCACACTCAGTCTGCCAGATGCTGAAAAGCTTGTCCACGCCTTTGTCTCCTCCAGGCTGGACTACTGTAACACACTTCTGATCGGGATTCCTAGCAAGAACATCCAGAAGCTGCAATACATCCAGAACAGCGCTGCTAGGATCCTGATGAGAGTGCGGAAGTATGAACACATCACACCCATCCTCCAATCACTGCACTGGCTCTCGGTCTCACTCAGGATTGACTACAAAATCACCCTCTTCACTCATCAGTGCATACATGGAAATGCTCCCTCACCCCACACACCTCCACGAGGAACGTACACTCTGAAAAGGCAAACCTCCTCCTTCCCCCCAGGACCAAACTGAAAACCATGGGAGACCGAGCCTTCTGCTCCGCTGCTCCGAGACTGTGGAATGCCCTCCCAAACCAGCTGGGGACACCACAGACTGTGGACTGCCCTCCCAAACCAGCTGAGGACACCACAGACTGTGGAATGCCCTCCCAAACCAGCTGAGGACACCACAGACTGTGGACTGCCCTCCCAAACCAGCTGAGGACACCACAGACTGTGGATGCTTCAAACCCCCACATGTTGCCATGCCGACATAAATGTCACTGCTTTTATTCTGTTGTTTTAATTGTTTTTGTTGTTTTGTTTCACCCTTTTTACTCTGTAGCACTTTGAGTTTTGTTTACGCGAATGAACAGTGCGCTTATAAATACAATTGATGATTATTATTATTATCATCATCTAAAAGTAAAACATAACAAACAAATGATGTGTTATATACAGTGGAGGAAATAAGTATTTGATCCCTTGCAGATTTTGTAAGTTTACCCACTTACAAAGAAATGAACAGTCTACTTTATTTGAACAGTGCTGTAGAACTGTTGAGAGGAAGCTCGCTGTAGAGCCACAGAGTTTCAAACCACGCCCAGTCAGCTTTTAGTTAAATATATTCCAGCAACAAACACTTTTGCTTTTACTCAACTCTGCAACAGACCTCCAGGGGATTTTGTAAAAATGTAGACAGACACAGCTATATCACTTTTCTGCAGTTACAATACCTAACCCCAAACTGCTCGAGCAGGCATGTCTGCTATGGATAAATGTCAACTGAATGACATGACACAGCAGTGCAAAGAGACACTACAAAGAAAAAGTAGAGTCTGACTTCAGAGGCTCTGACATGTGGGCGGGACTAAGGACAGTGACTGACTGCAAAGGAGCAGCGGGTGGCGCATCTCTCTCCCAGATGAGCTGAATACTTTTTATGCACGCTTTGAGAGCAGCCGGGCTGTGGAGGCACAGAGGGACCAGGAGCCAGAGCCCTGCCCTTTTGTTTTAAACAGGGCAGATGTGTGTAAATCCTTTAAAAAGGTTAATGCACACAAGGCTCCTGGACCTGATGGCATCCCTGGCCGTGTTCTCAGGGTGTGTGCAGTTCAGCTGGCAGAGGTGTTCACAGACATCTTCAACAGGTCCCTGCTGCAGTCTGTAGTCCCCACATGCTTCAAACACTCCACCATCGTTCCTGTCCCCAAAAAGACAATAATCACCAGCCTCAACGACTACCGCCCAGTAGCGCTCACCTCCATCATAATGAAGTGCTTTGAGCGGCTAGTCAAATCATTCATCACCTCCTCCCTCCCTGACTCTCTGGACCCCCTGCAGTTTGCCTTTAAAAAACAATCGCGGACCGGTTGTCAATTTTAACTGATTTAAATATTTACTCACCACCAGCAGGTAGCAACAGAGGCTAATTGTATGTAACAGCCTGAACAAATACTAGAACAATATGCATCCAAAACATATTAACAAAGTTTAAAAAAGAACCGGTGTCGTTTTTTGTTTTTTTGGAAAACC
>CALSBW010000065.1:547376-559580 GCA_943590975.1 Lindbergichthys nudifrons | reverse complement strand
TGCAGAAAAAGCTGAATATGTTATTAGCTGAATGGTAGCTGCTTTTAACTACAGAGACCAAGTCAGTGTGTTGCTGAACTTAGCAGAGAAATGCAGAAAATTGAAATGATTTGAATCAAATTGTTGCAGCTCAAATGCATTGTAATGACTTCCATGTTAAAAAAAGACTTTAAAAAGCTGAATATTTTAAAAAGTATAACATATTTGGAAAAAGTTGAAAGTTTCCCATCATGTGTTGAAAAGGCTGAATAGTTTGATATTTGAATGGTTCCTGCAGCTGGAATTAGGCTCAAGGAGTTAAATAAAGATATTACATGCAAGTCTGTCTGTCTGTGTCTCTGTCTGTCTGTGGGCATGTCTACTCTGATTAGATGCTGCTTGTAGCTACAAAAACCAAGTATGTGTGTTGCTGAACTTAGCGGAGAAATGCAGAAAAGTGAAATGATTTGAATCAAAATTGTTACAGCTCAAATGCATTGCAGAGTAGGAAAAATAGTGAAGAAGCTTAATATTTAAAAGAAAAGGTTTAAAAAATGTATAAACAACAACATGTATAGACTCAATGTCCTGAAATAGCTGAATAAGTGAATAGTTGAATGGTTTCTGCAGCTGAAATTAGGCTGAAGGAGTTAAATATCAGATGTAAGTAGTATGAAGTCTCCATGAGACAGAAAAGAATAGGCTGAGACAGTCCGTTAAAGTCCAGTCTGTCAGTGTTGTTTCTGTTCCTGCTGTTCCTGAGCACCAACTCATAACACCCAATCATAACACCTGTGTGTGTGTCCAGAGTTCAAAGACAACCAACTGCAGCACTGAGTCCCATAAGAATGCATTGAGGAGTATATCTGACAATTTTGTCACCTGTTCAAAAACGAGAGAGAGAGAGAGAGAGAGAGAGTTTGAGAGAGAGAGAGAGAGTTTGAGAGAGAGAGAGAGTGTGTCTGTCTGTCTGTGAGAGAGAGAGAGAGAGAGAGAGAGAGAGAGAGAGAGAGAGAGAGAGAGAGAGAGAGTGTGTGTGTGTGTGTGTGAGAGAGAGAGAGAGAGAGAGAGAGAGAGAGAGAGAGAGAGAGAGAGAGAGAGTGTGTGTGTGTGTGAATTGTTACAGCTCAAATGCATTGCAATGACTTCCATGTTAAAAAAAGACTTTAAAAAGCTGAATGTTTTAAAAAGTATAACATATTTTGAAAAAGTTGAAAGTTTCCCCATCATGTGCTGAAAAGGCTGAATGGTTTGATATTTGAATTGTTCCTGCAGCTGAAATTAGGCTCAAGGAGTTAAATAAAGATATTAAATGTAAGTAGTGAGTGCATGTTTACAAACACCTGTGTGTGTAAACCCAGAGATGAAAGGTTACCATGGTGACGACTTATGACGATTTACCAACTGCAGCACTGAGTCCCATTAAGAATGCATTGAGGATTATATCTGACAATTTTGCCACCTGTTCAAAAACTATGGCTCCTATCAAAAAATTACCAGACCGTGAGCATCAGGGAACCCCAATGAACTGATATATGTTGTTTTTTTTGGTTTTGTGTGTAAAATGTGGAGACGGGAGCAGTTTGTCTAAAGTGTACTTCTCTCTGTTCTGAAGAAAGTTCCGGTCAAATTTAACATGGGAGTCTATTGGGAGCTAGGTGGACTTTTTGTCACTCTGATTACTATTGGGCCAGAACGGTGTGTCCGTTTGATATGATGAAGGCAATTGAGCAGGCCAGACTAATAATGCTCCTGAAATCTTTTGAAATTATTTGAATAGATTGTATATTTTGGCTCTGAGAGCAGTTTTAAAATATTTTTTCCGAAGATTTTTAAGACCTTCTACACTCTAAGTGATGATGTCACGCACTCTAAAATCTAAAACAGCCTGTACATTTACCAAAACTTAAACGTTGATAAGTCAAAAACCGTAAAAGATATCAAAAATAAAGTTTGAATAGCTGAAGGTGTTGTGATCATTTGAAAGTTGGAATGAAGTCTCAAGCTGAAAGTATGTGGAAGGAGTAGCATTTGGCGCAAGGTGTAGGAAAAGAGGATTTGAAGGCATCTCCCATTGACTTCCATGTTAAAAAAAGAGTTTAAAAAGCTGAATATTTCAAAAAGTATAAAATATTTTTAAAAAGTTGAAGCTTTCCCATCGATTCCTGAACAGGATGAATAGTTTGATATTTGAATGGTTTCTGTAGCTGAAAGTAAGCTGAAGTTATGGAGAACCAAAGTATTGGTGAAATAAGGGGAAGAACTAGAAAATGCATTTCCTGCAGAAAATGCGTGCGAATGCTGTAAACTGTGAATGAATTTAGCTGAAAATGCAGAAAAAGCTGAACATGTTATTAGCTGAATCGTAGCTGCTTTTAGCTACAAAAATGCAGAAAAAGCTTAATATTTAAAAGAAAAGGTTTAAAAAAACATGTATAGCCTTGATGTCCTGAAATAGCCGAATAATGTAATAGTTGAATGGTTTCTGCAGCTGAATATAGGATGAAGGAGTTAAATATCAGATGTAAATAGTAGTGAATGAATTTGTATTAAGATGAGAAAAGAAAGTAAAAAGGCTTGGGAAAGCAGCAGAATATTTGAACTACAAACTTTTGAACTAACTTGATGGTGAATGATATGTCGCCATGGCAACGGCATTTGATGACACCCCATAATACGCTTAGATGTGTTGATGGCTGCATCGTTACCAAACCTGTGAAGTTTTGGGCCATTTCGAGCATTTTCACTGAAGTTATGAGAAAACCGTGTTTCATAGTGAGCATTGTGTTGCCATGGCAACGGCATTTGAAGAAATCTCAAAACTAGTGTCTAGCTGAAAATATGTGGAAGGAGTAGCATTTGGCGCAAGGTGTAGGAAAAGAGGATTTGAAGGCATCTCCCATTGACTTCCATGTTAAAAAAAGAGTTTAAAAAGCTGAATATTTCAAAAAGTATACAACTTTTTTTTAAAGTTGAAGGTTTCCCATCGATTCCTGAACAGGCTGAATAGTTTGATATTTGAATGGTTTCTGTAGCTGAAAGTAAGCTGAAGTTATGGAGAACCAAAGTATTGGTGAAATAATAAGGGGAAGAATAAAGAATTGAAGTACTATAGTGGAATGCTGTGGCACAGCATTCGCACTAATAAGGGCAAAGAGGCGGAGCCGAGGCGGGACCTCCTGCCACAGAGCTGGAAGTTCCAGAGCTAGCTGAGGCTATCAAGCTAAGCTAACATGCTCAGCAGTGCGGCTGTGATGCTAGCCGGCTAACCTACATCTGTTGCTCCCGGTCTGCACGTTTTACGTTGCTTAAGGTAAGTTAACATGAAACTATTCAGCAAAACTTTCAATAATAATCTAAGGTATTGAGTTTTGGGGATAATACTTGCATACAAATCTTAAAATGCCTTTAGGTTTCTAAAATATATATCTTGTGGTAAATTCAACAGTGGATCCAGCAAAGATTAAAAATATGTGCATGATTTTAGTTATTGATTTTTTGCTGTTACTTAAAGTGGACCTATCATGCTATATTTGAAAAATATATTGTAGGGCCATACCTATATAAAACATGTCGGTGAAGTTTTTTTTCAAAATACCAAACAGATCACCCATTGTAGCCATGCTGCTCAAACCCCTCTTTTGAAGCCCTGTTAGAGAAACGCACATTTCCCAATTTGGGATCAATAAAGTACTATCTTATCTCTCTCTTATCTTAGCTTGAAAAAAATAAACAAGAGGAGGCGGAGCTAATGCCTGATCAGAATTCTACCGGAGATAAAGTTAAATTCGGTTGTGATAAAACGCTTTAAGCCTCTGGGGATCCGCTATTTTTTCAAAATACCAAACAGATCATGCATTTTAGCCATGCCTCATTTCACTCAATTTGCACTTTTGTACCCCTGTTTTAGCAAGGGCTGATTCTGTGAGAACAGCACCACCTACAGGCCTGGCATATGTACTACAGCGTCTCCAGCGCTTTCGAACGGCAATGGCCGTGGCTGTCTCCTCCTGATTGGTGGAGTTGGCCCAATAGCCGTAGCGCCACTTTCCTGACGCCAGTAAAGTGTTCAAATCTGGATCAGTTTTTATCAGATCCATTGCAGCCCCTTTTTTAGAGATTTGGGTATGGAGGAAAATAGAGAGGGTTGTGTTTTCTGACACTTGGTGAGTTCCCTGGAACACCGGGGACACATATTCATGTAGAAAAGACGTACAAAAGTGCATTTTGCATGATAGGTCCCCTTTAAAAAAACTGAGCCACTCCTTACAGTTAACTTCATATTTCTTATTGACTAAAGCATTTATTACACACATTTTTCCCTCTCATATTCACAGTGTGGATCAATTGAGACAGCGTGGTGTCCAGAGAGCTGCAGAGACTTTGGGAGAAACCTCAGTGTGACGGATGTCCTGTCTGTGGGTTTGGCTGGAGAGGACTGAGGTGGAGCGGTCTTTCTCTGGGAGGAGGACCAGGCCTGATGAAGAAACCACCTAACTGCATCTGTGAGCCCATACTGGGCACAGCTGTCACAAATAAATGATGGTCCTGTTTGACTACACACTATTCAGTGTGCAGATCTTTCTGTTCACAATAAAAGTGTAGTTTCCTAGTGAATGTCTTGTGTTGGTCTTTAATCTCATATCAGCTTTTCATTTTCTTCTTGCCCCTCGAAGAAAACGGTGAGGCAGTTGTGTCCTTCAGGTATGTCCTTTCCTAACAGAAATGAAAAGAAACATATGACATTATTGCAGAGTAAGTGTGTTATTTATGAAAGAGGTGCGTTAGAGGGCTGTAGAAATAAATACAAAATTATTTGAATGTGTTTTTGAAATTCATCACTTTGTACTACAAAGATAATCAGATTATGAATGAACAGTCTGCAGTTAATCAACATTAAAATATATGTTATTATTAAAATAATATTCAACTGTTATCAGAACTTAGTGTAAATGTAGAATCATGCTGTTCGGTTGTCTCACTGCAAGAACCACTTTTACCACGTTTTTACAGACTAAGTAGAGACAAATGGTAGTAATTTTCACAAAGCAATAATAATTGCCTTAAATACATTGACATGTGAAAGCTGACAAAAAAATCATGTTGCTTGTTAAAATCTAAATGTAACTTTTTGCAAGGAAGGAACACTCAACTTCCCTGATGTGTCAGTATTTAATCATGTTTAATGGCATGTATATCAGTGTATTATAGTTGTTACTTATCTATTTAAACCAGAACGTTTCTCGATTCTTTGTACAGTATGAAAGGGGTCTTTGTACCTTTGAGTCCATGCTGAAGTTCACTGATGTTAGGAATAGGTCTGTCTCTCGTGGTCAGCATCCTCTGGTCTGTCTGCATCACCTGGAAACTTTAAACAAACAGATAGTAAAGTAACAATGTGTTGGTCACAGACTTTTTTACATGCAGACGTCATGTCCTAATCTTTTTGATTATCCTTAAAAAAAAGTGCTGGATATCACAGCCCTTACTGTATCTTATCAGTTGAATTGTGTATTATTGTCTAGTTGGGGTCCTTTTTATTTTACTGTTACTTTGGAATAGTTTTTCACAAGACAGTCAAATGAAATATATGTCCTATGCCATATTCACATTCATTTGTAACACACACATAAGGGTAAAATACAAACATCTTTAACAAATGTAATGCAATGAATACGATTAATTGTCACAGAAGCACAAATAACGTCATATCTAATATTTAAACAAATCATTGCCTTGTCCCTAAAGCATTGACTACGCTATCGTCCTTAAATGCAGGCATTAAGTTACATGTTCACGTTCTGCTGCCACAATAAGTCGGTTTCTCCAGTGCAGTGATACTAAAATGCTTAGTAAGTATTGGTAATAATATTAATAAAAACAACAACGTTTGGGTTTGTTCGTTTAATATGATGAACGTTAACCAGAAAGCTTCAATAATCAACTCCAGCTCAACAAACCATATTGCAATATCTACGTTAACGTTATTTCTGGAACCAACTGGAAATGTGAGATTCATATTTTTAAGATACACAGATCTTATAGTGAGGTTAATCTCATATACAGTACGCTGGTCTTCAACACTACTGTGACGCTAGCTGTCTGCATCGTCGAGCATAGCGAATTTAAATCAACAATAACAATGCATACAGTTAACTAGCAAACTAACTAATGTACGAGGATGACCTTATTTTACCAACCTCACACAGAAGCCGTTTGTTCTACAGTATAATCCTTCTTAATGTTTTACACTTCTCTAATATGTTTTAACTTGTATGCTACGGATAGCATCGTTAGCACAGATGTAGCTTAGCTGAATAAAAAGACCAGTAAGAAATAAAGTGCTTGAATTTCACTTACCGAAGAAACTGCATTCAGGGACGGTCTGTTTTAATCGCAGAGCCATAAGTTAAGTCCGATATTTGCATGACATGTACTCCACCAGGCAGCAACACAACAAACACGGCCAAGTTCAAGTTATGTTCTCCGGATGAACTGAGCAGGCAAAGCCCCTGTAGCACGGAGCTGCTAGTAGAGACAGAGGAGCTAGGAGCGGCAGTCCCGTTGTCATGAAGGGGGAATCTAACTAGAATACTCCACCAGGCACCAACACAGCAAACACATCAACGAGTTCAAGTTGTGTTCCCCGCATCAGCCTCGCAGCTGAGGCCCTGTAGCATCCTGGAGCTTACTGAGCTAACGGAGCTAACGGAGCTACTAGCAGAGAGACAGAAAGCTAGAAGCAGCAGTGACTGCAGAGACCTGTCACTCAAGGTGACCACGCCCTAATTTATGCAAACACTTTAAGACCTAATATAACTAAAAGGGTTGCGTTATAAAACAATTCACTCACCAATCCATAATCATGAAGGTGGAATCTAACTATATCCATAATAATTTGTATTGCATCCAGGGCTAGAAAAATGTTTATTTCTGCTGTAAAGTTGGGCATTTTAACATGGGGGTCTATGGAAATTGCTCCTTTCTGCAGTCATCCCCTATCGGCCAATAGATGAACTGCAGTTTGAGGCACTTCCTTATTGGCCTCCCGGCTCTGCCCCAGAGTTTGCCACTTGGTCTTACGAAGGAGTATCTCTGTAACTATTAAACCTTTAGGGGCTAAGTGTTTCCCTAAAGTATCAGTCTCTGTGCTAAGCCAATCTAAAGCTATTGTTTCTCCTTAATTGATTAAATAACATTGCAAGCGAACAGATTTCCCCAAAAGTTAAGTTAGTTAGTTAGTAAGAATTATTTCTTCAAGACAGCATTGTTACACATCACATACAGTACAGTACAGCTTACTCATTATGTGAGACACGACTCAAGTTGACCAATACATTCAATATCAAGATATATCATAATGACAGAGAGATGAGAAGGGCAGTGGGGACCGACCTTGACTGGTTCCAGTGGGAGAACCAGCGGATCTCTCTGTACATCCCGTAGTTGGCCATCAGCATTTTAGGTCTGATCAGCAGTATCTTTCTGCAGGTCATAGAATACATATACTGTATATTCCAAGTAAAGTTACATAAATGCATACAAACAGAACACAAACAACATGTCTCATGAGAGTGCTGTGCTGACGTACCTGTTGAGGAACAGGACCCGGCAGTTGTAGCGCACGTTGTGATGCATGATGGGCCTGAGGGGAACACAGTGCTGTCACCAAACCAGACTTCCAGCCACACAAAGGAAGAATTCTTTATGGTAACAACTGAACACTTGTCCTGTTAGTTTGAAATCAGAAATCGGGGCTGCAGATGTTAAGAGTGTCCCTGGTTCTGGACAATCCTCTCAACCAGGAATAATGACTGATTTTTTTTTTTTAAATCAAAAACTGATTAAAAACTGAAAAGATTTGGAATCACAGCAGGGATTGATTATGTTTGCACCAATATTCCCATCATCATTGAAAAATATATTTATTTGATCATGGTGTGGTTCTGTAGCAACAGATATGTGTTGTAAACACTGCAGAATACGATTTTAGGCAGCTTCATGACACTGCAAAATATTTTTCATTTTAAATACATAATTACAGTTTAAAAAATATTGTGCTTCCTGCAATTTGAAGATTCCAATTTTGATAATATTTCGATTAATTATGAAGCCCTTTTCTACACCATACATGATTTATGGGATTATGAAAATAATCCACACAAAACAATGTGACACTGTTTGGACAGGACCACATTAGGTTTGTCTGACTGCTGGCAGGTGATACCCACATCCCCACGTCACAGATGATGTCCTGGGTGATGGGAGATTCTAGAAGCTTCCTCAGAACCTGAAAGCTGTGAAGCAACGTGTCCGACTCATAGAAGTGGTCTGCACAGCCGTAACCACTGTAAAACATGTAGTAAATCAGAAAATAGATGTGAGAAAAGTAAAGCTGAAACTGGTTTAGTGCTGGTATTTCAGTATGGAAACTGCTATCAGTGAAAACTATGGATGCTTGTCTGATCATCATATCATGGATATTCATACCATATCTCCAGTTCTGGGCCAAGTCTGTATTTGGCTCCATGAGCTTTAGCAATCTCAATACCTGCAGAGAGACACAGACAGAACACAGCAAGAGTAAATGAGATGTACTGATTCTGTATATGTAACAGATATTACATGAATTAGGAGGATTGAGAGTGACCCATAAATAGGTCACAATCAAACAGTGGGGGAGAAACTATGTAACAGGTGTATGTAAAGCAGCTAAAGCAGCAAAGGCAGAAATAATAATAATGATGTTTAATTCTGGATGGACAGGGCAAGTTTGTGAGGAGATCATCAGGAAACGTTGTTTTTGGAGTTTAGAAGAAGCTGTGACGATGCCGGCCCCATGACCTTACCCAGACCTGGGGAGGAGGGATTGCTAGTTCTGAGCTAGGTCACATTGCCACTGTATGTGTATGGCTGAATGGAGGGCTGTCATTCAAAATCTCTATGACTTGTAGAGATACATGGTAGTGCTGGGCGGTAGGGATGGTCCGATCGATCAGCCGCCGATCGATATCTGCTGATATTCACTCTCTGCCAATCGATCGGTGCTCTCTATAAATGCCGATCGGGAGAGCCAATCACATGACGTAAAATACATGACACTTTTCTCTGTGCGGGGCAAAACAAACTCGACAAAATGGCTTCACCAGTAACTAGTAAAAACTGGTGAATAGTAAAGACCACCCTTGAATGATGGGATAGTAGACTAAAAGCTTTAGGAATATCATATAATAAGTACCCTGTATCAAGATAGATGCAAAACAAGTGACATTTGACCTTTATAGAGAGATTTAGAAAAAAACAAACACTTCTGGGGTCATTTGGGTTCATTTTCCATATCTCTGGCCCCCCTCGTTCGATTTTGATGATTGACAGCTCTTTTTAACCGTTAGAGCCAATAGAATCGAGGGGAAGTTCCTAGAATCCATCTAAACATTACCCATTGGCGAATGAGTGATGCGCAGCCAGAATGCCCCGGAACCGGAAGCTGTGATACACTCTGGTGGCTATCATTAGCAGCTAATATGAAATCTCCGTTTTTGACATAAAAATGGAATGATGGATTATCAGTAATCATTTCAAAGTGACACAGACACATTGGATTAACCATTGGATTAACCTTCAGCAGCGTTTTTATCGTTTTAATGCCATTAAACACGACTTTTGATCAGAATAACAGCTAAGGTGAGACGATCTCCCGTGAATGCTCCGTAATGCTACGTGTTGTGATGTCTGTGTTTGCTTCACCTGTCGCGAGTTCTGGTCGCTCAGTGATGATACTAATACCTATAGAATATGTGGAATCTCTCTTTAATCTGATATCTTGTATGTGCAGTTACGATAAGTAATAAGGTTATTTTTACCTTGAGTTCTGTGCTAAATGCGTTAGCATTTTTCCGCTCAGGGCTCATTTAGACACTTCTTATGAGACCTGTGTTTTGTTTTCAGTAAAAATTGTTCATATCGTCAGTTAGCCGAGTTTCTTCCCGTTAAATGGGTATGACACATTAATAGGTTTTTAAATATTAAGAAGCCCTGAGACACAGTTTCGTGAAAAAACACCCCGCAGGCCCCGGATTAGGGGCCTCTCGGGCTTAACAGGTTAACAGGTTAATAAATCGACAGCTTCCCGATCGTGTGAATGTGAAGCAAATCTACTCTAGAGCATACATTTGTTGAACACACCTCTTTTTATTGCATGTTATTGCATTTTAATACTTTAAATATGTTTTATTAATATTTTGATGGAAGAATTAGCATATTTCTTCAATAACTTCCATGTCATGTGACCTTATCACTCAAAATCAGCTATGGATCAAATAACTACACTTGCTGCATTAGACACCTTTTTTTATTGCATTTTCACCCTCTAAACATTTTTATATTCATATTTTGATGGGAAATGAGCTTATTTCTTCAATAACTTCCAGGTCATGTGACCTAATCACTCAATATCAGTGCTGGGTCAAATAACTACACTTGCGGCATAGGACACACCTATTTTTATTGCATTGTAATTCTCTAAATATTTTATATTAATATTTTGATGGAAGAATTAGATTAGAATTAGGTCGAGGGTCTGGTTTGAGCAGAGAGCAGGGAGAGTTACTGCGTCATCCTTCCATGAGGCAGCCAAGACAGAGAGCTCTTCGTCTTTGATTCAAAGAGTTTGCTATCCTCGCTCCTCTCAGTTTTCCACTGAAGCGACCAGGTATATATATATACATTTAGGCAACAAGACTAAATCATACATTCTTTCCACTACTTCATCATGAATAAAGACAATAATTGATATTATGAGGGTAAACAAGATATTAACATTCTAATAACAGTATTTTAGGGACTTTTTAAAGTGATGAGTTTTTTTCCAAAATGTTCAAAATAACATGTTCTTTTCCTCAGATGGGGTTTACAAAACGAGGACACCGCCAAAAAGTCTTACCTGGTGGCTATGCAAGATCACCATGAAGACATTAATGTTGCAGCATCAGGGCTCATCCTCAACCCAGAGCTGCCATGGATTGGTGCATCCCCAGATGGTATCGTGACCTGTGCTTGCCATGAGCCTGGCATTTTAGAAATTAAGTGTCCTTTCAGCGCTAAAGACCGCAGTCTACTTGAATGCACCAAAGACTCGCGGTTCTGCCTGACTGTCCCTGAGGGAGGTGTGATGAGCCTAAAGCTGGATCACAGCTATATGTATCAAGTGCAGGCACAAATGTGTGTCGCAGAGGTAATGTTCTGTGATTTTGTTGTGTGGACACCTCAAGAACTTTTTAAACGGCGCATCATGTTTGATGGCGCATTTTTTTATGTTGCCCATTCAAAGGTGGTAAACTTCATCAGAACGGGGATACTACCAGAGTTGTTGGGTAAATGGTTTACTGTGCCACGCTTCTCCCCCACTGCAACCTCTGACAAAACATCTGGGGGACATTAAGAAGCTGACAATAAATAAGCTCTTCTTGTCAGACACTGGTCTTTTTCTTTTGTCTTCATGGTCAGGTTTTTGTGTACCCATTAACCTTACATATTCACTCACTGTAGATTGTGCAATAAATAACTGTATCTAATACTTGCAGATGCATTGTAGTATAAGTAGGAGTATTTAAAAAAACCTCAAAGAACAAATACTTGGATAAAGTGATGTTTATTAGTTCAAAACTGGACATTTGAATGTATTAATTGTAAAAATAATAGAGAGAAGATCCAACATACATAGAAAAGAGAATACACAATAAGCATTTTGTTTCATTTAGCTGACGCTTTTATCAAAAGCGACTTACAAATAGTATCCATCTATTCTGTGGGTAGACATTACAAAGAGCACAGCAACCTGTGACCATCTTGTCAAGGGAAGTAAGTTGTCCTTGAGTGGCTGCTTGGCAAAGAGACAGCGGGATGGTGCTCTGAAGGATGGTGTATTTGTTCCTGACCAGGCCAATGACTCTTTCCACATGGATCCTGACGGCAGCGAGTCCCCTTGTGGATTCAAGTTCCAGTGGATGCAGTTGCTACTTACCTTTGGTGAATGCTGGTATTTTCAACTGTGCATTATACAGTCCCACAGTGTCTTTCACATTGAAGCCTCTATCAGCAAGAACAACATCTCCTGGTGATCATTTCTCAAGATATGAGCAGTTTTCTGTAATGTACTTGTCGCTTGTGCGTCCCCCCCCAGCCCTTTGACACAAAGGATGTAACACCCTGTGGTGTTATAGAAAT